>CM062821.1:4457729-5057729 GCA_031772345.1 Himalopsyche anomala
ATGTTGTGTTGGCTTAATTAAATTCAGTTGAATGAATACTCAAAATGAATTAAGTTCAATAATTGTTCAAAATTCAAAATGAAAAGTATTTAAATTACATTGATGTTATTCACGTGGTACAGTCGATAGATTTAAAGTAATGCAGTAGATCAACGATTTGATTTTGAATTGTGAAGTTTAAATGATCCATATGTTTTTTCTTAGCCCCAAGAATTGCTCGTTCACTCGACCAATTGCGATTTTTGTGATTAGATGTTTGGGAACATTTTGTTGATGAAGCCGTCCTTCGTTGAGACGAAATTGCAAAAATTCGGTGGAATCGAAATCAATCCGTTCGATTCGTCAACAGGAACACGGCCGTTACAGATAGTCAGCAAATGCTTGGAGAAATCTGCGGCAGATGGTCGTTTAGAAATACAACTCGCATGTTTGTCGTTAGCTGAAGTTTCTTCAGATAGCGCCACAGAGTCGATGTTTTAAGGCAAGCGTTTATTTCATCGGCATCGGTCGATCTTGAAATGACTGGTAGTATTTGGCGAAAATCGCCAGATAGTAGAATCATTGCGCCTCCAAAACATTTTGAGTCATTGCGCTGATCTTTCATAGTTCAGTTGAGTGCTTCCAATGCGGAGGAAAAATAAGCCACCATTTCCCTCATCAATTGCCTTCATTAAAGTATCGTACACTTTCTGTTGGGGGTTCAACAAAGGTACATTCGTTCGAAGTGATTGGTTCAATGCATCTCGATCATATTCATGTTTACGTTCCGATTCTCGATTGTAAGCGTCGTTCATTCTTTGATCTGGCGACGCATCATGCAGCGCATGAGGTAACACATATCTTCGATCAAAAGCAACGCCTGGTTGTGTATCTCCTCATTCACCTCGAGATCGGGATTCCCTGAACTGACGCGAATTTGGTGTAAAGTGTCTTCGGACATGTCATTCTTGTACTTGTTCCACAGTTCTCGTAGATTCAATGGGAAGCATATCAAAATAATGATAGCAAATAATGTGCGTATCTGACTTGGAGATGCAGAAACAATTGCTTCAGCGATTGTCATGTCCCAATGAGTATAGTTTTTAGGCAAATTGAGCTATTGACATGCAGCACAAAATGTTGGGCATACTACGCCATTGACAGTTCGAAGTGATTCAATGATGTCGACCCGAAGGGAATTATTGGTTTTTTTTTTCAGATTTTTCATGTTCACAGAACTGAAAGACTCTTAGAAAACCATTCCGAGGACTCTTACGAATTGGTTTAGAAGTACTTGGCATAGCTAGTACCTCTTTATTTCACTGTATTTTAAATAATAAAATTACATCTTCACAATGTTGACAAACGACTACTTTGTTTGACAGTAACTGTCAAACAAAGGCCGTTGCTAAGGAATGTGTTGGTCTAGGATAAATTTGTTCTCAATGCATGTCACTAACATAGTGACAGGGATCTTTTCAAAATTATTCAAATAATACTTTTTTATAATTTTACGAAAGTTCATTCTAAATTTTCATATTTTTATATTACGAAATGATATAAATTCTCAATATAACAAAAAACGCAACATTTTCCAAATCTTCAATATTATATTTATGAGATTATCTTACATTAGAAAAAAAAAATATTTTTTTGTTTAATGTTCCACACATGGTATGGTTGTTTTCTAACAATAAAATTAGTGATCAGAGTTTGTTCAGATTTTCTTTTTCGATAATTAATTGGTTATGCAGTTTGTTATACCCAGGGATTTTTTTACCCTGTAACGCGGCGGAACGGCGTTCCGGCACCTTTTTTTCTCGAAATTTTAATAAATGTTTAATTTTATTTTTTCTATTTTTAAATATGTATATTTTGTTTTATTTTCTAAGCATTATATGAAAAGCCATCATTAATTCTATCAAAATGATATTCGAATATATAATAAATAATATACCTTCTTAAAAAATGCTCGAAAAAAGTGCGTTCCGGCACCAACAAAAAAAAGCACTGGTTATACCCATATATAATTTTTTTAAAGTTATCGTTGAAACTTGAATGCGCGATCAGAATTTTAATCATTTAGAAAGAAATGATCTTCTAATTTACTGAAAAGTCGGAGACCTTCTTCAATTATTTTCGCAGTGAATGATCGCAGAATTTCTTTCAGTTCGTCATTGTTTTCTGGTTTTTTGTCAATAATTAAATTTAAATTATTGACATCTTTGTCACTTATAGCTTTATCTGTAAGTAATTCGTCGATATAATTTTCGCTTAAGGTATCAAGCCTTTCTTCACCAAGCTTGTGTGCTAAAGTAATTATTATCGATGTTTCAATGGTTTTATCGACTGTAACACACCTAAGTAGTGGCCTTAATTCAGCGATGGCAGGTGCAACATGATTTAAACAGTCCGAAATCGTATTTTTTTTCAAATGTCGGTTGTGTTTATGATTCTCTCTATTCTATCCAAAATACAACGATATATGCTCTCAATGTAATATTTAACATTTTTATATATCGTAAAATATGGTACATTAAAAAAAATGCATTTCTAAAAAACCGCATTACTTTGAAATTGCATAAAAACAGGATTGACTGTAGATGGGGATCAAAAATAAAATAATGATTTGATAGTATTCAATAACAATATAATATACATGAAAAGTATACTGATTTTTTTTTACATACTTTCTGATTTTATATACTTTCATTCGTCTTTTCACATTTCAGTATATATTTTAGCGACGGTGATGAACATGAAACATAAATTCCTAAAAGTTTTTTTTTTAAATGGATATTGAAGATTTAGTTTCGAAATTCTGACACGTTCGTCCAAGTTCGTCGGTACATCTCTAATTCAAAGTATGAAACAAATGAATTTTACAACCAACGCCACCTAGTGTATTAAGCATAAACTGCATACGTCATGTTCCGCGTTCGATTCGAAAAATTTAAAAAAACGTATTGTACTGAGATATTTATTTTCTTTATAATTTCTTTTTCGTGATATTTTTCCGATGTTTTAATGCTTATTCTGCTATTCTAGGCCCATACAAATTTAATAAAGCAAAGATCATTGAAAACCGTGGTCTAATTCTCGAGATATACGTGGTGTAAATAACCCCACTTTGTTTTATATATATAGATTTTGAATATATGTATGTACTTGAAAATTAAGTTACAAGTCAAAAAGGTGGCAGGGCGGCGCCTTGGCTTATTTTCAGGTGCCAGTTCGCCGACCTGGCCCCACTACACCACTGCATCAGACATACTATTGAAAAGAAGCTGCTCCCACTCCAATAAAATTACTCCATCTTTAGTGACATTCCCGCCGGCATAGTACTTATTTTTAACGTTCTGAAACATTCAACATCATCACGTTTTGAGTAGGCAAACAGTCCAACACAATCACGGATTGAGTATATAAGACCGTCCGAAATAAATGCCATGCACGCGGGAATAGCACTACTGAAATACGTTGTAGAAATATATAATATTTGGCCCTCTTTTTATCGAAAGAGATTCATTTGAAAACATATTTGAAATAATACATTTTACTATAAATAATTTGGTGAGAAGTTATAGATTTACTTTGTGTTTAATAAATTAGTTGCGTACTTTGAATACACATTACCAGCGGTATCCAAACTACGACCCGCAGGCCGGATCCGGGCCCTGATTTTTAATGTGTAAATATTTTACACGTGCGAAATATCCATTCTAATATGATTCCACCAAGATTTTTTCATCCGATTCCCCATCGTTTTTGAAAAAACTTATCCGGCCCGTTTCTCAAAAAGTTTGGTGATCCCTGCACTATACTATACATTCTTAACACATTATAGGTGGGACACTTAAAAATACGTTTATCGCGTACTGTCGGTTTTATTGGTATAATTTAATGGTTTCTTCAAAATAACTGACGCAGTAAGTGATCTTTTTTGACAATAAGCAATAAACCGCATAATTTATTATGTCCTGAATGTTCGTTCACACATAGTATTTTTTTTAAAAAGGCGCACATGTTTCTCGAATATTTAGAGATATATGAGTATCAGATTTCACACTTCCAGTGATTGTAAATTTGTAAGAATGAGGATTTTATACCATAATTGTATGGTATGGATTGATGTTACTTTTTATTCAGAATATTTTGAATATTTCATATTGATAACAAGTGGAGTGCTATCTACAAAATTAATAACAGGTTTTTATATTCAGCTTGGAAAAGTAGTGAAATCATGATGTATTCAAAATGTTTTCATTTTATTTTAAATGATTAAATGTTGCATGTGATTTCTTTGAAAATTTCAGCCGAAAATATTGTTTGGCTTAGAAGTTGTGTTGATTTTAAGAATCTAATATATTTTTGCGCTAATTACTAAAAAATGCCCGCTTATAAAGTGTTTATTAAGATTTCATGAAATATTAAAACAGAATTCGGAAAGAAAATATGCTCTCCTAAAAGAAATTTCCTGATTCTTTCGTAATTAAAACTCGTCCTGACTTTTCTAAATAATTAATTTCACAGATAAAAACGATCGTTCTGATTCAATACTAGATCGTTGAACATTTTGTAAGAGCAAATGACTAAAAACGTGCCCTTCGTAACCGCCTTATTCTCATACTCTGTCTAAGCCATACATATGATGGGATAGCGTATTGATACATATAACACTATCAACATTGCACGATTAACTTCATTGGGTTTCAACTCGGTAAACGAAACCGAAAGTTTCCGTGAAAAATAAAGAATCGAAATAAATGCACAATGTTTTAGTTTATTCTGAAAATGAATTTCATAGATAAAAATATCAATTCTATAAAAGAAAGAATAAACTAAAATTTCCATTTTCAAAAAAACGAACACTATTCAAATCGTAAATATATCGAACAAAGAAGAAATTGGTCGGCTTTTGTTTCCGTATCATAAAATATTGTTTGGTATTTCAGACTGTTTCAGACTAAATAAATTATTAAACACAACATCATATAGAAATAAAGGACGAATCAAAGCAAAAAAGAAATACAATATTTCATGTTTTGGATAATTCACACGTGTACTGTTTAATTTCAAATAAGAAATTTTCATTAAAACTAGGTAAGTGAACATAATATTTTGCGGAGGCAAGACAATGTAAATTATAGAATATCAGTACATGGTTATCGAGTATGTAATCAGCAAACTTGTTATACATTAGGAAGATCGTGTTATTAAGATTCTTAAGAGAATTGGATTCAATATATCCAATTGGTATAATAAAATAAGACGCATTATTGTTCTTCTTATTCCATTTTGATTTTTCTGTTTTTACCATACTTTTTATATTGCATTAAAATTGGTAAATATGCGATTATCATTATCAAGCTTCAGTAAATATTTTAAATCGTGGCGATGTTTTTAGCTTAGTTTTTGAAGTTTTTCGCCGCAATAGTCCATGTGTAAGCAGTGGCGGCCGGTCAATGTGGCATTGACTCAACGCACCCCTTATATATTACGCAGGGGCGGTTATATTTCATGAAATATAACCGCCCCTGTATATACAAGAGGTGCATTGATCCGATGCCACATTGACCGGCCGCCACTGTGTGTAAGCAAAGGGCATATTTACCTTAAAATTGCCCAATGATGAATAATATTATACATATTGCCGGTGGTTAAATGTTAATGCGATCGCCGTGACCGAGTGGTAGCTCTGTGATAATCCCAGAATCAACGTTAGCATACTTTTGATTTGCATATCTAAAGCGTGTTTTTCGTTAAATGCCAAATATTTTCACATTGTTCAACAAACCAAAATTTCGTTTGGAGCTTGTCTTTTTAAACATTGTTAAGAATAAGTTAACGATTGGACCTGTGCTAGCCCTACTCTTCGAAAAGCGACCGACATGAAAAGAGTCTCCGTCAAATATCTTCTGTTATGATAGAGGATGTCAGGGGTGCAATTTAAGAGCGAACGTAATTTCAAAAGAAATTGCCAGATCGCTAGGGCAAATTTCTTGTACCAGAGCACAAGTTCGCTTCTTTCCGGACATTTTAAATAAATAACCCTTGTCCATCACTATTCTGTCGTGTTTATTATGAAGATTTCAGTGTTGAGCCATTATTAAATGATGTAAAGATTCCGACTTTTAATTTAATCAGGAATCCGATTCTTACATTAAATTGTGTTTTTTCCTCCCTAAAGGGATTCAAAATGGTCTTCAATTTTGTTAATATATGTATAGTCATTATTTGATTACCATCTTTAAAAGTACATACAGTCGTTATTTCACCAATAAAAAATATAAAATCGGTTAATTTTGGTTTACTTTTCTACTTACAGATTCCAACTTTCTACGTGAACGTGAGGGGGGGGGGTGAATTTCTCATATCAGTATTTTATTTCATTATTTGAATAAAGAATAGACATCCTTCCCTGATTTTTTGTAATTTAAGACGATATGTATTTATTAAACACTTTTTTAGGTTCTGTAGCGTACAGTTGCGCCACTTGATTCCGGTTAAATAGTCCCCACTCCATAGCACTGGTATACGAAAATTGTATTTAAATTAATAACACCGTTGGCACAAGGCAATAATTTTAAATTGCATTTTTTTTAAATCTAAGAAATATTAGACAGTTATATCATTTCTTACCAAACACAATGGGTTTGATGTTTTTTTGTTAAACGTAATTTACAGGTGTTGTTATTATTACAGATATTCAAAAATAAAATGGGCGACAGCCAACCACCTGAGAAAGTAACGTGGCTGGCATGGTTGAAGAGTTTTACACCACTGGAAGTACTCCTCAGTTGTACTTTCACAATGGCAACTGTGGGTTTTGTTTTAGCCTTGGTAGCGCGCCTTTTGCTGCCGCAGTCAGGTTGCGATGACCCCTGCCACAGAGACTTTCCGAAAGAGTTCGAACCGATGTTATCGAGGCGGTTCCAGGCTATCCCGGATGACGAAGTGATAGGCAGGAGAGGTCAGTCGACGGTAGAATGGGATATCGAAGAGCCCCGGGAATTACGAGCGGGCGAATTTCCCTTTTTAGGTTCAATCAACAATGCACAGGGGGTTAGTATTGTTATTTTGTAATCAATACTGGTGATTTCAAAGAATTTATTCGCAAAAATAATATATGTGCTTATACGTCTATTGACTGGGCTAGATTTAAAAATTCTCCCGTTGGGGACAACGGGCTTACATTACAGCTCGTTAAACTTAATTCCCGATATTATCTGATAAAAATCGCAAACTTAATAACCTACTAAGTACGTGTTAAATTGATACTTGAATAGGTGGCGTGTATAATGATGATAATCTCGCAGAGGTGGTGCTTGACAGCATCCAAATGCTACACATCGATGAACGTGTCCCAGCCTCCGACCCTTATGGAGAGGGACACGCGTGGGGCGCTCATTGGGGGATACAACATACTGGTTGCCGTCGGGCACAACACTTTCAAAGGAGGAGAAGCCCAAAATGATATCACAGCTATACAATCCTCCACAGAATTCAAGCTCGGGAAAAGCAGCTACTTCGTCTTTCCGTCGAAACGTGACGACCTCGACTATACCACCGGCAATGTGATAATCATGATGGGATGGAAATTTTCACAGTAATATATTTAAATTTGAATATGTAGCCTAAAGCCCTACGCCAAGGGTGTCCAACCTTTTTTGCCCTGGGATCGACTTTTCAATCTTCTCGCGATCGACTTTTAACATGATTCTTATAAGAAATTTTATTTAATAGGGTTTTTTCCCTTCTTCAAACTTAGAAATGTTTATTTTATATTTAGATTATATATTTTTTTGAAATTCACGGAAGCTTTCGGGATCGACTAAATTTTGCTTTGGGATCGACCGGGTCGATCGCGATCTACCGGTTGGACACCCATGCCCTACGCAACCATCTCTGTCTGATAACCGTAACACCAACCAGTGTGTCGTCCAAACTGGAAGATATTTGTGTACATGAGTGCATAATTCCATTAAAAATAGATTGAACATAGACAATTTTATAAGGAAGTGATATTTAAGCAATACAAATATAAAAAAGTTATCAAAACAAAACAAAAAAAATGTTAATAAATGTATAGAATGAAAAATTAAATTTTTCTTTCAATGCGATGAATGTAATTGTTTTTTCTAAGATAATATTCCATCATACTTTAGTTCAAAATTAGTAATACAATTCATTACAATTGTTTGTAAATGGGAATCTGTTAATATTAGCCCGCGGGCCAGATTGATAACAGGCGGCGGACCGGATTTGACCCGCGGGCCTAGGTTTGCAGACACCTGATCAATACAGTATGCAAAACACATATCAGTAGTAAGCCAGGGGTAAATCTTTTTTTTTCATGGGCCATATTTCCGTTATTTATGATCGGCGAGCGAGAAATAAAACTTGAGGATATTTATAGGTACATATTAATAATTTTAAATAGGATATAAGGAAAAAATGTAGATAATATAAAATGCAAACGAATTTTTCAAAACTCAACAACAAATATAACATAACCTCTAGAAATGGTTTTTTTTTCTTCTTTGAGATAGCATTTTATCAAACTAAGATACAAAGTTAGCACTTTCTATGATCCAAATGATTTTTGGTCCAATCAACGCATCGGATTAAATAGGCAGATAGACAGAGGACCGTAGGGTATCAACCCCTTAAATAATTTAACACAGCAAACTAATCGATAAAATCTAAAATTGATATCTCGGTAAACACACTTATTGTCCACCGTCAATTCTTCGTGATAAGGTATCATTATGTATATGAAAAAATAAAACGCTCCTTTGTGCTTTCACATATCCTATTAAGAGTTATTTCACTTGTTAAATTAAAACTGATGAAAATATAAGTCTCTATTTTTATATTCATCAGTCCTGGTCTTTAAGGAGAATACTAAATCAGTATGAACAAAATGTTTATTTTAACACTTATTGTTAGTTAGAATGAAGCGATCATAGCTGAATCATAGTCATATTGTCTCGAAAAAGTTATTCAATTATTCATGTACCCGTGAATCGCTAATATATATTGACTTATAAGTCTTCGATAGCTATATTCTATACGGTTAAAGTTACAATTCGTACTGTTACTTTGTATGGTAGGAATTTTTATCTGTGTTATTGAAATATCAGGATTCTTAATCGAAAATAGAAAAATTCTACATGCTACCTTTTCAATAAAACCCTGATCATAAATATTTTTTTAGGTCGAAGGGCGCCGACAGTCAGGTGGTGATCAACTGTTGGCCAACAGTTTTACCGTCAAACAGGAGGTTGAACATCACGGTGGATGTTCAGGAGAGAGCAGTGGTCCTGGCCTACGGGCAAAGAGTTCACTACATACTAGGCAAGAACGGTCAGTTTGTCAATCTATGCGATCTAAAGGATTGGGTACATGATATAATCCTAGACTAATCAATCTCATTTTCTTTAAATATGCATAGCAGTGATGACTTTGGTACAGCTAATTATCGACGATGAAGTATATTTTTATGAACCACAAAAAAAAACCTCATGAAAAATTCTTAATTAGAATAGTTTTGTATTCAGTTTGTTGTTTGTAAACCGTCAAATAATGTAATGTTTTAGTGTGAATGTACATAATTTGAACGATTCAAATTTAATGTTTTAGATTAAAGACCAAGCTATAAAAATCTTGTTTTTTTAAATTAAATTTACGTATCACATCAGTAATTGTTTAGCCAATTACCACACCCAGGGGTGATTGTGTATGATGTTGCTTTGGGATTCAGTGTTCAACCACTAAATAGTGCACTGTATTTTTTGCACGTGGAATTTTATTCAAGGATATGGGCGGAATAAAAATAATTAAGCTTCATCTCTAAAGTAAGAGTTAAATTGATAGACAGACAACCCGTGCATCGATAAAAATATTTCAAAAATTTAAATTACTAAAAATCGAAGAAAATCTCCTTTTGTCATTCGAACACAACTCCGCAAGATGTTCGGTGTCTGCTACTGCTGAATGGCTGCCGGAATCAATGAAGAGATGAAGTCAAATGTAAAACCGTGTGGAAATTTTATAAACCAAAGCAGTAACTCAATATAACGTGTAATGTTTTTTATGCATACAAGGAAACGTTGAAAATTTAATACGAACTGACATTGCAAATTCCATCTCGTTCTTTGTACATATTTCATTGTTGTGTCTGAAGAAAATGAGGAACAACAGCATTCGCCGGGCTGCATTAGACGCGATGCACTTTGCACTGGGCGGTTAGGAAATACGTATAACGGAATATCTTGATCAGATCCGACTGTAGACCGACTGCCTTGGCAATTCGTATTACATCACAGTGGAAAATTGGCGCATGTCTATTATCAATTAATAAAAATTCGCCATGTACTATGTATGTATTCGTGTTATTTTCAAACCTATCTACTATATTCCAACGAAAAAATGGTTAATATTTATTAGGCCTCTACCAGTCTTCGTTATATACTAGATTAAAATTCTAAATAATAAGTCAGTATTGGAATAGAATACGTCGATAGTTAATAAGGTGAAAAAAAAAATACGTCGGGTCGAAAACATTACGATATTGGGAATCGTTTTAAATTATGGCGATCAGGTAAGTTCACACTTTATCGATTTAGATAATTGAATATATCATAGAAACTTCTGGTTTTATTATTACTATTGTATAATTTGTAGTTAGTGGTTTTTTTTTAAATATTTTTATGGATTGACCAATTGTCTAAAAAGTCCAATGAGTGGTATTGAATTATTTCAGATTCAACATTTTATCAAAACTAGTGTTAATAATACAAAATATTGACGAAATAATTTGGTTCAACGAAATTAAATGAAATCATGAAAATTTGAGACGTATCTGTTAGAAAAACATGTTATCATGAACATTTGATGTATTGAATGCCATCAATGATATTCACCTCGAAGCCAATGCTTTCAAGAAACTCCCAGTCCAAAAACTGAAAAAGACTACGTTTTAGGCCACGGGAAACGTTTGCTGCAAACAGATGTAAGGCCGTGGCGGGCGTTGAAAGTACCCGGTTTGTCGGTAAAGTTCAGGGGTTATTCTCGACGCAAGAAATTCAAAGTGTTTCTTCATTTGTCCCATGAGATTTTTGAGATGCAAAAAAAAAACTAGGAATTTTGAAATGACGGAAAAAAACGGGAATAAGTACGGAAAATTGGGGAAAATGCAACATATTAGGTATAATTTGCTAAAATGATGTGTCGTCGTTTTTTCAACATACATCCATTTGCATACATAAATATATGCGTTTCACCCAGTGTCATAAAAACAGGACCGTTTCCAAATAATTGTATTGGGATTCAAGTGTACCAGATGTCAAAGGTCAAACTCATAGACTAATAATATGCCTTACAATAACAGCTCTTCATAAGATCAAAACATTCATAATAATTGCATATGATCTGTGAATAGAATAAGTAATGCACGTCGCGCCTTTTGAATAATATTTTCATTTTTCCTCAAATTTCCCAAAAAGTTTATTCCCACCCAATTTCCTGGTTTAAGCCCGCAAAAAAAAAAATCGGGAATTTTCCCGCCTCGTATCGTTAATGAAATTTTTCGAACGATTTTTTGTCTGCGAAGGTACAAAAATTTCTGCAGAAAAAATGTCATCGTTGAATTTGTGAAACTCAGCGTTTATACGTGACATTTATCTTACATTTTTGGTTGCTAAACAACTTTAACACATCCTGAGTTGTTATGAAGGCCGCTTGGGCGATGTCCCATAATTGAACGGTAGGGAGTAATAAAAGAAAGTTGAATTATTGAAAAATAACAATTCAAATTTGAAAATAGCACAGTTGAACGTGTAGGAAGAGTTCATTGTGGGGGGACAGACAGACCGACTTTATGTTTAATTAATGTAGATAACGTGTATACGCGCAAGAACCATCAAACTGTTTCAACATGAAGTTGGCGAAGTCTGTAGTGTTTTGATTCTGAAACAGTTTGTGATAAAAGATAAAAAGAGGAATAAACGAATTTATAATCACCCGGTATAAATGAATTAAACTAGGGAAGTGACAATTTCACACATGCCATCTCTTTTCATGTTTGCATGTCTGCAGTGCGTGTGAAAGGGACACAACAATGTGTTGGGCAGAGCATTGACGCGCACGCGCTACGACCGATCCAAGTTCAATGGCACCGAACATCATTATTTTCAGTCATCGTAAACCTTTAGAAAATAATATTTAAAATGTGAAATCTGAGCTTTTCTTTTATACTTACATCCTAACAATGAGTGTTATTTTTAGGAGACACTGTAGGGTAATTTACACAGCATACTCTAAAATGGACTTTATTAAACCAATAACTATTTCAATATTATTCAGAGTCCTGACAAATATAAATTTAGAATATAAACTTCACGATGGATTGGTGTGTTCATAATACTTAAACGTAGAAGGTTGCGAATGGAAAGTTTTTAAAGCTATTTGACCAAATTAATAATAAGCTTTGCGAGTTCACATTCCCGTAATGTAAAGTTCAAGAAATGCAATGGTAGGATACAATGATTTCACTTTACTTACATGGGAATTTGCTAAGAATTCAATAAGTGTATGAAATAACTATTACAATTATAAAATCATTTATAGGTGGTACGTTGCCATTACATTTAATATGTTACGTATTTGGGTAGAAAACAATTACAACAATTTGTGAACATAACTGTACATCGATTATTATACACTATGAGTTGAATTAAATATCTTTCTAGTTCAGATACTTAATAAATCGAAGTTGAAACTATTTACTATTATCAATTGAAATTCACTAGATGTCATTTAGACAAAAATTGTTCGTATAAAATTCGAGGGCTTAAAATCAAACAACACTGTCTACAAAAGGGTAACTTTTCAGGAGAGCCAAAAAGTTGCTTATGGTGATACTAAATTTGTAAATTATTATTTGAAAAAACATTTAAAAAAAAAGACAATTTTATTTATTCAACATTAAACTTCACTAGTGATTTATGAAGAAACTGGAAAAGTTTGAAATCATTTTCTTTGATTTTTACGAAGCATGGAATGAAAAATAAAGTAATTAATAAAAAAAAAACGAAAAACCCTTCATTGCAGATAACGTTGTTTGTCTTTAAGTCCTCAAAATGATATGTATAGTACCAACAACTTACGACCGCTGAGATCGGGTTTGCGTCGATCCACCACAGATGTCAGTGGAAAGGTTAAATTTTAAAAAATAAAACACGTCTTGATCAAATACAAAATCGACTATTTATTTACAGTGAATATTATATCAAAATGATATTTTTTATACATGACAACATGTACCTGCATTCGAAACTATTATTAATACATGCAAGGAAATAAAAATACCAATTGAAATTATTATTGTATCAGGTTTAAATTTAAGATGTGAAAATATGCAAATCAAAAACTTTAATAATCATGCCCCGCTTTCATTAAATGTTGAATTAATAATCGGCAACAAAAGTATTAGAGTATGTAGTGACAAACATCGAAGTATTGTTTTGAAGAATAACGGGAAAGGCCGACACTCACCTCATGCTAATAACGTATAGCAAACTCTGCATAATAGACTCTGCAGTAAAGAATGAATGAAAATAATTATGTAAAAGGCCCCACTACCGGTGGCAATACGGTCAATAGGCATAACAAATCGAAAAATTCACATTCATAACGAGAATGTTTCATAAATAAATATATTTCTATACTAGAAATAAATATGACGAAGTTCTATGAAACCCTTTCGTATTTGTTTACATAAAAAATATTGCCAAGGTCTTATATAAAATATTACGTTTTTTTTACGTTTCATATTGAAAATAAATTATTGCAATGTGACTGTCGAATGCATCGATTGTCATACTGTAATCGGTTTAGGTTTTTTTCTCCACTATCATCCGTTGTAATTTATCGAATGAGCTCAAATCGAAACAATATTAAATACCTACTTGCAATAAGTCTTAATTATTGTGAAATGGCATGGACGTGTTAAGAATGCCCTGTAGCAGGGATGGCGAACCTGTGGCACGCGTGCCCGAGGTGGCACATTTGAGAATTTGGATGGCACGCGAACGATTTCCAAGTTCAAAAAAAAATATTTTTTATGTTAAAAAAATTAAAATTTATAATAATAAATAATCTTTGAATTATCAATTTATTCTGTTTTATTAATTCTCAAATGCTGTTGTTGTAATTGTATTTTTAAGCTTGTAAATAAAATTAAAAAAAAAAAAACTTTTTCTATTTTGTTATTTTTTTTACTGCTTGGGCATGCCACACAATCAAGAAATAATATTTGAGGATTTTTGGCACGCGGACCCAAAAAGGTTCGCCATCCCTACCCTATAGGTCGAGAATCCCACATGTCATTTCTTCCATACGAAAGAATTTCGCGGCCCAAAAAGGCCGCCGATGACAATTCATAGAATGTACATATTCGAAGGAGCTACGCTGGAGTAATATGGGAACAAGCAGTTATCGGTGGCCTATGTTCTAAATATAGAGCAGATATGGACTTAACCAAAGCCCCCTATAGTGACTTAATACTGCTATGACTTAACGGAATATTTATAATCCGCATGAAATATGTATTTTTTTCTTTGATAGTTATCGTGTTCGATATTTGTTTTAATCAGAATGTTAAATAATATTTTAGGAATAAATATGATATCAGTAGGACTGGTTACTGTCATACGGAGTTGAAATTACCGAAAGGATCATCAGCGCGGCGGTAATGATAGTGAATTAAACTGATGACTCAACCAGGTTACATTATCTCTGTTTTTGTGTACATACGGAATGCGTAATATCCGTTATTCGCCCGGAAAGAAAACGCATTCTACTTTCTAGAGCCCAGCCTTTTTTGCGGATCTGTTTAATTTTTCACCTGCAATCTCCGACAATGAGTCAGCCACCAACCTGCTGCAAGAGAAACTTTATTTTTGATTCATGTTGATAACGCTGATGATAAAATATATTTGAGTTGTCAAGAGCAATCCCCGATTTTCGGGTGTAGCTTTATTTTCCATTCATATGAGCGATAGGGAATGTTCTCAAAACTGAGTTAATAATTCCTACGTCAATGCCGTTTTTTTTACATGATTTTTGTTTTGAAATAGGGTCAGCCAGTTAAGGAACAGGGATTTTTGGAAAGAGATTTGCAAAATAAAGGATATTATCATTTGAACATTTATAAATATTTTTTTACCAACAAGTGTATTAAATTCGAAATAAAAAATAATATAACTCATTCTATGTTTATATATTAAAAAAATAAGCAGAATTACACAAATAATCAATTACTAATAAATTTATTAACATATTTTATAAATTTATTTACAAAAATTCTACCTTCTAACGTCGTACCTTACAACTAATCCTTATATTATAAAATATCAGAATTTAATTCTGAATGAATTATCGAAATGTTTAACTTATAATTTATTTCGGTCAATAAGGGTTATTCCAATTAAAAATATATATATATATTTGAATTTTTGTATTGGAGTGCACCCCAACCAGGAATAGTGAATTAGTGCACGGGGGTCTTTAAACTGAACGTTGGGTGAGTACGACACAAATGCTACTAGATTGCACATCTGAACATACATGCCCGTCGTATAGAAAAGGTGGAGAGGAGAATGCATAACAAACTATTTGAAGACGCTTCACAATAATATGACTGTTATGCCAAATATCATAGAAAGCGGATCATAGTGTAATATGATTAACCCCCCAAGGACGAGCGTGACTATATATATGGTCACAGTAAACACCGTCGTCTATTGATTCCACTATTCATCCTTTTTCTACCTGAATATCGTTGTTTTTACTCATATTTGGTTAAGAAGGGTACAGACTTCAGTAAGTCATCAGCCGCGGGGACAGAAACGGCCACCAAAAGCATATGCGATTTTTTGAATTTCCGTTTTTTTGTAATGAACTTTTTGAAACTATTACGTTATTTGTATTGAAATTATGTTGATCTAAAGAGGTCAAATTGTAAATGTTTTTAAAAATTTCAAGTTTAGCTATATTTCAACCCCGAATGTTTGCGTGCCCATACGGAAACGTTCGTCCTTACTACTGTCCGTACATAACATTACACGGTAATAAAAGAATGAGAATGACCGTATAGTCATGCGGGGTTTCTATACAAAGAATTTTAATTTATTTTTAAAAGGACGGATTTCCATTTATGGAAACCTTATATCCTTGTGTGGCTTGAATTTGACAACTCCACATAGTTACAACTAGTATGCACCGTGGCTTATATAAATTATTCACCTTAAAAATAAATAAATATATCTGAACACTTTTCCAGCATTTCTCAAGTATATATTTGAACGACTCGATATTATGTACAAAACAATGAATAAAATGAATGAATGATGAATCTTGCCTTGTAAACATATTCACCGCATTGCACGGATATTATATTAAAGTGCTAAAGCTATCACGAGCAGCACATTTTTTTAAAGACTTAATACTGTATTATTATAACTAACTATAGCTGAAACGGTATGATGAAAATATCAGAACATATTTTAGACGAACGAATAATATTTAAGGCAGCCCTGTACGGGTAGCCAGTCGATGCTGTGACTGCCAGCAGCCAGACGTTGACCCCGCTGGATGTCGAACCCGTGTACTTGTACCGCTGACTTGCCTCGCAACGAGACAGCCGCGTATTCGCTAGCCGGAGAGTCGCGGAAATTGATATCGGAGGCGACCCGCGTCATCTCAGATCAGATGCCAAGAAATCGATTAACGACAACCATAAACATTACTTTGCAACTGAAAATCACAGTAAGATGAAAATGCATACGACCAATTCTACAGACTACTTTAATGTATTACGTACCTAACTACAAACAAAGTCGTCATATTTTCTAAAAGGAGTGGTTGGAGGATGAAAAGTATTCGTTCAATGAAGAATGGTCTGGACCTTACACACTTCTTGAAATTATGACACATTTTTATTAGTAAACAGGGCTGTGAAATCATAAAACGAAAACGGGCGACCCCGACTCCTTTTCTTAAATTTAATTAAAATACAATAAGGCTATGAATTTTAGTAGGTACATATAAGTTTTTTTTAAATATTTCATTTTACATATATTTTTTTTAATCTGAGAGAGGCTATTTGTAAATGCCGGAGTCGGAGTCTTTTCCAGAGCTGTGGAGTATGAGTATCGTAAAAACGACTACGTTTTTTTTTTAAACATATTTGTATACTAGCATTCTAATTACTAGAACAATATTCTAGTAATTTCACCAATCAGTGTGATCACTAATAAATTTTCAGTAACTTTAAATTATTTTTCTTTAGTGTTTCCAAATTCCGACTTCGCCGCCGGAAAAAAAAACACCTGATTTCGACTCCAGCTCTGGTTTTTTTGAAGACTGTACCTTGATATTTTAAACGCTTTGTTAAAATCTCCCAAATGTATACAAAATAACTTGACGATTGGGGTATATGTAAATTAATATTACGCAATTATATTTGTATTTCATTTTCCAGTTGGACCCCAGTTAGTGTAGTTTAAATGAAAGAATATGCATAGTTTCGTACCAAAATCCATAATGGTAAAGTAATTTATTGGCATTATAAATTTATGATTATTATCTGCGGCCAGTGTTCAAATACGACACTATTTTTTTTTAATGACAGCGAACAATCAACACTCAATTCGCCAACGATAATAAAATAGTAACGAATTGAATGTTCGTTTGTTTTTTTTTTAGAATAATATGATTATCGCGCCGGGTGACATTCCGGAAGGTCGAACGATTATCACGGAGAGAATAGAAAATAATTAAATACTTGTTGTGGGTTACATCAACACTGTATATAAGTTTTTTTTCGTGAAACTATAGGCATTTATTTCTGGACACTCTCCACGACCATTTAGGTAATTATTAATGATTTACATTAATACAATTTAGTCGCCCATTAACATAATTCATCTTGTCAATTTTCTTTTATTTTGAGATTCCTACCTCACAGAGATAGGAATCTCAAAACCTTAAATGTTTATTGCGAGTAGGTATGTCAAAACAAAAGAAAAAGGACAATGTGAATTTAGAAAATGGGCGACTCAATTGTAACGTTTCGTCGATATGTTTATTACCTCCTTACTTTCTCAAATTTTCGTTGATTTTGTGCATCCATAGTAAATAGCTACCTGCATCACTTCCGATATGCCTAATTTGCAGTCTCATCGGTGTGAAATATATTTCAAATGTGGATTCATCATGAATTCTAAATTAAAGTTTACTAATCTATTACATAGTGTTGTGTAACATATCTTCTTTGTCGATTCTTGTTATATTTGGTAATTTAGAACTTTACTTTGAACACAAGTGTATCAACGTTTTAAACCATAGTAATATAGCAAGAACAGTATCGTCACCAAGACCGCATACCATGTAAATAAAAATCTAAGCCGGTAATGTCCATTTGCACTAATGATATTGTCAAGAATAACAGTACTTTTTAAGTGAATTGGCAATGAAAGTTTTATTATTGTCGAGCATAAAATTATATTAAAACTTGAAATTTAACCATTTTTTGTTCAGATCATTTGCTTCAGAAGACTAGTAAAAAATGAGTATTTCTTTAACGAATAGTAAAAAAATAACTACGACATTGTTTATCTACAGGTGACATGATAGTAATATTTATAAATTATAAATCTGATAACATTCTTATGCAAATGGAATAATATATTAATATTATGGTATAATAAAGGTAGTTGGTTTCTCAAATGAAATTAAGATTTCCAGGACCGATAAGCATGAGATGACATGCTATGTTTATTTTTTGCAGTAGGCCGAAGACGTTATGTAACAAAATACGATTCCTAATTATTTTCATCCCGTGCGGACGTCGCAGGAACAGCGATTGCCCCAAACGTTCGTCGGCAGACCGGGGTCACGTGACCCCGAGCAGTAAACGACCTTCAAGTTATGTTCCGAGCATTCCCACCGACCTTGACAGAGGCGCGCATAGCTGTCTCGCTCTCGCCCCTACCTAACTAGCCCGTTGGATGACTGCGAGAATCGGTAACATCCCAAATGTAAATAGAAATAATAGATCCACACAGATAACACAATACATCATCCGAATACGGGGACTTTCTGGTGAGTTAGGGCCAGGCAATAACACTAATGATTCCCCGTTAGCTTTACTGGGCCCCAGGCTAGTAAAAAAAACGTAATATAGTTACTACACGTCAACCAATGTTGTGTCCGCGACAGGCGACAAACAAAGAAACCTAACATAACGCGGGGCCTTCGTACAGTTAGCCAAACTAGATGAAACTGCAAGGATATACCTGCAATGTGCATATGAGAGAATTGTATAACTCGATTTGACAATAGACAGGAGGAAAAACATGACCACCGACTCTGGTGAATAGTCCACCTACCTTCCTTTCACGAGAGTTTTTACATCCGCGTTTGCGATACCGCTATCATTATCCAGAGGGACCACATTTCACAGATTATTGGCAAAGACACAGTGGAAAACAATCGGCGATTGCCAGTTTCACTTTCACACTAGGCGACAGGTAGAACGACACACCTTACGTAAATTTATCAAAGTTTATTGACATTGCCGCCGAGGAGAAGGTACGAACAGATTTGTGCAAAATTTAACACAAAAACACAGCACAGGATAATTCCTGAACGCGAATTAAACAACATCGACTAAACCGAGTCTGTTTGGCATTTAGATTGCCAAAGTATACGGAAGATATTCGATGAAAACGAAAAAAACCGACGAAAGACTCGGACATCAGGGAAAATGTCCGCTCACTGAAAACAATGCACATTTGGAAAATACTAATTTTGGCGACATCTCTCGAGACAAATTCGAGATAAAGCTTGCCTAGCGCCACAGTGGTCATATGTGTACATTCAAAATAACTACAATATTACAAGTAAGTTAATACATAATTCTGCTCAAATCGTACAAAACGTAATTCACGATGGATTTCTCCAAAGTTTTATAAGTACATACTTTTTAATTTTTTTACGTTAAGTATGTTTGAATTCTCATTATTTTCAATTCAATATTTGAGTTTGCGCGGTAACTTTTTTATGGTCAAACAGTCCTCTATTTTTTAATTGTCAAAAGAAAAGTGCAACCACAGTTCCAAAACGTTACAAAAACTTGCAACTAAGTCAACTAAATACGTGCTTTAAATCTGATGAACACATGGTTAATAATCTATTGCCACTATTAAGATTCGCAAGGTGCACTACACTTTGAAATTAGTCTACTTTCCAATCAGACATCAGTTGACGTTTAATCATAATTTTTCGCAAATCGTGTCAAGAATTGAGAATGATATTCTTCTGTGGTTCGTCGTGTCGTGTATAGTGAAATAAAATTATTTGGAGCCCAGTCATATATTATTTTGTCAAATTGCGCTCGAATCTCGTGACATGCAAGGGTTTTCCCATCTACGTTGATCGATGTGCATTGTATACAATCTAATTCAATTGTCCAAATCCATGACTCATGATGATAACAAAACAGCTTCCGTTTGGTCAAATTTTGGAATAAAATAAGTGTTTTGTTCTGAATCTTATGAAATATTTACTTGTCGATGTATACTTCTCAATAATTTGACGTTAAATAAACGTTTGAAATACAATATATTGCATTTCTACCCAAATAGTGCCTTAAATTATTTCAATTTTCGTGATTTGAATGGATAGAACTCTACAATGTCGGAAGCGCAAAGAAAAGTGCATATGCGAACACCGAGCAAAAATACTCTACTAAAAGTAGTCATTCTCGGCGATGGGGGCGTCGGAAAATCATGCCTAATGAACAGATTCGTGTCGAATCAATTTGACGAGCAGAGCTTTCACACGATCGGTGTTGAATTTTTGAACAAGGACATAGAAGTCAACGGTGAAAAATACACACTGCAGGTGAGTGCGAATATAACCACGATTTGATTTTTGATTATTTTTTTTTTGTGACAAGAAAGTTCGTATGTGTTCAAGTCAAGTTAATTTCACCTATATCTTACTATAAATACTTATCCGTGTAAATTTTATCATTGCTAAATAAACAATGGCACCAGATTGAGAGATATACGAGATGGCCCAAAACTATTTATTAACTTGGCATTTGTTTTTAACCTTATCTCCTGATAAGGTCTTGTCTAGAGCCTAAAGCTCTAAGGCAGTGATAACAAGTACTCCATCACCAAGCTTTTCATTCAATATAAAAATCTGTTGTTTATATGCGAACAAATTAAGCAGTAGCCAAAAGTACTTATACAATCTGAATCGTCGCTGATAAAAAACTTAATGCTTTTTTAATATTTTCACGGGTATAGATTTGTGACCAAAATTCATCTTATTACAATGAGTCACACCGTCTGTGGTGAGGGAGCAGCCTATTTTTAGATTATTGTAACTATTAAATTAAAAATAATACATAAAATGTATATCTCGACTAGTATAATACATCATTATTTTTTATCACACTTTTACCCTCTGTGGTCAGTGAAACGTGTGGCACCACTGCTCTAAGACATACCACATTCTCTTAGTATACTGCGGGATTTAGAAGTTTCTTATCTGATAATGCTCATTTGAGATCCGCCTTGTCTTTGAGCAAATATTTGAGTTTACTAATAGTTTTTGTTATACCTGTTTGTTACTTTGAACATAAATAACATAATTTTATTAAAGGTATAATAAATTATCATGTCATTTATTTTTATGAATACACTTAAAATATTTAAGAAATTTTGATATTGAGGTAGCGAGTCATTGTCACTAATATTACACAAATCGTCATAAACTGCAATATTTTAGTAAGAACTTTCATGATTGATTATTTAAATAGGTCGATACAGAATATGCTCTTGATTAGATTAAGAATCTTGCTTAGTTTCTCATCAGTTTTGTTATGAAATATCATCTCTTGACCATGTTCAACAAATAAATATTACATATCACCAACTTACCTTATCTGCCTGAAATATTTTAGATTAGCAAATCAATGTTTTGATAAACTAACTAAGTTCATTGTTACATAGTTACAATTAAAAATATTTTATTTAAAAAAAAATCGTCTTTAATGTTTAAAAATTTTGAATTTCAATATGATAGGCCACAAAGAAAAATGAATTTTGAAGTACTTATTTACAAGAAATGTCTTGTGTGAAGTATTTATAAATGAGGCCTCGAGAGGTGAAGTGAGCCAACTAGTAAAATGGTAAAACTTTTTTCTTGGACTTTGAAGTACAATCACATCTTTACTTGGTGTTTTGGTGGATTACATATTTTCATTTTACGGAAATAACGCTATTGGAATGTGTATAACTGAGGTTACTTCACTTTTACTATACTTTATGTAGAATATTACAACGCATATAACTTATTTTTTTCTAAAATACCACTTGGCTCACTTCGAGCTCAAAGCCTATTACGTACAGTTTCATAAAGTAATTTTTCAATTGATTGACTGAAATTTCTCCTCGACCCATCTGATCATAAAAAATGGTGTATGGGTATCGATTAGCGAACCACAATTTTTGTCCTATCCCTATACTTCTATCGCTACTCTCTTTGAAAAAAAAAACAGATTAAGCAATAGAGTAACAAGCAACTCTCGTAGAAACAGAAAAATTGATGATTGGTTCCCTGAATTTAAAAAACTGTGTTATTTGAAAAAGGAACGACATTGTAGTATAGAAAATCTTTCATCATATGTATTTTTATTAAGAAAAATAATACCATTCATGGCTACTTGATTATTTTATGAGGGTCTGGACATAAATCGCTTTCATCGTTAGACATTTTTGACACGTTTCATGTGTTAAGATCTTATGAAGCCTTGTTTTTTTATTGGATCTTGTGTTGTTGAATTTCCTGTTATTAGAAAATCCGTCATCCGCTTTTGTGTTTTTTGTTTCTCGGAATGGTGTCATAATCAATAATTCGTGTAATAATCGTTCTTTGTAGTGGATAGTGTTGAGTGTATATTGAAATCTCCGATCCAAATCTTACTGATTTTTTAAAAATCAAAATCACATTCTTGCTATTATTTGTTTTTCTGTGTCATTAACATCCAATAGCAAAAATATTTCTTGGACAGTGCACATCCAAATAAAATGCTAAAATTTGATATTATTCTAAGTATACCTATAGATACCTGCTATAGAGTGAATGGTGCTTTAACACAATCAATTAGTCTCGTATCTACACAGGGTCAACAGTGTGCATCCAATCTCCCATGCTCTGCATGGATGCATGTGTACAATCACGTATATTATTACTGACTGACTGATAATAATAGTAAGTAAAAAGTAAAAAAATATTTTAATTTCAAATTGTTTAGTTTTGTTATTTTGACTCCATTGCAAGTTTTTTTTTCAATTTACTAATATTATTATGAATTTCATTTTCAGATATGGGATACAGCAGGACAAGAAAGATTCAAGTCACTGCGAACTCCGTTCTATCGTGGTTCTGATATATGTCTTCTTACTTACTCCATCGACGACAAGGCCTCATTTCAAAATCTCAAGACATGGATGGAAGAATTCAGAGTTTATGCTGATGTGTGTGATGACAATGAGGCTTTTCCTTTTATCGTTGTCGGTAATAAGGTAGGATTTCCTTTTGTTTTATTGTCACTAATTGTTATAATTTTTTTTCAATAGCTTTTTAGGTCATCGCTTTATCTACTTAAATTTTGCCCCATTAAATATAGGTGGGTTTATTTGTTACTTTAAACGTGGTTGGAATTATTTAAACAAATAAACTGTGATGACATTGTTTACTTTTGAATGAGGCTACGATTACTAGGCCCTTATTTATCTCTTGTTCAGTAATAACATATTCCCTAGTTACTCAAGATTTTTTTCGGTCATACTGAAAAAAAATATTAATTTATTATCTCGTATAAATGGTTTGAAATTTTTAGTAAGTCACTTCTGACAGTTAAAATTTTTATTTCCAGTCAGATATCTCACCTCGGGAAGTGACGGCAGAGCAACTGAGTGATTGGTGCTCTGAGTATAGAATATCTTCACACATTGAAACTTCTGCTAAGACTGCCAGTAATGTAATACAAGCTTTTACTCTGGCGGTTCATAGGTTTGATTTTGTATTTCTATCTTTTTGTGTTGTATAAATGCTGTTTCAGATAAAAATCAATAAACTTCATCAAAAATACATTTTTTTTATTTATTAATTATTAAATATTTTTAATTAAAAAATATATATCGTAAAATAATTAATGTTCTTCGTTCACTTTTTTATAACAGATGGCTCGCCCTCGAACGTATGGCAGAGAGAGACTTACACGCCCTGACCAACACGGACACTTTAAATCTAGCCGCTGCCGCTCCCAAACGGGAAGAACACCGGATATCTTGTTGTATAGGTTCCTCGAATGACGAATGACGGAAATTACCTATTTTCATTTTGGCCGTCTACAAGCTAATAGGAATTTTCGCTTTTATGGCATTTGCAAAATTTCTACAAAATTGAATGAAAGTTTGGCTATTTGCTCATTTTGGACAGTGCGCTATGTTTAAATTTGATATTAGCATCAATGTTTATTTATTATGTATTGTGTTAAATTTTTCATAGGTTTAAAAACACCAATGTAATTCAAGCATGTTTGGTACAATAAAAAGGGACCTTAGTATATTTTTAGATGAATGTTGTGACTCTTCTTGGTTCCTAAATAATAAAATCTTCAAAAATGTCTACAATTACAATAGGGTAAAATATCAAGGTATTTCAGTTCTACAGTTTTTAAAAAGTTAAAGGTTGATAGCTATTTCGGCTTACGCCATCGTCAGAACTATTTAAACTATAATATTATAACTTTAGAACTATAATATTTAGAACTATAATATTTTATTAGAACTATTTAAACTAAATATTATAACTTTTTAAAAACTGTAGAACTGAAATACCTTGATATTTTACCCTATTAAAATGGAGTTCTACCAAGTAAATGCCAAATCAATAAATCTACAATTACAACTGACTGCCTGTCTTAAAATATGACAAAACAAGATATAAAATCTGTACCAATTTTGAGGATTTCTTATCATATATACCTGTCTTCAGTACCTGACGGCAAACTTCACCAAAGACAATTGTGAAAATTATTTATTAAATAGACCATAATATTATTTTTCTCAAAAATTTTCCGCTGAAAAAAAGCAATCTTTTGCCGAGGCAATTAATTGACGACTCAAAAATTTGCCTTTGTCAGCGAATTTTAGAAAAATTTACATATTTATTTAGAAAAACTTTTTTTATACATTATGCACAGAGGCTTTTTTTGTTGCAGTGATTGCATATCTATTAACAATATCTCCATGTGTATATATTTTTTATCCATTGAAGGCTTCCGTTTGGAACTCATTTGTCAATTTTAGGAGTTGAGTCTCTTGCAGCTATATTAGTGAGACATTTATCAAGAATATATACTTTTTTTCTGTGATTTCATCTCGAGATACTAATTATTGTTTTGTAGATATTTTCATTTCAATGCTTCTCAATGTTTGAGCTGCCAGTCATATTACTGTCAATATAATGCTAAAACGTGGCCTTTGATTTTGTACTTTTTACATGTTTTTTACAACAAATTTTCTACATTGGTTTTTGTAATGCGTAAATTTTATATAGAACCCAAATTCTTTTATATACATTATCAATAATTTATTGTTATTGTTAAAGAGCGCTATTGATGGTTTTTTTCATGGCTGTGCCTGTTTGTGTAATAATTGCTGTTCTTAATTATTAGGTTAAGCTTAATGAGCGCTGGCATGTTTTTGTACTGTTGAAATTATTTAAATTTGGATATTTTTATGCATAAAACGTAGTGTTCATAAATATTTGCCACGTTAACCTTATATTCATTTCAGATATAAAAATGAACATTTTGCCCAAAATAAAATAGTACATATTTTCAAGAAAATTATAGTGAAAATGAGTTGTGAATGTCTTTAAATTCTTGATTGACTATGCTTCCTACTAAAACTACCTATTGTATTTCACTGTGTGTTTTCTTATCTATTGAGCCTAGCAGTTTCAAATCATTGGATTTGAAAATTATTTTTTTTTTTTAAATCACCAAACTAAATTTATCCATAAGACTAAATATCCATCCTTGAAGTAAACAGAATATATGTTAATGAACATGTTATTTCAAACTTAATGTAGGGTTTAGGTGGTTAAACATTTTTGCTGATTCAATCTAATTAATATAATATTGGTGAACAAATGGCTAGATTCCTTTCATAGATAAATTTAAGTTATTTGTTGTTGTATGTTTTTAACAGTTAAGCAGCTTGTAAATTTGCGACTCGGAATAAAGTACTTGTTAATTCATAATTGGAGTTTTGCTGACAAAGCTTATTCCGAGGGCTTAGGATCACAGGGGCCTTGCAATAAAAAATCGTGTTTTGAGTTAAGCTCAGTTTTAGAAATGTAATAATCATTTATTAGTTCACAAAGCTATATCTTGTACATATACTTGTTTTCAAGATACAGTTGGGTATAGCTACAAATGAAATTATAATGTTAGAAACGTAATTCACGGCAGAAAATAATTCATCTGTTATACTTTGTGAACTTAAAATTATACTTTTGTAGGTATTCCTCTGTGATCCTGAGCTCTTAAAATTTACAAATTTTCTTAAGATTGTTGCAATGATATTAATCTTTCAATGATGGTTTTTAATTCACGTACAAAATAATATGTATGCCTACTGGATGTACGTGGGAGGGGCTGCCAGATTGTAACTGAATTCGCAATAAGGAAATACTAGAATTGACAATTTTCCTATACGTTGTGACTGTCATTAACTTCATAGATATGTAATAATACAAAGTTTTTGGAAATTACTCCGGAGACGAAACATTACATTGAAACATTCGCCAGTTTAATTGATGTGTAATAACTCCAGCGCATGCGTTTAATGCTTCCACATCTATGTATTTAATTCAACAATTCTTAAAGATATTTCGACACTATCTCCTTGTGATGATTAAGTATTATGTGGGAATGATATTTATGTTTTCTCATTCTTTTGTGTACCTGTATTTGAAATGTAATTAAAATAGATAAAATTGTACATTTGTTTTGATAGTTAGGTATTTACATCATCTTATATATGTTACACCGAATCGGTGAAATTGCCTATTTCACGGAGTCGGCAGAAATTTTGCTGAATGCGTGAATTCGGCAAGCCCGTTGCCTATTGCACGCATTCGGTAATATTTCTGCCGACTGAGTGAATTCGCCAGGGTGTATAATTATTGTCTATGGTCAGTGTATAATTCTTTAACTGTCAACATGACAGTTGAAAAAATAATTTTGACACAGAAGTCAAATTTAGCTTGGCTGTAATATTGCCATTATTGTTTTTGATTGTGAATGCAGAATGATGACGCGTTTTGAAAAGATTATTTCTATACCATGTTCCAACCATTTTTCACGAACTAACTAAAAGGGCCAATCTTCATATTATTAATAACGCTCAATGCGGATCTTGCCGTGGAATTCGCCTAATGATAACGGTATTTTGAATAGCACATTTTTGAAATGTCGTTCTTTCCATTGAGAGCGGATTATTTTAAGCCGCGCGTGAATGTTCTGATATCTTCCCGTTTGAAAAATCGATATTTCTTGGTGTAGAGCTGAAGTATTCTATCACCATGGATCATAATATTCGAAAATTTTCGAATAATCAAAGATTTTAATTCGATTATCGAAATGAATCGTTGGATCGTGTGAATCAAGTGAGAGCAATATTATTTGGAGCTGATTTGATCAATTGAATCATAATGATAAAATCTTTTCACTTCTGACCTTGAAAATCATTTTGAATTCTTTAATACATTAAGAATATTCGAATAATGATATGGATTTATCATAGAATAATATTTTGCTTTTTTTCATACATTTGGATAAAATGTGCAATTGATTTTTTATTTAAAAATTGCATTTGGTTTTTATATATTTTGACTATCTTCCATACTAGATAAAATATATTATAATTATAATTTTATTTTTTCATAATGTATGAGAATATATTTTGACTATTTTTCATACATTTGGATAAAATTTGCAATTAATTTCGATTATCCTATATGTGATACGGATTCCCAAAATTTTTAGAGTCAACACCCCCGCCCTCTGTTTTTATGATTTTTGTCATCCTATATGTAACACGGTTTCTCAATATTTTATTAGTCTACATTCTCCACTGTCTTTTGTTACTGTCACAGTGGAATGACACACTATTCTTTGTTTAAAATAAATATATCATAACATTTCTTTTTACCATGGGTCGAATTTTTGTTTCTTAATTTAAATTTGGTTCAGTTGTAAATTTTTATTATTTACAGTGAAATCCTGTTTAAGCACGTCCAGAATTCACGTTTTCCGATATTTGCGTATTTTTTTACAACCCCAATTATTTTAATTCTTAAAGAGGTCTGGGTGTATTCTTAAAAACCATTTAGAGAATTAATTAAGCAAAACCTTCTGGCTTATTCAATAAATAAGTTTGCATTTGATTTTCCACGCCAGTAAATATTTGATTTATCAAAAATGCAAAAAAAAATCACCCCGTTGAGGGCAACGGGCTTACAGCTTGTACATTATAGAAACGTCACCCGTTGAGGTTATGTTGTACAGTGCTGTGTCCGAACGAACGTTATTTGATTTTATTGGATGCAAAAATGCGAGTAAATTTAATTTCTAATTTTTATAAGCTTTCTACAATTAAAATATAATTATTTTATCATCACTGCGACAGCTTAATCTTATACCATAGATAGTTCCAATATAACTTATTATGGTCTATGGTTTATTTTGACAACTGTCACAAAGGGAGACATTCCAAAGTCGAAAATAGATCTCTAAAATGACGCCCGATGAGTTGATGTCGACGAGTGCTGACTATCATATTACAGTTTTAACTTATTTGCAAGTTGTATGGAGATGAACGACATAGTAATTAATTAACAATATGCTTTTATATGCTATGAAATGACATTTGGTTTAGTTGCAAAAAACACCGCCAGAGCGCTGTGATCATAGACAACCTACAAAGTTTCTATGAATCTACCTGCTGAATGCATGAAATAAGCAAAAGATTTTATGCCGAATTCACGCAGTCGGCAGAAATTTTACCGAATGCGTGAAATAGGCAACGGGCTTACCGATTTCACGCATTCAGCAAAATGTCTGCCGACTGCGTGAAATAGGCAATTTCACCGATTCGGTGTAACATATATAATAATAGCTCATTTATGTGTGAAATATTATGGTTTTACAATTTTTTTAATAAAAACGTGTTTGATATTAGCATTCACATTCCATAATTTAAAGAGAATTTTCTGTGGCATTAATTCATCAGCCTTGAAAGTATAAAGCAAATGCATGTCCTCACTAACATGATGATATTAATAAGTATTGGCATTTTATGCCATAATAATTGCACAAAGTGATATTTTTGTTCATGTATTCATATTGGTAGATATTACATATACGAGTATTAAACCTTGACTTTGTCTGTCGGCTATATCATATATAATGTGGCGTGGGATATTTTTTTATGATATTTTTCTATAATTATCTCTAATTCTTTGCACATCTTACCTGCAATTATTGTCCAATTTATATTCACTACAAAATGTGTGATTGAAACAGACCTAAGATTTTGTACAATAATATTTGCATATCAGTTGCACACAAACTATATTTTTATGTATAAATAAGCATGTAGAAATTTTGAAACTCGCATAGATGTTAAATATTATTTCTATTTATTGAATTGTGAAAAACTTCAAACTTAAAATAAATGCAATTTTGACAAAGTAAATGTTTTTTATCTGACACTACACCCAATCCTTTCTTTGGGCGATTTTGATTTTACGTGATTTTTTGGAGGAACCGTTACGTTTTTTCAAACATTTTTGATACTTTTTTACGCGGATTTGGAACCAATTTATCAAATTATATGAAAATGAGGTTTTTTTACTTGCCACTTTCTGTAACCAATGTATCGTGTAAAAAAAGGATAAGGATTATGTGTATACCAAGTATACCCAATAATGAAGTGTACATCCGTTTACCTGATGACGCTTTCATTTAAATTCAAATAAAAATGTTTTAGTTTATTTTTTTTAATTTTATAAAAGTACAGTGGAACCTGTAATTCACATAACAAGCAAAACAGATTGTGAAATAAATACTCTCTTAACAAGCGACTTTTCGCATAACGAATGACGCAGAGTTTTGGAAAGACCACTCTCACATCGTTACTTGCCTCAAGATCATTGACAAGACATGGGAAGGGGTTACCAAGAGGACCATCACTTCTAATAAGGAGGTGGCTATGCGTTTTACAAATGTATTCAATGATAATGCTGTCACATTTTCACCAAATTTTGAAGCGTCGGCACAAACAAATGTCTCTAGACAGCTTTCTAGTAAAAAGAATTATTTATTTGTCATAAATAATAAACTAGTCGATTTTTATATTGTTTTTTGCAAATCTAAAAAGCATTCCAGGTTGTTACGCTCCTTAACAATTTATATGTATGTAATTTTATTTTGAATATGCATACATTAAAAATATAAAAAATGATTTTTTTCGTCATGGAACGCATTATTTTATTTTACATTGTTTTATATGGGAAAAATTGTTTCGAGTGATTCACAAAACGAGTAAGATTCTGGAACGAATTTAACTCGTTATGAGAGGTTCCACTGTATTTGGCATTACATCTAATGCCAATGCGCCATATCTTTTAAATTTAAAAGGTCATACGAGAAAAACTTAATGAGATTTTTTTGTAAGTCACTCGAGATTAATTCAAGGAAAATTGACATCACCCATGTCTTATGTCTCAAATTTAAATTTGACATTGACTTTACCGGAAATAAAACCCAAACTCGCCTGATCGGTAGAGCAAGCTCTAACCAAGAAGACCACAGAGGGCGACGTTGAATCAACCAGTTATGAATTTAATAAATGGTTTCACAATGTTTGCTTTTAAAACATTTAAAACAAATCTGGGCAAATAATTCTTACACCAGAGCTGGTGCTTTCTTGGCTTTATAAGGTGCTAAAAGGCTCCGACCATAGTATTGAATATATTTTGCATAATCAACGCAAAAGGCACATAAGCTTATTCCTTTTCTCAATGACAATTAAATGGTAAAGTATTTTGAGGACACTGATTGCCACAATCTTAAAAAGCTACTAAATATTCCATAATACTTATCTGATGTCTAACTCAAACTGGAAAGTTTAATTTTTGACAATGTCAGCAATGTATTGCATAATGGCTACAATGTGGCACTTGCAGGATTTCCACACCCATTCATCCCTTTGCTTCCTACAATAAGATGTCAGCATCCTTTAATTCTGCACCCTGTGTATAGAGTAGGCACTTGATCACTGTCTGGATGCCCAAATTTCATCAGACAGAAGACACTTGCAGAATTGAGGTTCTCCAGAGGCAATCGCAGCATGTACTCCACCATCTACCAGTTCTAATGTCTCCATGTCTACTGATGTAACAGGAAGTTGCCTCGTATGTTCTTTTATCTCCAAATTTCTCGCAGTCAAACTCTTCTACCTCTATATCTAATGTGAGCATCTACTTTTAAAGCTCGATATACAACTTGGCTTTTTTTAGATAAGTAAAATGCATGCATTAAATATACGACACTTGGTTTTACCAGAGTAAAGTTGTGTCCAGACAGTTCACATTAAAAAGCATAGTTTTCTGACAAAAAATAGTAAGAAAGAACTATAGCGTATCTTTTCATTTTTTTTTTATTACAAATAACTTTTATAAAATCATTTTGTGGTACAACATGGAAAGTGGAATGACTAGATGTATATTTTTTCATTTCGCTGCATAACATTATAAATGTTTAATAATGAAATTCGCAAAATGTCGAGAAACTGATTTTTTCTTAACAAATCTCGAAAACTTAAGTCAATATACTTTTTATACACGCGGTTATAAATGTTAATATAAATTGTATGCAGTACATTATTATAAAAAATAATAATCATTCGACCATAATCCTAATGGGTCACCGATCCATTATAACAATAAAGAATAAAACATTAACAAGCAAGCATTTCTCCTCATTAAATCTCTTGTCATAATTTATTACACAAATGCATTCACAACATGACTTTCATTTTGTGGATCATGAAAGCCGTTAAAAATATTAAATATATTCCAGTGGAACTCTGATCTATCGTTCTCTCGCATTTATTGTCATTTTGCTGAAGTACTGGCCAAACAACCATAGGAACAATGTTAAATAATCCCACATTTAATGTCCCCCTATTTATCATTTAAATATTTAAGTCCCGCCGTAAATTTTACCAAAATTTTTGACATTTCTCATTATTAAGTTATCTCACGGTGTGTCGAGATTGGTGGTAATCACCAGACATCTCAAAACCAATTCATTGAGCATATCAAAAATAACCGGTCATATCACAAGCATTGTAAAATATTCATGATGAATTATGATAGTCTATGAAGAATGAAAATAGTTAATAATAATATGAAAAGTAAATTCGGAAAGCAATCTAGTTTCAATGAGCTTTACCTTTCGACAAATGCAATATAAAAATCTGGTACAATGAGTTTTTCTTAAAAATATATATTACATATACTTCGTGTTTTTTTGGGGGCTTTTAAAAAAACGATAAATTAGGTTCCACTGTATACTTTTAACAGCAAAATATTTCGATAGTTTATTAAACATAAAAAGAAAAGACAGCCTTTGTTAACCATATCAAAATAACTTATAAAGTTTTCATAATACCACATTATAACCCAGATAATTGTCTTACATCCTGGCATTGTTACATTTTTATAAATTAAATTTATTCACATATTCTTTTCTCTAATTTCAACAAACAAGTCGTCAACCTTCAAATTACAGAGAAATACACGATTAAATAAGAACCTACATAGAACTAGTAGATTAAAAAAAGTCTTAATCTTACAAAGATAATTATAATATAAAATGTCTTAAGCAATAGACAATCAATGACAGAGCAAGACCAGGCAAAGCGGATAGCGCGCATTGTGATAATTTGGCACTCGTGAAAGTTATATTGATGTCCGAGACCAAACAAGATTGCGAGTGCTTGACTCGGTTAAAAGTCAACCGTTACAACAAATATCCAAAATTGCACACACCATGTCAGAATAATGTGTCAGATGAGCTAAAGCAACAAAAGCTGTCATTGTTTCTGCAGCATATATTGTTCTAATCAAAAAAATATTCAATAAAGAAAAGGAGAATGTGAATCCAGCAGTATTGAAGCAATTGTCACAATAATAAATTGTACGCAATGTTGAAATTGACTACTTTGGGCAATACACAGCCACACATATTCGGCAGCATAATGCCATAAAAACTTTCGCTAAATCATAAGTTATTGTTACATGGGTGTCGATGTATTTCTGTGAATGTTGACACATCTTTCCTTTTTTTGATTTTTACTTGAAACAAAAACTATTAATAATCTCATTATTATAACGGTTTCAAGGCATCGGCATATTTATTTTTTTTGGATTAATTACCAACCAAGTGAAGTGAAAATTTTAACAAGCCCATCATCGATCAAAATATAAACACAGACATTTTAAAATTTAGTGAGAAAGAATAATTTTGTATCAGGAAGTCATAATATATTTATATAAGTAGATTACCCACTAGACTTTCATGTAGTAAAGTTAGCATATTTTGATTGATATCTATACATCAAATTATGGGGCTGGTGGAGCCGAGCTCCAATTTCCCTTTCATCTGGTGTATTTTGATGTTGCTTTTCCCGCATAGCGTCCAGGATTTACCTGGGCGTAGGCGGGTGCGTGGTCTTTGGTTTTTGTTTTGTTTTTGTGGCAGTCGTTCAGGTTTTGGAGATCGGGGTTTTAGCAGATGTTGATATCCAAACATGTGAATGTGGGGGATCGGGGGGGGGGCTAAGGAGGTTTCAGTAGGAGGACTCTCCGCGGTCGCGCTATGTTTGTGTGAGGGTAATCAATGTAGTCGTTAAGTAAATTTTTGATAGATTGGTTGTCAGATAGATTTGTCAGATAGTTGTCAGATAGTTGTCAGATAGATTTTGATAGATTTTGATGTCAAACAAATTTTGTTATTTTTCACTCTAGTCTAGAGTGTGGTGTCATATATGGACAGCCCCTAAGGACAAAAGGCGTATTAGCAATGAACACAAGGAATGTAAACCTTAGTGTTTTTGGTTTTAATTATAAAAGCAATGTATAACTTGCTACCAAAGATTGCCTAATATTTAAATTATTTCTTCTTTGTTTGTAACAAAGCAAAACATTATTTTTTGTTTTTTTAGAAGAAATCTTGAGCCATAAAATATCAGCTATGCCTGGCCTTCCCACATTAAATTTAAAAAACTGGAATAAGTATTAATCATCAAACTGTTATTCTATTTTATGTATAATAAATTACAATTCGTAATAAAATAATTACAATATTCACACGACTGGGTGTTATGTATAAAAGTGACATTATTATTAAGAACATTATTTACATAAATGGGTGGGTGTATGATAATATTGCAGAATAACACATCAATGTTTAAATAGTAAGTTACCAAAATATTGGGATGTAGACATGAATGAGTCCAAAAAAGGATCGGAAAAGGTTTCAATTATTGCATCTCAGCGGCATTCCACATGATGTCAAAAAACCATACGAGCCCGACAGAAAGAATCAGGAACCACAGAAATAATTCAGCATTCAATCTCCAATCGACGCAATTCTGCAGATCGGGATCGAAGTCGTCAAGAAATCCATCGTCTTCGTCTGAAAATATTTCTTCGATGAATCCAAAGTCCTCTAAGTATCAGACATCTTCCCAGCCGCCGCTTCCCCATGCTTCATCGCCTGCCTTCAACTCTTCACTTTCCACGGGGGCAAAACTCAATTTCAAACTAATATTTTGCGGCATATCAAAATCTAAATTTTCATTCGGCTTCATGCTGTCAAAACCAGATTCATTACTCATTTCGATCTTTTCGTTGACGAGGAAAGTGCTGGTTTTTTCAATGACCGGCTCCATGTCAGTGAAAAAATCAAATTCATCACGATTTGTACTACTTTTTTGCAAATTAGACACTTTAAACTTCTGATTCTTAATATCCAACTCGGATATGTCGGTCAGTTTACGTGATTTTGCATCCATTGCTGCCTTTTGTAAATAAAGTAAATCATTTTTACTATTCTTAACAGCTGATTCTTTAATTTCATTATTTGTTATATTCGTCCCTTGTAAATCGTTACTTGTTAATGCAGTCTTAATTTTTGCTAAATTGTTAAAATCTAAAGCTTCACCGACATCAACAATATCATGTGTCCGGGCAATAGATGGTCCTTTAATATCGAATTCCGATTCGAAAACAACATTTTCTCTATTTTCATTCTCATTCCAATCACTCCAATTACCATCGCTTCCTTCCACATCTTCTTCCACAGTGTTAACCATAACTTCACTATCTAAATCTTCCCCGCCGTCAGGAGAAGGTCTTTCGTGTAAGAACAGGTTACTTTCAATTTCAATTGATTCTCCGCTGCCGAATGACGTTTCATCGGCGACAAATTTATTTGGCGGCGATTCGGCAACAGTGCGAGATTGACTCAATATTTCTCTATCGTGCGTCTTAATCTGATGACTCAATTTAAGACTATCCGGTCTTTTATCTGGTGCTGTTTGCGGAATGATTTTCTGTTTTAATTTATGCGGTATCGAGTCTGATTTGATTCTTGGGTGCGTGAGCGGCCTACCGTCAGCAAACAATTTAAATCGTTTGCCGCCGATTACGGTCGCCGCTCCCAATATTGGTACAAGATCAGCCAAGCATAATAAAGTCATAGAAACTAATGTGTCACTCGTGTCTTTTATTCCCACTAAAAGCTGAAAAAAAAGAAAAATATCCATTGATTATACTGAGTGAACCTTGAAACTTTTTTTTATCTAATAGCTCCTTTCATAGCATAGTGTAGCATATGCACTACTCATGAAGCATTTCAACATACAGTAAAAGAAGCTTCAATTAGAACTGTTTATATATTTGCCTATTTCTATAGAGGATAACGGGAATCGCGATTTTCATCAAAAAAATAATATCACCATCAATCCACCTTCAAATTTAAATATTTTTTGTTTTGTTAATTTTTATGTTACAATTTGTTTTCTTGTAATACCAGATTTTGTAAATTTGTAGAATTCTGCTCACAGTTCAATTGATTAAAGAAACTATCATTGATTTTTTGCATTGCAAACACTTTTGCAAAGATGTTTGAAAATGTGACTATAAAAAATATATCTTACTTCAGGTAGCACAAATGTTGTAAGATCTTCTCTGCTGAATGTTGAGAAGTATCCAGAGAAATGCTTTAAAAGCGAGAGCCTTACCTGAAATATAAATTGTTTTAATAATCATGAAAGAAATATTTTATTGTCTATCTACATTCGAGTTGTTTTTTTTATGGGTTCCAGATAAAACTGCATAGAAAAAATCCACTAGTGTCACATATAATGCCTACGAATGAGAACTAATACCACCACAAAAACAAAACAAAAACCAAAGACCACGCACCCGCCTACGCCCAGGTAAATCCAGGACGCTACGCGGGAAAAGCAACATCAAAATACACCAGATGAAAGGGAAATTGGAGCTCGGCTCCACCAGCCCCATAATTTGATGTATAGATATCAATCAAAAATGATGGTCCGTCAAAGCCCAGCACGGCAGAGGCCTAGACGGACCACTGGTGTCATAATGAAAGCACAGAATTAAAAATATAAAATACCCTTTTAATTTTATAAAATTAACTGACTAACAACTTAGTGTATCAACACTAGGGAATCCAATCCCGTACAGTTTTTGATACATTTCAATCCCGGGATTAGAAGCCATGATCCCGAAACAAACGGGACTGATTTTATTATAAAACAAACGTGTTGGTTTTCAAGCCTAGCGGCAGTTTACATTCTTTGCGATAAGACTTACTGGATCCCTAACATATCAAATTTGCTTATCGCATTTATTTGAATGCATTTAACAACAGTAATAATTTTTCGGTACCTTTGTTTTCTATATCTTCTTAATGAATGTTATCAGATATCAATTGCAATGTTTTTTTTGCTTGCTTTTATGTTTCTTTTGTTTTATTAACATTAATTATGTAATAAAACACGTGTCGATAAAACATATTTCGTTTAGCTTTCTATATAAACAGTATGATTAATATCAAAGACGCGCCGCCGACTTCATGCGACTAAAGTCATCAACAACCGCATATTATATTGTCTAAATTTTTTTCGACTAATATTATTGCAAGAGTTGAAAATCAATTCTCACTTTGACTATTTCTATTGAATGTTCTTATTATTTTCACTGTAAAAAATGATCTTTCTACAAAAGCACTTGTCGCCGGATATGATATACAGTGGAACCTCGATCAACCGTTCTCGCATAATACGTTTTCCCGGCTGGACCGTTTATTTTTTATAGTCCCGTCAAACTCCCATAAGAACAATGTTAAATAATCCCGCATTGACCGTTCCCCGATTTACCGATTTCCTCGATAAACCGTCTAAATATTTTGGTCCCGTCACAAATATTATCCTGATTGACCGTTTTTATTGCATATTTCTCCATATCTCAGCAAGTAAGTTTGACAGCCGAGTGCAGGTGTTATGTCTAGACACGTTGGAATGCACTGTACATGTTAGACGCATTGGACGCTTGTGCTATTTTTTTTGGGTTGAAATCCACCACACGCGTATTATTGTTTATGATGCAAATGTAGAATTGTTTAAAATTCATGATAATAATAATTCCTGTACATACAAACTTTTTGGTCGCGTAGCTGGATTCGTACAAGTCAGTTGCGTTCAATATTGCCTCACATCTCGTATCATTTTTTTTTCCAAATTGAAACTAAAATGCCGCCACCCATAAAGAAAACTAAAACTCAGCTGAGAAGAAGAAGGAAAATCGCTGAAACCTCGATGTTTTAAGAATATAAAAACACTTCCCGTAAAATACCACGCCAACAAGAAGGCATGGATGAACACCGATATTTTTATGGCTTTCTTGAGGAATTTCGATTCCTCAATTAGTGCTCAGGGGCGTAAAATACTACTAATAGACAATTGTGCCGCCCATCCTCGAGATACTTCATTTCTTAAGAACATCAAGGTAGTTTATTACCCTCCAAATTGTACCAGTGCTTTACAGTGAGCTAGCTACCTGTGGCGTTGAAACAATCGAGTCATTATGTGATGCAACTAATGACAGCAGTGAAGAAGAAGATGGCGAAGACCATAATACCGAACCTATTCCGACATTTACACAAGCATTATTGGCCTTCGAAAAAATAAAATTATTTTTCTATTCCAAAGAAATCGATGAATCCGCTCTTAGAAAAGTACGCGAGTTTGAGGCGTCTTTGTTCCGATTAAAGTGCCAAACAACAAAGAAACAAACTAGCATAAAGGACAGTATGTACAAGTAACTAATAAATAAATGTTTTTTTAAGATTTTAATTGTTTATTATTATTTGAAGCTTTCCCGCATTCACCGTTTCCCGCAATTACCGTTTTTTTTCCAGGATCCCTTGGAAAACGTAAAATCGAGGTTTCACTGTATATATATAAATTTATTTTATTGGTTCTTTGCACAATGAAACCGTAGACTAAATGGCGAAACAATTGATGCACTAGTATTAATTTCGGGCATAATTTTAAATAATAATAAAATTACTTGGTGCAGTGGTTTCCAACCTTTTTGTTACAGCCCCTCCCTTTGAAGAAAAAAAATCTTTGCGCCTCCCCATCCTTTATTTTATATAGTAATAAAGACACGTTTTAAAGGGTAAATACATATTTTAGGCTGTTCGCTGTTCTCCCTTTGCCTGGGAGGCGCGTCTCCCAGGTTGGAAATCGCTGACTTAGTGTTATTTTAGGTAATCTTGTAGTCTGAAGTAGGTAGATACTTTTTTCAGCTATTGACATTAATTATTTTAAGTTATATTGCGTAGTTTTACATACTGTTTGCATATTAAGTTCGTTTAATAATTATGATGGTGCATGTTTTTTTACGAGTTATTAAAAAATCCACTCATTCACCTGTACATCGTGGACAACTGAGATTATGAGAGCTTTTTGCTAACGTATTGGCAGCCCATAGCTGGTTATATAATATAGAATAAATTGTTTAATGTATTTTTCACCAATATTATCATTTTTTATTTCTTAAAAAAAATGTACTGATCCCGGGACCAGTCCCGGGATCCCGGGATCGGAAAATTTTAATCCTGAAATCCCGGGATCAACTTTTTGGCTCGGGATTGGATTCCCTAATTAACACTTTGATCGCCGGGCCGGGTCAGCATTGACAGACAAAGAAGACCAATCTTTCAGTTGTTATTCAGTGTCAGTGGTTACACATTTTGGGCATTTTGCCGGCTTGCCCTTCTGTATTAAAAACAAAGAATCACTTTCTAAGCATTTCGCATAAGATATTTAAATAAAAAATTACATTTTACTCATTGCTTACAAATTCAAAACTTACTTAGTATGTATTACACAACAAGAAGCCCTTGAATTTCATATTCTAGTTACTGCTTCATACATAAGAGATACATAAAAATGGGGTGTGGCTGTGTCAACACGGCCGTGTGTTGTACGTGAATACGTCTCGTAATAGCTGATATTACGCCCCATTTTTACGTTCCCGGCACTGCTTGACTCGGTCATATGGTGTTTTAATGGTACCATTCGATTGCTCTTGAGAAGCCCTTTCCAACCGTATACGATCTCTGTATTTCGATTTGGCTTTTTGACGCGTATAGCCCGACATTATGTATTTTTGATATATTTTTTTATATTTCAACACCTAATTTTAGTCACAGTCACAATATTACACTAATGATTTATCTATAATCGATAGATTTTGTCGAGAGCTAACGATTGAAACTTGAACGAACATCGTAACTTCTACGAGTCGAAAGTTATAGTAAATAGAAATCTCGATACGCAGCAAAATGACTTCAAAATGGCGGCGCTTCCCCCTCCGCCCTGCGCGATGTATCACAGTCCTTACATAGCGCAATAAATTCTTTGATTTTTTAGCTATCCAGTGGTGCAATTGAATTTTGGATAGCGATGATAGATATGAAGCTGCAACACCAAACTGTATCCCCCGATTTTGTTATCATTCGTTTTTTTGAATTGCCTCCCTATGGAAGCAATTTTAAAGACGTATTCACGTCAAAGAAGTGCCTAAAATGTATGTCTTTTTTTTTCAAAAACAAGAAGGATCACTGCCAATATAAAAATACTTTCTTACCTGGACATCTCGAACACGGAACATTCTTAAAAGTTGAGGTGTGACGTGTTGAGTGAAGACATTCAATGAAAACAAACCAGTGTCTTTATCAGCAGCAGTATTTTCTGTAACAATATCAATATTATAAAAGGACAAAAAATTTGGTTAGCATGAAATAATGTTTTGGCCAAACAAAATGCTGCATAATTTCTTACATAAACATTCTCATAGCGTGAAAAGTTCATTTGTGCCCAACTATAATAAAATATTATCTATATGAATAAAGAAAATTTTAGAAAGTGCTAGAAAATTATATATAAATAATATATACCTGCTTTTGGCACTAAAATGTGTGGAAGAAGCTTTTCCCTGGCTGTGGAATCGAGCAGTACCATTCTGGACAACAACGGTCCCCCGAGTTGCCTGGCAACGGTCTCTTCCTTGAAATTGCGTAGTTTGTCAATGAGACTGCAGAAAAATTTGCTTTTGTCTTGCTCACACTTTAACGGAAGTGAAGTCAAAAACTTGTGTATGGAAATGAACTCGTGATTGAAAAATTCATGCTTCAGCAGTGATGAGAGATTGGGCCGCAAGCTGGCGACAGGGTTTTGAAGTTCACTTCGGCATATCGTTTTGAACTCTCTCAGGAATGGTACATCGTCTGAAATTATTGAACAAAAATAATTTACCACTTGTTGGATTGTACAATGACATTGCTTAATAATATGAATATCTCTATAATTTTATTTAATGTTTTGTCCATGTATGCAGTGTATATTCTGTATGTCATAAAATTCATACATTACAGAAGCTCAATCAGGGTATCTGACCACTACATGGCGACTGGTGTATGGCATGAAATCCTCCAGGATAAAAGTGCATGTTGCAAGACTCCACAGTACATTCTGCTGTCTGTACTTTCCCACACTCAAGAGTGATGTCTTTTATAAGCCCTTTCTATGAAAGAGGTAGAAACGATAGCGACAACCTTCACACAAGGCCGTTTTGTGTAAATTAAAAAAAGATGTTTACGGGATAATATAGTGTGAAAATGTTGGGTTTTATAAAGTTCATCTATGTTGAAAACTCTGTTTATATCTTCAAAAAATGAAACACTGTATTAATTACATATTTATTTAATGTGATCAGGACTGAGAGAATGTCGCTTTTTATTAAACTATCACAGATAGCCAGTTTTGTTACAAATGATTTCATCAATAAACTGAATTTGTTACATATGATATTTTATTTGAATAACTTTGCAAGATGGCATTCCCAGTTCAAAATTTTCTACGTGTGGGGTTTACCCCTATTTTTTCTAGACCCCTCATCTACATCATATGTTCACGATGGATAAGTATGACACAACACATACGTAATTGCAGGAATGATTAATGCCAGGAAGCTCATAGTTGTAATCAGTTTAGCTGTAGTAGTACTTCAGCAAACAACTATCGACTAGGGATAAATATCCCTGAATGTAATGTAACGGAAAATATAAGTTGATTGTCTCAAATACACCTTCCATGTATATGCAGCGTAGCCACTTGTAACAGAAACTGTTTACAAACCTTCGTTTCTTCCCTTTAGAACATCATCGACAAGTGTGGAAAATGCATATTGATCAATCTTAGTCAAATCATCAGCCAACTCTTCATTTTGGTCTACTGCCTTGTCGTATCTAAATACAAAAACAAAAATAAAAAATAAAACAAGCATTCATTTATTTAGCAAAGAAATATGTTTTCAAACTAAATAATATTCAGAACGCACCTATGTTTCTTAGTTTCTTTTAGATATGCCGAATTCATTTCTGGAAATGTTCTCAAAAATTCCATTCCACCCAGTTTCCAGCAACCGTCGGCCATTACATATATCGACCCAATGCTCACATTGTTATGCGATTGTGAAGCCTGAAATAAAAAAATAACACAACACGTATAACATATTTATTTCATTGGAGAGAATTGCATTTTCCTGGTAACCTTGACAAAAAGTCTTTTGCTTTCAGCTGAGAAGAAGAGACTTAAGAGATGTTAAGGTTGAAAAAATGGTATCAACTAGGGCTTATACAAGAACTGACTTGTTGAAAAAACCGGTTGTCGAATGTCAATATTGTTTTTTTTGTCAAATTTTACAAAAAATTGGTAACTCAATAAAAATAACGAGAAAAAGTTATTTTTTTTATGTTGTATATTTATATACATAATAATGCACAACAAGAAATTATTTGATGTAACTCTTCATAAAATATGATTTAAGAAAACACAAAGTGTCCAATGATCGTTTTGTAACAAAATTTCCTGATACTGAAAATACCCTTTCGCTGGGTTATGATGTGGGGCATATGGTCTTTAAGGTATCAAATAAAAGATCCAAATTTTCTGTTCTTTTGTTTATAGACTCGTTTATGGAAAATTCGGCACAACCAGTTACTAAGTTGAAAAACCGATTTTCGAATGACACAAATTTAGCCTAAAAACCGGTTTTGAAAACCGACAAGCCCTAGTATTAACACTTCCCCAACGGCAGCGATTTCCAACCTGGGAGGCGTGGCAAAGGGAGGCGTGAACAGTCCAAAATATTTATTTACCCTTTAAAACATGTCTTTATTACTACATGAAATAACGGATGGGGTGGCGTGAAGATATTTTTTTCTTCCAAGGGAGGCGCAGTAACAAAAAGGTTGGAAACCACTGCCCTACAGTGTTAAAAAATACTTCCGATATGTTGCTGGCCCAAGAAACGATAAAAATATATGTCCTGGGTTTTTACCATCCATCAAAGGGCGCTAAGTGTTAAAACATGTTTTTTCACTTGGTTCTGCAACATATCAGAAACATTTTTTAGCGCAGTAGGGTAAGTGTTAAGAAACGATTTAATCTTAATCGGATAGAGTGAGAGAAAAGTGATTAAAATATCACGGATTCTATGTGTTAGTTTGAACACAAATTCATAAATCAATAAGAAGTGTGGGTGTCCATTACATGATTTCAACCATCGGCCACCCAACTATGTAGGACAAAAGCTCACTTGGCTATAGCAGTATTAAAATAATTCAAAATTATTGAATATATTATTCACCTTGTTATGAAGGAATTCTAAAGCTTGTAATATCTGGTTGAGCCCTACGCAGATATGCAACGAGTCCTGGGTAGATAACGCTTGTGAGAGCGGTTGAACAGGTTCCGTAGCCAGCCAGTGTACACCTCTTTGTTGCCAATGCCATACATATCTCAGTATAGAGGGATGCCGATATTTCATGAGGCTCTAAAAATAGAAATAAAACACACTTATGTAGCAAGTAGGGTAAGGGCACTAGTCGTCGGACAGGTTCAGTATACGGACAGTTTCGTAGAAATATAATGAAAATAGGCAAAGAATGAGACTTTCATCTGGAAGATGATTTAAAAATTGTGCCTGTATTCGTCATTAACCAAGAACATCATATTTTTCACACGATAAAGAATTTATTCCAGAAATCTATTCAAGTATAACTCAACAAATAGTCACTTTTTGTAAAGAAAATAGGATTTTGTACTATTTCTGCTTTAATTGTATTACTGCATTAACCGTTTGAATACCGCGCAAATAAATCATTAGTGTGTCCCAGAGATATTTTTGAGAAAAATAATTTTGCCTAATATACACTCGAATTCGATATTTTAAAAACCTATATTGACTTAGTATAGATGGCACTACACATATTCATTAAAATATTGCTTATATTCTATTAGAATACCAAGTATTTGATTTTTTAAATGTCTTGAACATCAGTGTCCGCTTGGTATTCAAGTGGTTAACTTTTATTGTATAAACATGAAAAAAGATTTTTCCAACACCAAAACTTGTCTTATTTTCAATACAATACAATACAATACAATACAGACTAAAAAAACAACCAATTTTCTAAGCTTCAGAATTTTATAGTAATTTACCTTTATAATTATTTTAAAAACAAAATATATTTGTAAACATTAACCCTTTGAGCGATGAGCTAATTTTTACTAAATTAGGTTTTTTCTTATATTTTGATTATTTGTAGTATTGCCGCACACAAAATTATACAAACCTTTTTTTGGATACGGACCAATCTGGGAAGAATATTAGTTATTATTTCAAGAAGTAAATATTTTTTTTAAATTATAAAACTCATAAGTTAAAAATGTAAAGTAAACTAGTTCTTTATTATTTTTTAATATTTTTCTAGAAGCTATTTCTTTGTTTTTGCATCAAGATCTTTTTTGCTCTCATCTGTCTACATGTGCCGCTCTACAGACGTCGATTCCAGGAAGGAATCGATCATAAATAGAATTTTACGCTCAATATTATATGGCTACCGATTTGTTTACAAATATTACCCTTTATTAAAAAACCTTTTCTTCATTTGCAACACACAATAAAAATAATGTGGCGGCTAAAAGTCACTGGTGGATGTCTCTAGTAACCATATCTGAAGAAATAACAAAAAAATCAATAAAAATTATGAGAATGGCAATAGATAAAATAGATGATAAGCTACGCCGCCGTGCCGGTACGGCAATACTCATCAAAGGGTTAATAAAGCATAGCACATTTGGTTTTCAGAAAATGGAAAAGATGATCGAAAATACGGTAAGGAAAATAGTTAACTGTCCGGGGACTAGTGTGCTTACCCTAGGCACTAATACATAGTTACTTACTAAATCGTTAAGTAAAAGAAAAACACACATTTGTATGGTTTTGTTAGTATTCACAAATCTATTAGAATTAATTTATATTTCTTCAGTTGATAACGCTCGCATTTAAATGTTGAATCAGCACAAAAAAAAAAATTAAAAGTAAATACAAAGTTGTAAAATAAACATACAATATTGTTATTTAATTTACGTAAATTATGACAAAGCTCAGAAAGTTAATATAGCCAGATCAAATCAGTCATTAATATTATCCCAGGTAAACAAATATTTTCATGAAGTGTAATAGAAAATCATAAAAATTAGTATTGATTTAAAACTGTTTATAGTATGAGATGCTATCACTTCTATAGTGTCACAAATATTTTTCTGGTACTTACTATCGCACATTTTTCTAATGGAGAATGCAGAGTCCATAAGGGTCCGAGGACTGGAGCTTCACTTTTAAACACGGATATTGAGCCATGACCCTTTAAATTGAAAAAATAACCGGAGTCATTGACGGTTGCCTGATAGTGTGCCCAAAAATCTGTTATTTCTGTGGCTTTTTCATTTATTTCCAGACCGCTCAGATGTGACGTTTCGTTTCCCATTATCATAGATTCGGAGTACGAAAACCATTGGCAAACAAATGACAGCTTAACATTTTCATGTTGTCAAATTTGATAATAATTTTGTAACTTTATGTAAGTTGGCTAGACTGCGTCATAAATAGAACCGTGCAACGTAACGAAAAATAAAATTCATATTTGTTTGAGTATACTCTGAAGTCTAATATCTTCGCCAGATATTTTTGTACGCAGAAATTGAAACGATATAAAAATAATAAATAAAAATCATTTCAATTGTTTTCTCAGAAATAACATTACGACTTTTATGAGAATATCTAAATACATTTGCCAATCCCTTTAGCCTATTATGGTAACTCTAGCTGACAGTCGACGTTTGACAACCAAATTGAAATTACAAGAGACATTTCTTTTTGAGTAAACAATTTTGATTAAAATTAGTTTTCTATAAAGTAAGTTATTCAACACAAGTATACAATGGATAAGCGAAGTAGTTCTGAGTTGCTCAGCTCTGAGTTCAGCGTATCGAAGAATGCCAGCTCGGATTCTTTAGACTCTGACTCTGTAAGTAACTGGACTACGTAAACTTTTATGTATATGCGACAATTTTTTAAACAGTGTTAAATATATTCACTGTTACATCGTAAACTGGATAATGAGAGCTTATGCAATCAAGAGTATATTGAATCCATTAGTTTTTAGGTAATCCTAATGATGAGATGAGCTTCAAATCCTCACTCAATGCACAAACAGTTTCCTGTGGGTATCGTTTTGTGATATCTTCATTAATTTTGGAAGAATTTTGCATTTTTGTTGTAGTCTTTTACCTAAACTAGATTGTTACACTGTTATTTCTTATAGCCACAGTCTATTACGGAATGTCCACTCGTAGAAGGAGAAGAAGTTAGAGGTAAAGCTCGCGATGTGACGTATTTGTGTCCATACTCGGGTCCAGCACGGGGTGTCCTTACTGTCACCAACTACCAGCTTCACTTCCGGCCTACAGATGCTTCACAGCATCACAGTGTGCTTGCTGTTCCACTAGGAGTGGTAAGGAGCTAATTAATTGATTGAAGAAATCTAAACTAGTGATGCGTATGGGACACTTTTTAAAAATGTTCCGTACGCATCATTTCTCAGTGGCAATCTGAGTTTTTAACCCTTTTAATACCCTCGAGCCGATATATCGGCTTTTCTAAATGGTACATATATTTGTATGTACGTAACATAATTTAAGTTAAATTGAGAAGTGTCATAACATAGGAAACTTAACCTTTGACATCCAAGCCACTTAAAAGTCCAAAGATATATAATACAGCCCCACAAAACGTTGTTTTTCCATAAAAAGAGTTGAAATTTAATGTATTTTTTTATTTCAATTTTTTGAATGTAATTTTTGTTCCAAGATGTAATAATGTAGATAAAAACATATAAAATAAACATTATTGTAACCCCCCTCATCAGTAAAATAGTAATTATAGAATAATAATATATCTAATGCAAAAGTTATTAAGGATTTTTTTATTCCTTTGATGGAGTATCCCTTCTCAAACTCAGCGTATGTTTTCTAAATACAATACGACGGGGATGTAAATAAGTCTGTAATGTTATTTCTCCGTGAAGTATAAAATATTTTATCAAAATCTCTTTATTTTTAATAATTTTTCATGAATTTGCAAAAACCCTTAAAAATAGATATTTCTCAGGGTATTTCTGGGAAACCTGTGCAAAATTATAGGGTATTAAGAGGGTTAAGAATTAAAAAAAAATATATATTTTCAATTTTTTTTTATTTTTATTTATTCTGCTGTTGTAAATTTGATTAGAATCATAGCGAATTCGTAAATTTTTCTAGTTGATAAAAACAAACAAATCCTTTTGCCTCGTACATATTAAACTAATTAGATTGCCATTGTAAGCTACTGTAAATTTAGTCTGATTTTCGAGCTTACTGCGACAGGTCATCCAAAAAAATAAAAATTAAATATTTAACATAGGAAAAGTAGCAAAAAATGGTGCGCATCACTGATTTAAGCTTCATATCATTTAGTCAAGTATCTGATCAGATTTCTATCCATTTTTTTGAAAGAAACTACATAATATATATATTCTATTTCAGATATCTCGAATTGAGAAGGTGGGAGGTGTATCTTCAAGAGGTGACCACTCTTATGGAATTGAAGTATTTTGCAAGGTGAATAATATTCTCGTTATCATAAACACTTCCAAGGCTTTCTTTTTATCTAAAGGAATGAGTGAAATTAAACTTCATAATCAACTTGTGACATTAATTATTTACAGGATATGCGCAATCTGCGTTTTGCTCACAAACAAGAAAATCACTCGCGTCGTAGTGTTTTTGAATCACTGCAACAGATGTCATTCCCGCTGTCGCACGGCTTTCAGCTGTTTGCCTTCAGCTATCGAGACACATTTCCTGAAGATGGTTGGACCATTTATGAACCTATAGCTGAATTAAAACGAATGGTAAGAATTTTCATATCCATCTGCAATTGTTCTTATAATATTATGTACTATAAAAGTGTTGAAATCATCAAACACATATGGCACGATTTCTAATTGGGCTTGAAAGAAAAAAAATATGTTCGGCAATTATATTTTCATTTTTAACAGAATCATTTTTTTTGACAAAAATAATTAATTACTTAGCAGTAATACATAAAGCATTTGAGTTGCCCATTTCCAAAATTTACCATGTCTATTTTCATTCTGTTGGAAACTCTTGTAGGGAAACCTCTACATTTAAAAATAACCATATTTTAATGAATCAAAATGAAATAGATAATATATTGTTCAATTTGATTCAAGAAAAAATGGTTATTATTTCAACATTACGGTTTCCTATACGTTCTTTTGTAAGTACAGTAAAACCCCCATTTACACTATAAAGTCGGGACTGTGTAATTGGGGGTGTGAATCTCATACAAAATTAAGGATTTGGTTTTTTCAAAAAATGCAAAAGATTTCCCTTAGTTTTGCAAAAAATATTAATGAAATATTAAGTTACCAAGTGATAAAATGCAAAGCGCGCCAAAATCCCACACATAGACAGTCGCCCGCCATAAGTGTATACCCTGGCACGTGTTGAATACACAGACGCTAGCCAACATTTGACTGTATGCGTGGCACGGGCGACCGTCTCGTAGTAACGACAATGGAATGCGACCGCGCAATCGGGGAGTTTGCGGAAAATATTTCAAGCCAGCGCGAAAATTTGGGGTAGTGTAATTGGGGTTCCATTGTATGTTCAAAAAAATGAAAATGAACAAGGTGAATTTTGGAAATGGGCGACTCATTTTATTAAACATTAACTCGATGACTGCCACAGATGAGATATCTCGTAAAATTTTTCGTGCTCAACACGCCAGAGACGAGTTATCTCGTCAATAACTAATTAAATTAATAGTTGCAAATTATAGCCGGCGTGCTAGGTAATTTCTATTAATTATCTACAGCAGCTAAAAAGTTAAGACTATTACCAAAGATTGCTATTTGTACAATTATGAAATTAAATAGATTGTAAAATTTTTAATAGTCCTGATATTTAATTTATTTCACTTTTAAATGTGTCTGGAATTGGATACAAGATGTTAACCAACTTAGTAATTAGCACTACTTCCTCGTAATCTTCAAAAGTTGCAAATTGTATTGTGTATTAGTAACAGATAACTTTTAACATTCAAACAGGGTGTTAATAACCCGACAGACATGTGGAAGATAACCCGAGCGAATGAGCGTTACGAGATCTGCGACAGCTATCCAGCAGTATGGGCTGTACCTGCAGCTGTATCAGAAGACCTTCTTAAGTCGGCTGCTGCCTTTAGAGCCCGAGCTCGACTACCTGTACTTTCATGGCTTCATCCTAAGCACCAGGCCACTGTCACCAGATGCAGCCAACCACTAGTCGGAGTAAGACTGTTGCACCATTTATTAAAATATTTTAAATTTATATTTACCAGAAAGATTTGAATACTTAATTGATTACATGCAATTCTGTCTCAGGTTGGCGGCAAAAGAAGTAAAGATGATGAAAAATACATTCAGCTAGTGATGGATGCCAATGCGCAATCTCATAAACTTTTTATAATGGACGCCCGACCTAGCGCTAATGCAAAAGCAAACAAAGCCAAAGGAGGCGGGTAAGTTGCAACAACCTCTTTAAATATTTATCACGCAGAATAAATAATCCAGCTTCATTTATATTTTTTACACATTCATTTCTGTCTATAATGATCATTTATTTTTGTTGCAGATATGAATCTGAAGACGCGTATCAAAATGCTGAACTGGTGTTCCTAGACATCCATAATATCCACGTTATGAGGGAGAGTCTCCGTAAACTCAAAGAACTTTGCTTCCCATCCATCGATCAAGTCAAGTTAGTGATAAATTATATGGCTGACGTTTAAATTAAATCATATACAGTGTGAGTGTTATATCTAATAAATATGATTATTTCTAGATGGTTCAGTGGACTGGAAGCGACTTGTTGGCTAAAACATATTAAATGTATAATGGCGGGAGCTGTTAGAATTGTTGATAAGGTTAGTTTGTACAGACTAATTAAATTTAATTCAGACCTAAAACGGTAAGACCACTGAGCAACAAGTAGTTCTCGTAAAACAACTTCTGTTGATAGAATCCGTCTTTGAAGCTTATATGGCAAAAAAAATATTCCATGTATTTCCATTGTAGATGTAAAGTTTTTGCACGGAAACAAAACGTGTTAAGTTTTCCAAGGATATGTTACTTTTCTTTTGACGGAAAAAACAATGCCTTAATTTTAGCATTTGATATTAATAATTTAAAATATCTGTGATTCAGATAATCAACTAGATTTTCTTCATAGGTGGAGAATCATAAAACATCAGTTTTGGTTCACTGCTCTGACGGTTGGGACAGGACAGCACAACTCACCGCTCTTGCTCTTCTCCTACTAGATCCCTACTACCGTACCGTCAAAGGTTTTGAACTTCTCATCGAAAAAGAATGGCTGTCATTCGGTCATAAGTTCCAACAGGTAAATTTATAATAAATTACAATTTCATTTTGCTATTTTCATCTTTTTATTTTTTTTTATAAATATATTAAATATTTTATGTTTATTGCAGCGCATGGGTCACGGAGACGAGCGCCACAGTGATGCCGATCGTTCCCCGGTATTCCTACAATGGGTGGACTGTGTTTGGCAAATCTCGCAACAATTCCCTACTGCCTTTCAATTTAATGAGCGGTTTCTTCTGACAGTCTTAGATCATCTCTACTCTTGCCGTTTCGGTACTTTCCTTTGTAACTCCGAGAAGGAAAGAGTTAAAGCTGGTCAGTTTCTAATCCTATTTTTATCAATTTAGAAAGTTAATATTACCTGATTATTTCAAAGGAGTGAGTTGTCCAATATAATGTAATTGTGAGAATTAATGGTTTTTAGAATATACGATATCGCAACTTCTTCTTTGACCATATTTACTGTATATGTGGAGCATACACGGTGCCTCGATGATTCTGTCTCCCGTCAATTGCTTTCCTTCATACCATGATATGCCAGCATCCTTCAGTTTCGCCATATGCATTCAATAGATAGACCAGACAGTCGTCCATGGCGCCGGAATCCCACTGGCCGGAAAAGAGGCAGCAGGATTGCCAGGATTACCCAAAATCATGCAACAACATTTACGGTCATCATTGACCTCTATAATTTAGATTCATCAATTTAATGTTTACAAGAACTTGTCGACTAAGGAAATTTTAATCATTAATTTGTTGTTTATTCACAGAGCTAAAAACAAAGACAGTATCGCTATGGTCATTCACAAACAGTCGACTTGAACAGTACACCAATCCGCTTTACTATGGAGTGGGCGCATGTGCTGGTGGTGGTCCTCCCCCTCAAGCCGTTCTCGTTCCAGTTGCTTCACTTCGCCTCATCCAACCGTGGAGGGCTTTGTATTGCCGATGGAATCCTGCTATGCGTCAACAGGTAAATGATATTTACCATATGTTGCAGCAAACAGCTCGAAATAATTTCTTTTAAAAGCTCTTAAAGATATGAATTTTGCTAAAATTTTGTTACTGGTTGCCAAGTAAATTAAATTAATTCTTTATATTATTGTTTTATCTATGTGTTAGTTAAGATTTACTGATTTTAGAGAAGCTCAGTTATATTTTAATATAAATATATTTTTTTTTATATAATTACTAGCGAGTACCCGGCATGGGTTGCATTGTCACTCAAAGAAAGAATGTGTTATTGTTTTAATTGTGTTTATTGAAGTGCTTTTGGATACAAAATATAGTATTGCATTTAATTGCATAGGAGTGATAAAAACTCACTGCATCCCCAGAACACCGAGAATTGCTATTATATAAAGCAAGCCCCATTGTTGACGTATTAGCAGCCCATCACTGGCTCTAATAATTCAGAAACCTTTGTGGGCGTCCGCACGGCGACTCACCAAAGTTTTATCGCAATCGGATGAACGGTATAAAAACGCATACGGAACAAACAAACAAACATTCATTTTTATATATATAGATACATTGATTAAAATAACATTAATAGTTTAGCCGAGTACTTTTAATAACTTGCATTGATTGGATTTTAACTCCTGTTCATCTTTAAAATTCTAGGATCCTATATTGCAACGTACACGTGAACTGCAAGCCCTTCGCCAGCAATTGGTTCTGCGAGCTGAAGAAGCACAGGCCGAGTTTATCGCCAGACAGCGCAACCCGCTCACCACTCCTCCCCGCCTCGCCAGTCCCGCTCACTCATAACTTGTCTTTTCACTTCATTAAAAAATTCAAATTTTTATAACTCTTGACCAAAGTTAATTATCTGTCAGCCAATTGCACAGACCTGATGTCACAATCGGGGGATGTTCTCAACGGTGGTAGTGTCTTATTATTACGAGAGACTGACGGTGTTTCTTTCATTACCGTGTGTGTTCATGTTTACTGGTGTGATTATATTTTTTTGGTGAAGAAGGTATTTTGCAGCATCAATAATCAAATGATAAGCAAATTCACATTTTGTAAATAATCTTGTTAGTTTATCAAATACAAACTTTATTATTGTAATAGAATATATATTTATTCATCAAATTCAACCTTAAATCTATCCACAAGAAAATTATAAACATTACATGTAAGTCGAAAGACATCAGTTTAAAAAAGTTATAACTTTTGAAGATATACTTCTTTCCACATAACTTTGTAAAATATATTTATGTTTAAGCCCGGTCTAGTTTTTACCATATTAAAATATTACAGTATGAATCTGTTTTATCAATATGAATACAGAGAATGTATTATATTGAGAAAAAATCCTTGTGCAAATGGTTTAGGATTAAATTGATAAAATTTCAAAACAAGTAGAACTTTTGAAAGTTCTCATTGACTGAGTGTGTCTTTATAAGATTAGGGGTCGTCCATAAATGGATTTCAATACTTAATTTGAATCATTCAAATTTTGTACATCCACATAAGTCAGCATCTTCAGGCGTGCACAAATGAACTTGAACTGACGCTAGGTAAATAAGTGTATCTTGTTTATATGAGAATGTTATAACCTTTTTACAACATTCAACTATAATCACATTTAATTTCAAAGCCCTACAAAGACTATTTATTTAAGTAAATATTTCCCCACCTAATTGAACGTCATTAAAATTAATCCATGTCACCATCTAATAGCTTTTAACTTACTGATACATTTACTTCTCATATATATACACAGTTCAATTTCATCTGTGCACTTGAATGGCGAAACCTGGTCATTAGTGACAAAACATGTGTGAATGTACAAAATTTTAATGATTCAAATTTAATATTGAAATTCCACCAAGCACCTTCAGTCGATATCTTAAATTATAGTTAAGAAGTTTATTGGCGCTCACATTTTTTTGGTGTCATCTTTAATTATGTGGTTGGTTACTGGACTCCATATAGTTTAAAATTTATCTCAGATTTCGATTTTTCCAGATGTCTGACTAGTGAAATGAAAAACTTTCTAGAAAGTAATTACTGAGCAGCACTAATTAAAATCAGATAATCATAATAATAGATGTATAAAAAAAGTGTATTGTAATATGTTGAAATGTTACATTGTCTACAAACTCCTCATGCTTTCTCTCTCGTTACCAATTATCATTATATTAGATCCTCCTCTCCTGGCGTGAAGTCATATATATATGGACGACTTTTTACCACTGTTACATAATATATTCCAAAATAATTTTAATTGTTTGTGCTGACCATTGTTTAGTTTTTTTTATTATAAATGTTTATGTTGAGTTAAATTTGATAGAACTTGTGGATTAATGGAACTATTAAACAACATTAGACAGAAAATTAATAAATTTAGTTTGATACGTAGTTGCCACAAAAAATTGTGCAGCAATACATTTTTTCTAGAAATGCCTGTAGATTCTTCGACATGACGGACGTTCTGCGTTGACAATTAGTGCTTAGCAATATAACAATGAAAATATAATATATTTTTGTTTATCTTTATTAGTGGCAGGAATTTGATGTTTCAGAACTATTATTATTGTAAAATAAAATTCAGATTCAAATCAAAGAGCACATTTGTTTTAGCAACTTATTTGAAGAAATGTTTTTTTTTTATCCTATGTCGCATGTTGGATAGTGATACTTTTACTATACGAATCTCTTTTATCACTCACCTACTTAGTTAAATAGTTCTGTGAAACCATTAGTGCTATCATGTTTTAACCTTGTATATTGTATTTCTTACTTATCAATATTATTTTATTAGTATATTTAAAAGAAAAAATTGAACTATTTTTTTTCAACCCGGACTACTTAACCCTTTTCCTTCTATAACAAATAAGGATGTGGCTTATCCTGTATATCGTATCCGGATATGTATATGTCAACCTAATTCGCTGGGAGATGCATTTGAATATAAACAACTATAAGTGGTATATATTTTTTACATCTTTTAAACCGACTGTGTGAAAGTGAGAACGAGATATAAAGTCGAGATGAACAAAGAAAGACAAGATACGGTGGATATCTTACCAACTATTCTCTAAAATTCACCAATGATGTGTTTTTCTACACCTTTGTAGATCATCGCTGGCCAGATTTCTAGGCTCGAAAAGCCAACTCTTTATCTCATTTAGTAAAAAAACACAATATTCCTTTGTACTTCATTCCACTTTATTTAATATGTCAGGACTGGTTTCGCTCATTACGAGCATCGTCAACTGAGATCAGTTGACGATGTCTCAGAACTGAGATCAGAATCAGTTGACGATGCTCGTAGTGAGCGAAACCGGTCCTGACATATTAAATAAAGTGGAATGAAGTACAAAGGAATATTGTGTTTTTTATTAATATAATGCCTTTCCACCAAGTATTGACAGTGAACACCCTAAAAGTGACTTTATCTCATTAATGTGGTTACCCATTATAAGTTTTGCGGTACAGAGTGAGAGAATTTTCCATAAATATAAGAGATTACTTTAGTGATATAAGCAATAAATTATCTGGTTTGTTCAACAACCAAATAGATCAGAGTACAAATAAAACATTCAAACGCTTATATCGGAAACAGATACTTTCGACGATTATTGCCACCAGACGAAAATAGAGAAGAAACCATGATCAGCTTCCACAAGCAAATTAATATAAAATACTGTTGCTGCATGGCAGCAGAGTAGGAATTCTTTAGATGTGTGAATAAAAAGACCATCCACGTAGAAGATACAGCAACGCTGTAGAAAGTGATATAGAAAAAAACATGCCAATTCAATCAATAACAATAATGCTTACTGAATGTAATAGTCGTTCCAGGTCAATAATATAATAATAGTTTCGATTATACGGATTTTTTGTTATCCGGGCTACCTTCATCCCTAATCAGTCGGGATAATCAAAGTTCTACTATAATTATACAATTTTATTAAATGCATCAGTTTGCGATGAGGAAAATCGGTCCTGATCATTTGATAAAATTGTGGAAGAAATATGTAAAAATTGTGTTTTATTTCTATAAATATAATGATGGACATCAATGTCTGCGATGCTTACGTACCAGCCAACCCGCTCCGTATCCAATCGTAAAAATTTACTAGTCAATTAACAAATTTGTCCTCCTTTCTTTACTTTCTCCGAAGACAGGCTGAGTGTCTTATTTACAATCGATTCTTGTTAAAACAAGATCTGTTAATAAATGATTAAAAAAATATAGAAACTTTTATTAAAAAAATCATTTAATCTTATAAAAAAACAATATTATACAATTCTAAGCTGCTAAAGGATTGGCGTGTATTGTGACTGATGATATTCGCGTTTCTCCAAGGGGTTTGAAATTTTTTGCATTGACAGGAAGTTTTTCCAATTCATCCACTGCATCAAACCCATCAATCACTCTGAAATCATAAGAAATTTGCATGAAACTTTTGCAGCAGCATACAGAAGATTAACAGCTTAACGACCGCGGACGCGTATTTGAGTCTTTGAAAAACAAAGGTTGCTCGCCGGCGGACTCATATATGCGTATAGGTGAAGTATCTGGAAGCTAAGAAAATTAATTTGGTAAAGATATCTCAATTGGTTTACAAATTATATTTTGAATTTAGTAAAATTACAATTTTTGTGAATTTTTCCCAAAATTGCCCGGCCGCCAGGTGAAATTCTATAAAAAAACGTGCGGTCATTAAGCTGTTAAGTACCTATGAATCCTTACATAGGAAAAAGTCATTTAGATAAATATTTTACATAAGTTAACTTACTTTCCAAAGAGAGTATATTTGAGATCAAGATGTGGTTGGGCCGCATATGAAATGAAAAATTGACTAGCATTTGTGTTAGGACCATTGTTTGCCATTGATACCATTCCTCGGGCAGTATGCTGTAAGGAATGAGAAAATATTATTATTTTAATAGTTACTAAAGAAAGCTAATTAACTGATTTGAAAGAATTTATTAGGTGCCTGCATATTCTCCATGGGGAATGGAGATTGTATTAAAATATTGAACATGATTGAATTTCAAAGAGTTTTTGAAACATTTGTTTTTAAATTATTCAAAATTATAGAGACATGATTAAATGAGGCTAAAAAATCTCAAATTATAACAGGTTTGAATAATAATCGCTAATTCTTCTAACCTTTAATTCTTCTTTGAATTCATCTTGAAACTTCTTGCCCCAAATGGAGTTCCCTCCTTTGCCAGTTCCTGTAGGGTCTCCCGTCTGAACAATAAATCCCTAAAATAAAATGAAGTTATTAGATGACTGACAATGATCCAGAAAAATAGTACACATCTTCATCTATGGTCGGTGCTTTCATGTGAGGACACAGACTAAACTTAAAAAACCACAGATAGTAAAAGATAAGAGTAGTGAATTATAGACAAGCTCCTCTGGGTGTTGTTACTAACTAGTCTATGTTTGTAAATATAAAAAACTGTTTGATATATGGCGTCATGAGTAGTGGTGGTGCTTTGGGTAGAGTCCTAAGAAGCCGAGCGATTTCAAACAAACTAATAATTTGAAAAACTACTTTCTTAGAAAATATTTATCACCAATGAACGATTGGTAGACAAGAAACACAATAATTTATCACTTCTACTTATAGGCTCACCTTTATGTTTCGATGAAAAAGACTTCCATTGTAATAATCACTGGCACACAGGGCAAGAAAATTCTCACAAGCTTTTGGACATTCTTCACAGAACAGTTCAATTTTTATATCACCTACATCTGTGTGCAACGTTACAGACATTATTATTGTCACTTTGATATTACCTACAATGTAATGTTGATTAAATTCCCAATATAAGGTTTAATTTGAAAAATAAACTGATTCTTTTTTAACCTACAAAATATTGAACGTCAAATGTTATTTATTGTTTTGACCATAGATAATTAAAAATGTTGCAATACCAAATTAATATACCATAAACAATATTCCTGTTATTTTATTATTTGGCATAAAAATATGCTAAATTCATGTTATCAGTCTAAAATTTATAACCAAAAAGTTTTCAAGTGCTGCAGATACTAAAAGAAGTTATACAAATAAAGTCTAAATATTTATTTTTTGCTTCAATTTATTATAAAAAACAGGTCCTGTGTCTTGGACATGATGTTAAGTCTCAACATAATGAACAAATGCCTTGCGCCAAACACACAGGACAGGCGCTAAGCAATAATGCTGTCCTAAGTAAGATGGAATTTTTCGTTCTAGTTAAAAGAAGTCAAAAACATTAATTCTCCTACATATGAAAAAAAGTCATTTACAATTTAAGATTAATGAGATAATTCATATTATTTTCTTTCAAATTGTAATGGTACCAAAGGGAGTTATTCATTTTTAATTATATTTCATTTGAAGGATACCAATTTTATACACACATAAAATAAAATAATATCATATTATATTAGAATATAATCAGTGGTGCGCTGCTATAGGTTTGCACCAGCTCTGCCAAACCGGTTGCTAAAATAATTTCGGTTCAGAGAGCCCGTTACTAAGCCCGTCACGGTTATTAATATCCGTAAATTCCTCTGATTTTGGATCTGAAAATTATTGGAAGAGCTAAAAAAAACGAGCCACGCTGATCATTTCGGCAAATCGGTAATCCAAACTGATCCAAACCCAAAATCGTCGACCAAGTTGTGAGCCGGTTAATAAAATTTTAGCAGCACAGTGGTCCGCGAGGAAATTTTGGTGGTCCGCAGATGCATGTTCTGTCTCATTCTCTCACCTTGTTTTATATTATTCGCTTTATTCACTTTTATTTAAAGATGTAATATTTAACACAAAAGTTGATTTGGTGGTCCGTGAGTCCAAAAAGGTTGCCGATCGCTGTTCTAGGGCGTTTATTTTATTTAGTTGAGGTGTGTAAAATTTCAAATCCCTCCAAAAATTGGGTTTTAGTCTATTTCTGGAATTGTGTGCAGTAACTGACTATATGTAAGTAGTTTCAAAATTTCTTCCCATACCAAATAAGCTATTTGCTTACATATAATTCTTTCCTAGGTCCATCACATATAAAAACCCTACCTGGAATAGAGACATTGAGCAATTAAATAAGAACTAGTTCTTGTGGTATTCCAAAAAGATTTTCGTTTTGTAGTTTTGATAATTCACATATTTAGTAGGTACTGTACAACTGTTCATACTGTTAAAGGAAATTGTTCATGTTTTCTTTTTGTCAAATATGCATTTTGTAAAATAGAAATAAAATATTACTTTTTTTTTCATAACAGTATGAATAAAAAATGATGTCAATAATATTATGCCAAGCTGTTAACTTAATAAGTGAGCATAAGCAATTCTAGTTATTATTTTGCTTTTCCTCCTTCACTCAGTGTTGCTTTCAAATCAGCATTTTTTATGACAGTATCCTTTGCAGTAGTAAAGATTTTCGAGACATCTATAAAGGTTTTTTACATTATGTACCAAGAGAATCTTAGTGAAAATTTTAATGTATTCTTTTATTTGACATGTTTTCTAGATAAATGAAAATAAACAAGTAAGACAATTTTCTGCTACACCACGCCGCCAGTAATTTGCAGGGGTAAATGATCACTTCATTTCATTGGAGATATCAATTGGTGAGATGATCGTGTGGTGAATTGATGATGAGAATAAAAAAGAACAACCGCTTAAAATGTGTACTTCCTTAACTTTATTTTGCTATCACACATATTTTATAATAGATATAATAATATGATACATAAGTAAATGTTCAACAATCGTTATATAGGTATATATAAAAAAAACACATGTACATAATATTGAATTATTACAAGTAAATTATTGTTCAATTGCAACTTTCATTACTATTTATTACAAGATGCATATTCCATTATTTCTGAATAAGATTTTTTAGGGACAGAAAAACTATTTTCAAACTTATGACAATATTATTGAATAAGTTGAATAACTGACGCAAATAGACCTGTTGATTGAGTTAAAAAAATATATATCAATTAAACCATTTCTATGACGCATGTTTAAATAAGAATTAAATATATGTGTTTGTAATTTGTAATTTATTTACAAATAAAAATCAACATGTTGCTTATATGTAAATGGAAACCAAAACATTTTATAAATTAATAGATTAAATCAAACTTTTATAAAATATTGGAATAGATAAATTGGATTAATATTTGATATTATTGTAACATATATATATGCCTTTTATTAGCCTTGGATCCAGAAGGTGGGGAAATGCGTATTATATTATCCACATATTTTTCTGTTGGTGAAAATATATTGTATTATTTTGTTTATAATAATAGTTAAAGATTTGAATAATTCAAAATAAAATAAATAAACCTTGATTAATAAGACTGGCCAAGTACATAGCCTAGAAAATTTGATTTATCATAAGATAATGGTAATCTAAAAATTGAATCACAACACATATTTTATCACAGAAAAAGAATAGGTAAAAACGTGTATTATTTTTTAATGGCATAACAAACTTGTTTATTAAAACAATCAACATAACAAACAAAAACTAGAAGCTTAAAGCTGGCATAAATTTTATTTTGACGGATGGTTTTTGTAACATATCCTTTAATAAACATATTAATTGAATCCAACATTTGTATAAACAAATTATTTAACCCTAACAATAAAATACAGATTATTTTTAAAATTAGTTTGAGCTAAGTTTATTTTACCTTCGAAAATCAACATTATTCAATTCTCTTACAAACTAAATGAGCTATTTAACAACACAATAATATTATGTATAACTTTACATGTTTTTTGCAGTGGAAATGAAGAAATCTGAAAACATTATAGACAAAGTGTTTTTACATATGAACGAATTTGGTGAAATCACAATCTTTCTAGCCATATATTCAATATTGTATGTACAATAATATTAGGCGCTAAGAAAAATACTGCGACTTCATCCAATATCTAAGGTTTGTTAAGACTTATTTAGAATAATTCCTATGCAGTCAAATCTCGTTTTTTTATGTTATATTAGCTTACTTAACACATCGTCGATTGTAAGAGTAACAGTATTCACGATCAATAACCAACATTTTTCAGTAAAGAAAAAACATTAAATTTTAAACAGTATCTTATAAAATAATAAATGATGATCTGTATGAATTATGAAAAAATTTCAAATTTCAAATTTTTCTCGAGTAGGCAAACCTTATAAAATGTAACCGGTTCTAAAACTAATTGATTTTAGCATATTATAGTTAATATTCAGTTAAATCTGATCAAGTGGAAAATTGGCAGGTGAATGTAGATTTAAAATGATTGTATACATTGTGTGCTGTTTATTTATTACTCTTTCATAAGTGTACGTGTCTGAATAAGGAAATCATATGAAGAAAATAAAATATAGCGTTGGACTTTTGCGCACACTTCAATAACATATTGATCTAAATGGTGGTAAAAGATGCAGTCAAAATTAAAAGGGCATGTCTGATATACGTATTCAATAGATAAAATACAAGGTACAAACTACCCTGAGTGATATTTCATACTCCCTGCAAATTCTACATCAGACAGTCTCATTTTGGTATTTTTCAAAAGGATTGTATTTACATAACATCAAGACTAGTTCGATTGGCACTGAGAATTTAATTTTTTTATCTAACTGACTGAAATTGTGGGATTAAATTTTGTTTTATTTTATCTAACACGTAAAGAGAAATATGGCATTAATGTATTGGATTATAGAATATATGCTTACGATTGAAATGTCCGTAGATAGATTAGATATCATGACTTCAATCTAGTACATTGAGCGTAAAAAGAATGAAATTCGCCATGGCAATCAATACTCCTATATTATATTAAATGTTACTAAAATTACATAACAAGCTGATATGTTTTCAAACATCGAGTCTACTTTTAGGATACACATCTAAAATAAACGAGAAAGTAAGTATGTTTAATAAATACAATTAGATAATCATTCCTTTATCTAGAAAAGTATTAAACTTGCGACAATTTCATAAGTGTCTCTCTTGATTCATTCAATGACTGGGTTAGGGTAAAAATGAAATTGCAAACAGTGGCAATATAAATTAGTACGATCCTTACCCTCTCAATATTTTTTTTCGTAAAATATATTAAGCGAGACAAACTATCTCATTGAAGAATTTGACAGAAGAAATCCAATTTTAAGCTAAATTGACTAAGTTACAAAAACTAAGAAAAGAAGAGCAGGATTGGTGTTCATAGGTGAGTTCATACCAGATCTAAATAAAACATTCGTATCAAAGGCCTGAAGTAATTTTAAAAAGCTTTCCCGCTACTTTTATCTGAGAATAAATAATGGTTAGTCAATAATAATTTTGGAAACGTTATGAAACTTAATCAACAATCTAAATCATAAATTATAAAAGTTATTTACTATGTAGGTATAACATAAAATCTTAAATGTTTGAGAAATCAATGATACTGAGAAAGAAAAAGTTAAACTCGCTGAAATTTGGTTTGTTGATTGTAGAGGAGTAATATACAATTTATGGCTAGTATTTATCTTTTAATTACGACAGCCTACTTATTTAGTTAAGAAAATGAGATTGTCAATTGTATATTGCATTAGCAATAAGTAAAAAGAAAAATAAACAAAAAGGACTAATTAATTAAGTGATGTGTAAAGGGAGTCACAATTGAATTTATGATGTATAAAAAAAGAAAAATACATGAAATTGATATATGGGATAGTGAAAAAAATTAAGTGCAAGATTAATTCAATTGATTTCAAAGCGGTCAATAGTATCAAAATACACTTACTTTAAAAATGTCTGAGGTAGAGATCATTATATCATAATATAAAGTCAGATTTCAAAATAAATAGATAATTTATATCAGAAAGTCTTCCGATATGACAAAGTTTTAGCGGGTACAAATGACAAATTAATTGAAGATCTTTGTAAAAACTTGTATATTTCATAATATTATAATACAAGATTTTATTTGAGTAGGATTAAATTACTATTACACATTTCACACAAACAAAGAGTAACAATTATTTATCTAATTACAAATAACGACCTAACATTGAATTTTTCTAAAAATAAAATTAAAATGTCCATAAGAGTGGGTTTTAGGCTTCTTTTTAAAGACTCGTTAACTAAGTATATTTTTACATTTATAAAATCTACAAGGCAACAATTTAGTGATGTTATTTAACATGAATACACAATAGATTTTATATTGTAGCTTGTATTGCCATGGCAAATTTAATTTTTTATTATTTAACAACTTTTTTTAACTATCTCGCAATAGACAACAACTATAATTGACGATATAATAATACTTCTCGACCATTTATTTACATCCTATTATAGCTTGCAATGGACATACCTACCGAACATATTTTAATGCTTTAGAAATTTCTAAAGAAGATTCTACAACTATGTATAAAATAAATATCCTTACTAGATATCATCACGAAGGAATCAGTTTGAATCAAGCTAATTTTACCTGTTCTAAGAAAAATGGAACTGTCAATCTCGGCTTCACGCCACAGTTCTATCAGTTTTATGGTTAGAATTGTAACGTAAAGCTGAAATAGCTGTTCATTTTATAATGCTTGTAGAACTAAATACACTGAAATAATTGAACATAAGAAATCTTCAATTTGATTTAAGAGCCAGGTTGTGCTTGGCTATAAATTAAATTCAAATCAAAAGGAAAAATTAGTCAGAACCTGAACAATATTACATCGAAAAATCATTTATGTATTATGAATCAGAATTACAAATAAACTCATTTTTACTGAAAGTCACTCTGTTAAAACTCATCCTGGCGTGGTGTCATGGCACGTTTATATTTTTTAGGAGGAATAAGTGAGAGTGATAATTAAATATTGTTAATATGTAAACATTTGATTTATCTGTTTATATTCTGCGAGTATAATTTTAAATAACATAATTATAAAAATAAACTGAAATTTGCTGTTAGATATGAGTAGTTTCGATGAGAACTGATTTTTATTGTGATTACTTAGATATAATTATTATAAGTAGTATAATATTATTTTCCATTAGCTTTATAATTTTTTATACACTAACAATAATGTTTTTTATTCTTTCTCAGTAAATAATTTTATAATGAATAGTAACAAAATCTTTAAATATATTTGGCACATAAATAAACAATATATTATATATTCTTTGCAATAATTAAGTGTAAGTATTTACATTTTACAATTTCCTAATGTTTTTGTGTTTAAATGAATTTATAAAAAGAGCATGTTGAGGTAATAATAGCAAAGTAAACTATTTTCTGTTTGTATGTAGTTCAGTTTTTAATATTGTGAATTGGTTTTTAATTAACCTTCCTCATCAAGTTATACGAAACACTTATTAATTTATAATGTAAATGTGTTATCAGACGTAAACAATAAATAAAATATTTTTTTCGGTGTTTCAGTGTAAACAGATAAAATCCTTTTTCTTATTGATATTATTGATATCATGAATCTTTTGTTGTTGTATGTGTTCAACAGACATACATATTTATGGTAATTCTTATGATAAAATACAAAATGACTTAATGTATGTAATTTTTGTATTTTCAAAATATTTATGACAAATAAATTACGAAATCAATTTTAAAATTAAATTTGAGGCATATTTAGGAGTTTCTCATAAATGACACCACTCAATTTTAAGTATTTTCCTCGCATCCATCACATTTCCTCACTAATCTCTAGCTCATACGCAATTTTTCAAAAATATTTCTTTCAGAATTGCTGAAATGAACGTCGATGACATAATCACTGACAGAAGAAGTCATGATAATTTACAATTTTTTTTAGTGCAGAAACGAAATTCTTTATTTTCAATAAAAAAATCATTTAGCTGATTTTGTGGCATAATATTTTTTGGATCCCCTTTGATACAGATAATAAGATAATTTTAAACCCCCTCCTTCTATAAGGTGTGTCATTATATATGGACAGCCCATCGCAGTGAAATGTTTTTCATAAAATGAATGTCACAATTATATTTTTGATTCGTTCCTTTTTTGATTCATCTAAATATCATTTTTGTTTTAAATATAAACGGTTTTCATAATTTAGTAATGAAATATGTACAAATGTTTTTTTAACTGAATCTCTACCATTTTTTACATCTGCTTAATTTACAATTTTTTTTTGTCGTTAATAATTTCGTTGAAGAAAAAAACAATTCTTATTCACATCTTGGGTCAATTTTGACTTGCTACTATAATTTTTGCTACCCACCAAATTATAGTCCAAATATATTTTATATTATTCTATTGCGCTTGTTTTTTTGTCTCTTGCAATAGTTTTGTTAAATGCAACTAGTATATTATATATCACTCTTATGCGTCATCACCTATACAGCCTCTGCCGCGATTTCAGATGTGCTCATCTTGGATGTCTGTCGGAAAAAAATAACAGATTATGATGTAGGAATTGTTACATGCAATCATCGGTATACAAAATTATCAACTGTTACCCTTTGTCAAGCGTATTAATTCAAACACAATAGGAGCCCAAATAATATTATCTCAGCATTGCAAAATCTTAGTTTAGTTGAATTTAGTAAAAACTAAAACAAAAAAATTAAGTTAATTTATTTATAGAACTGTTGCAACAGTTTGATCAAATTGACTAACCTAACCTGATTTTGTCGAAATTTGAGAAAAATAATTATTAAAATAAAATTAACGAAATTATAAAATTTGATGATATTGTCTATCTGAATATTTATTAACAGTTTACATACATAGATCATTATGTGTAATAATTTGTAAGTTTAGATTAGTGAACTAGGCCAAATAAAAAACAATCTGAACACAACGCACAGTGATTTGGCCAGGCGATTCAACAAGTGATTCGAGTGAGGAAAGGAAACCGTTTCTATTTCCTTAGCCGAGACAATACCCTACCACTTCACTAGCAACCTCTCGTTCATGTTTTCGGCGTGTCTGAACAGACTTTTGACAAGTGTTGTTGAATTTAATGAAACACACGTACAAATGAACTGAATCTCTGAAATACCTATGTGTGTTTTTGCTTACTCAGTCAATATTATTGTTTGAATGAGGAAGCTCGGTGGCGTACTTGGTTGTTCTAAATGAGGCTTTCGGTATGCTGTATTAGATCTGTCAATATGTGTAATGGATTGTGTAAGTAAGCATCCATTTCCACAATCAGAAAAAACAATGAAAAATTACAATAAAAGTTTATAAAAGCAATTTATTTTGAGTATTAATTAATAACTGCAAAATTATTTTTATGATCCCATAGTAAGTGTTCAAATAAAGTACAACTAGAATACAGTTATAAGTAAATAAGTGTTGTTTTAAAATAAATACTAAAAATCTAAAACGATTTTATTATAACGTATAAAGCTGTCACCTTAATAGCGATAACATTTTAAGTGTCTAGTGAAATGGCTCCTACTTTTGTAATCAAACGTTTGACAATGGTACATTTACTGCAATCAAATACTCCCAAATTTATTGTAAAGAAAATATTGAGTTATACATTAAAAATATTGGGGAAGCGATTTAAATAATAATACAGAGACAACAAAAGATATAGAGGAAGATTAAACACTAAGAAGAAAGAAGAACATCTAGAATGAAATTAATAAAAAAATGGAGCATAGGTTCCGCACACAATTTAAACATTGACTAAGACAGTTATATGAAATCATGCACCTAAATCTCGTTATAACCTACTTCCATATCAATTACAAAAAGTGTCATATATGAGCACTGTCATAAAGGTTTTTTTGTAGAAATTTTGTTATTTATTATATAGAAAATAGTTGATTAATGATCCATGAAGATTAAATTTGATATAATAAAAGCAGTATAAAGCATTTCACAAAATACAAATAAAAATAATAGCTGATTGTAATGGGGATTGCAAATGAGTAAGAATCTATGAAATGGTTATTTGAAACTAAACACTTTTCATTCATTCTGTGAGCAAATATTGTTTTCCTGTGTTTCATTATGATCTTTCAATATATTTTTGTTGTTGCAAGGAAGTGTATTTCTATAAATTAATTTATTTTCTAATTCACATTATCTCATATATATTTATACAAGTATATGGGTGCATTTTAGAACCTAGAGTGACTGTTTGAAATTAAAGAATTTCTCACTGCTTTAAAATAAATACAAACATGTAATGTCAGTTGAAAGTGTGTTTAATAAAAAAATGACTCAAAAAGTATTTTACACAAATAATAATTTTTTGAATTGCACATTCTCTAATAATTTACGATTACAGATCTTTTAATGTTATTTCTTGGTTTTACTAATTTTCCTTTTGTGGATTTACAAGCAATGCACTCTAGGCTGACGATATGGCGACATATTGTTGTAATGTGAAATGTTGTGAATGGATTTAATTTTATGAATATTAGAACAAAATAGTAAACATATTTCCTGTCTAATGTGAACATTTAGGTTACAAAAGCACACATGCATAATATGATATGATTAGTTAGTTGGGAACTGTAGTTTTTAGGACTGATATAATATAATTATGCTTTGTTAATATATTTTTTTAAAGAGTTTATTGTCTTCATAAAAACAATATTTGATTATTTGTGCAGCTGCATTGAAATTGGTGATATTGACAAAATTGCCTTTAGTATTATCTAAATTATGATTTGAACAGTTTGTTACTGTATTTGGTGGATAAAGCACCAGTGACATGCTCAAATAGTGTCTTACTATTTTATTTCCACTAAAATGCCTTATTTTATTTTGAATAATATGTAAAATACCACTATCCCCAATCTCTTTTAAAACTATTTTTAGCTTTGACATTCACAGTAAATTAACTATCAAAACTGTTAAATTGATAATTTTTACTCACCCTTCATGGAACATTACAGATTGTCTACATATGATTGGCTTTTATAATTACCCTATAATTGAAAAAAGTGAATGTTTCTATGAAATATGGCCACACTAGTTATTGTTAAAACATAATTATTGTTAGCTGAAATGTGTCATTTTAAACTTCAGTGGTAATTATCTGCAATGGTATCAGATTGTTAAATGATATTGAAGCTATTAAAATTACTTTTCTTACAAATATACTGATGTGATTTAACAAGCAGAAGGTGAAAGAATATAATTTAAGGAAAGGGTAACTGAAGCAAATTATTATAAAGCGAGGGGGTTTTCTTGCACGGCAGGGTTACACACATAGACATCAATCATTCCAGACAACATTTTGGAACAAAATAAATTTGGGAGTTCTGAAACCCGTTTTAGGTAGCTATTTAAATACAACAAAACGGAAACACATCCCGATAATTCCTATCATCGTGTCAATCTGTCATTTTTTCATCTTATAAACAGCAAACAAAGGATACAATTGGGAGGAAATAGTTGTAACGAGATTTGACTGCATTGTTTCAATAAAATGGCATTTTGCTACGGAATATAATTATAAAATATTAAAAAGTATAATTCGTAATTGAAATCTTATTTGAATGCATTCCATCTGTAATAATAAAATATAAAAATACTGGAATTGGAAATAATAATTATTAGATACATATATTTACTGTGTACTAACCTGAGTTAGATATTTGTGATTCTGAAACAATATCAAAGGTTTTAGTAATCTTAACATGAAGTACATTCTTATTAGAAAAAACCATAAACAATAGATCAAACTAAAATATATTTGTCACACTGTCTTTTTTATATTCATGACAGAATAGTATATTAAATAATATGAGGTATGTATAGTGGTGGGATTTCCCTAAAATGTTTTTGTCTTTCTGTTTCATTTTCAAAATTGGTGATAAAATCAACAATCTACAAATGCATCATATGCATTTTTTTTTTGAAAAAGTGCTAAATTAAAATGATGTGAGTTCAATAAAAAATGTTTTTTATGAAATCCTCAGCTATGTTTCCCGTCACTGGTTGGAATATGTTCTGATATATCAACAAAAAGAGATTTCCAACGATTGTAAATTCTGACAAAAGAAGTCTGAAATCACTGTTTGTCTATTGTGGCTCTTAGATTTCCATTAGATACCCGATGCCAACTAAACTATAAAAATGCAATCAGACAGTTTATGCCCCTCAAAGATGAAAAGGACCATCAAATGAATGAAAAAATAAACTACAAATATTTTTGGGATAGGAGAAAGTAATTTGATTATTTATAATTTTGTACCATACCACTAAGAACAAATCATACTTTCTTATACATTAAAGGATTTGATTCATAGTAAACAAATAATGTTAGTTAACCAAATAACACTAATAATATACATAAATACTACAGAGAAGAATCTTTTAAAAATACACCTATCTATAACGACAATAAATAATAAATATCTTTCGGCCAATGGGTGTAATATTGCAGTAAAATTCTATTTTATCTATATTTATAAATATTTTTTTAACAAAGACATCAATTAATTCAATCCTATTTTTAAGACGAAAAATAAATCTGCAATAAAGAAATTGAAATTAATCAACACATATTGAATTGTTCAAAGAATAATACACTCATTTGTACTTATTTCAATTTTATTTTATATGATCAGGATCAGGCTCGCGCATTATCATTATCTCACGTTGAGCATTATAATCAGTTGATAATGCTCGTCATAAGCGAAACCGGGCTTGATCATATAAAATAAAAGTGGAATTAATATAAATGAGTGTTTAATTTTTTTAAATATAATGCCATTCCACCAGTGGCGGCCGGTCAATGTGGCATTGGATCAATGCAACTCTTGTATATGCAGGGGCGGTTATATTTCATGAAATAATATTCAAACATAACATTTATACCATTCACTCATTTTAAATTCTTGATGTTTTTATTGTCTAAAAAATAAAATAAAATGTTCTTAAATATTTATTATAGACAATAAATAAATGAAGAATTTAAAATGAGTGCATGGTCTTAATGTTATGTTTGAAATTTTATTTCATGAAATATAACTGCCCCTGCATATATACAAGGGGTGCATTCATCCAATGCCACATTGACCGGCCGCCACTGCATTCCACCAAGGCAGTGAATGCATTAAAAGCATTGAACTTATTGAAATAGTATGTTTCAATAGTTTTTTATATATAAAATTATTTCACCATAAAAGAAAAAGCAAACTTTTGTGCGATGCCCACTGATGTTGGAAACGATTTATTAATAATTTCACAGGTCAAATATAGAAAGGTAACACGATAGTCATACATCTTTTGTATGTTTTTACATATTATAGTTGAAATATAAAAAATAAATGTGTTAAAAGGAATTTGAACTAATGTCTTAAGATTGAGAATTTAAATGAACCTAGATAAAAAAGGATATGTCTATAAAAGTGAGCTGACAATAAAATTGGATAGTAAGTCACTCGAGTAATGTTAGAGATGATTAAAAAAAAAATGAAATTATTTTTTCATTTATGAAAATATTTCTCTTCTACCTACACAGATTTAAATCAAAAGGACTAAAAATATACATTCTCTTTAAAAAAAAATACATGGATTCGTGCAAGAAGTATTCTTCATTTATTTTTAATTATTACCTATAATGTACTTAAGATATATTTATTTTAATTTAATAGTTAGTGTTTTATTCTCACATTTTAGAATATAATTTAAGGTGGGCCATAGGTACATGGGGTTTAATTCATTGATAGTTTTATTTATAGGAGTTTTTAACAAGTTTAATTATTTTTTAATCTAAATTCCTTTACAATTAAATTACTTGTGTGTTCATAAAATTCACAGAAAGTGCTTTCAACATTTGTGCCCTAATATTCTAATAATTAGACTTAATTAGTCTTGAAAATAATGATGTGAACAAAAATTTATTACAAAGAGGAATTCGATACGTAAATGAGAGTGTGGTCTATTTATGTAGAGGGTAATGGAAAATGAAATGGCGAATTGGAGAGCTGGGTATATTTTCAAGTAAAAAGCCAATGTCTATGATAAAAAATCACATCTAGCTTTCATGAACAATTTCGAACATATAAGTATTCCATTTAATAATTTGTGAAACTTATCCATCACAAGTGAAAAGAAGATTAATGAAAATGCAAAAACTATAATTTTAACCATTGCATTCATACAAAATGGTTAAGATTACAGTTTTTGCTATATTTTTGTGGTTTTTACTGCAACAGTAAATTTACCTGCATTTTAAACTTCTTCTTCAAGGTATTGATTTGCCAAAATTTGATTATTTTCAGAGCACAAGCGTAAAACATCCCTTTTAAATAATTGTAAAAGCAATATTTAACAAATGTACTCTAAAATATAGTCCTCAATTTGGAAATTGAATTTCATTTTCAATATATATCATGATACTTTTTAGGCTATCAACATAATGTATTTTCATCTCTAGTAAAATAATATGTTGTAACAATATCCACTCTGGTATTGTGACTGTCGATAACAATTAACACATAAATAAATAAAATGTGTTTATAATGCATTTCCTGTTGCCTGATTGAATGCTAGATATTTATATGAAAAAAAAAGAACTCATATCATGTTTGCCTCTCTATCGAATCTCTTTTTTTCCAAAGATTTTTTCATAGATGGCATAAACCAGTATTTTAAAAATATATTACTGTTTTATTTTTTAATTTTGGTTTGTCATATACATAAATAAATATATATATTTATATCAATTATAATAAAAATTGAATTGTGAATACTGACATTACGTTGAACTATAGTATCATGAAAATTAACACTAAGAATTTAGCATTAGTTTTGTTATTTCATGAATATTAAACATTATATTATGAAGGATTATTGACGTTGGTTTTTTAATTGATTTTCTTTGTAGTTGCCAGTCATAATTCTAGGATTAATATTAGATCATAACAAATCTACGTTTTCTCAACACGAGTTATAAAAAAATGGGTTTTAAACACCGATTGTCTGAGTATATTAATAATAGGATTTACTAAATATTTTTTTTTGTTCATTATTAACAATAGCCACATAAAAACATTTAATATCAACATGCAACAACGATTATTTGGTTGGAATTTTAATGGTTATTTATCATAATATGCATTATTAATTATTGAAGTGTTTCTAAAAAATTAAATAAAAATATGTGTATTTATGAATATAATATTTGTCTTACGTTATTGTTTATTGGCGGTTTATTTTGATAGAATTTTTTTGTATCAATTATCCAAAAATAAGAAAAACTTAAATATGTACAGTGGAACCCCGATCTATCATTGGTCAAAGGCCCTTCCAAAAAAACAATCAATTCGTGAAAGTCCAGAAACCCCATAAATAATAAGAAGCCTGCGTTTTATAAATTTGTATAAGAGCTTGTTTAATTAATTATGAAGAATTTTCAATGCTTCTGCAAATGTTCAACATGTTCATCATTAAACATCATTCACTGGCATCATTGATGGCATCACATTAATATTTGTGCTGAGGCGTCAATAGTGGCCGAGTGGAGTCATCCCTTCTTCCAAGTGGGATGACAAATGTTTGTCGAGAATGATAGATCGGGGAACAATGAATGCCGGTTTTTTTTTAACACTGTTTTAATGTGTGTTTGGCCGGGACTATACAAAATGAACGATATGAAAACAAGAATGATAAATTAATGGCATGATTTTTAATTCACTTGCATATTTATCGACTGTCATATTAAAGTGTGGATTTGTAATACGATTCTGAGTATTTTGTTGGTTTTGTGAGGTGCTGGTCTACAATTATCGTCGTGGGCTGCGCCGCGTACAGTGTGACGCCATAAGCAACCGACGAAAGCTTACTATTAAAACGAACTAGTGTGGTCTCGCTATCACACCTGACATGGCGGAGGAGCCCTGCATGTAATGTCTAGATCAGGCGTGAGGAACCTGCAGCCTTTAAGCTACCCTGGAGCGGCCTTCTGGCCAATTTTGAAATTTTGTACATTTTGGATTTGAAAATTCTTGGAAGACCTATAAAAAAAAAAGGTGCCACGCTGATAATTTTGGGAAATCTGCAAATTTCTGGGCTTTAGAAATTGGTAAGAATTTTTTTCTGGCTAAAGATTCCCTAGTCAATGTTTACTGCGGCCTTATGTTGAATCAGAAAAATGAATACGGCCTTAAGAGAAGAAAAGGTTCCCCACCCCTGGTCTAGATGGTAAATGCCACATCTATAGTCATTTTTGAGCATTGCATATGTCGTGACGTCTTTCCAAAAATGGAAATTTTGGTTCATTGTTTTCCCAAAAATGAGTTTATATGTTTGTAAATGGTATTAATTCTTTTTTTTTTCTTAAGAAACTTGATATGGGTGATTGAATATTTAGAAAATTATTGAAGAGTTACCTAATAATAAATATATTATTAATGTACCTAAGGGAAAAAGTGTTTGATATTTTTTATAGAATTTAAGTAATAAGATAATTAGTTATATTACTATAAGATTCCTTGTGCGTATTTTTCGATTTTAAACATAAATAAGATAATAAAAAAGTGGTGATGTCAAAGCCATCGAACAAAACAAAAAAAACTGAAGACGTCGCATATTGCAGTATACTTAGGATAACTTCTTTTTTATCGTAACGGTAGATTTTTGTTTTTAATATAAGTTATAATGCCTGTCGGTCAAAATACGTTCGTTGCTTAAATCCACATTTCAATTTTAAATTCAACATGCTATGTTTTTATATTTCACGTCAAGCCTATCTAGGGAAATTTAAAATGATAAATCAGACATATTATACTTTAGTCGTAGGTGTCTATAACAACATACATTTTAGGTAATTGAATTTTACACAAATATATCACTCTAATGGTGAGTCTTAATTTTTTCAACAGCCCTGGGTTTAGGTACTACCAATATTATCTTTAGACATTCACGACAACATCAATAATTATTTTTAAATCAGGTAATATTGCGCAGTATAACAATCTTTGCGATGGGATTTTCAAATCACTATGGCAACACTGACATCAAAAAAACTATTTTCATGCATCTTTTATACTTTTATTATTATATGTACACGTTTTCTTTATTTACATCTGTTTTTTTATAACATCTAAGACATTAAAAATTATTATGTATATTTTTAACAATTACCTAATACCATTGATAGGCCGCATTCGTTTATAATGTTTAAAGTATATTATAACAAGGTGACATAACTAATGTTATCTGTAACATAAATTTAAATTTTTCTGCTTACACAATTCAATTTACACATTCATGTCCATGAAGAATTGGATAAGTTGTGTCAGTGTTGATAGATATTTTTTAAATTTATTTCCTCAGATTAATGATTATTATTTTTGTTTTTTAATTTTTCGAAATAGCTATTCATTCTCAAATATATGCATATGTAATACATATTATATATAACGAATGTGAACGCCCTGGCAATTGAACTAGTACGTAAATGGGATGGATGGGGAGAGGATCAAGGATTTAAAGACACTATTAGATCAAAATTTAACAGTTTTATATTATTTATTCAACTGTGAAAGAAAAATAAAAGTCATCTGAGACTTACTAGTAGTCAAAGAATAAATTCTTTAACACACAAATGGATTCTTTTTAAACATGAATATCTACTTTTATTACTAAGAGAAACACAAATCTACAAATTAAAACAACGAGACTGTTTCTAAGTAATGATAAATCTAGTTATCGTTTTAAATCTATTTCATAGAAATGCTGATGATACCTACTTAAATTACACTTATCTTTTCTCTTGTGTACATATCAATGCATATTAAAGTACTTACTGAATGTTATTTAATTATGAAAAATTGTGAGTAAAAACACATTGTTTTGAGATGCTATAAATTAAAAAGTAACCATTTTAAAGATAGCTTTCAGAGAAATCGGCGTCAGAGTGACTGGCGCAACTAGCCCGACTGGACCTGGCGGCCAGTGACATGGCTCCTGTCACGATAGACTCCAGCTCAGAGGTCAGTGTGGCATAGTCGGAGGTGAGCGTAGCGTAATCGGATGTGAGCGTTGGCAAGTCGGCTGCCACAATGTTCTTGTTACCTGTGGCGGGCAGCGTAGTGTGAGCAGAAACTGTCGTCTGTCCCGGCACCACCACTGTGATGCTGCCCCCTCCCGGCCTCTGTCCGTCTCGCTCTGCTATTTTCTGTTTCAAAGTGCGAATCTTTTCTTCTTTCTATAAAAGTCATATTTATTTTTCAATAACATTATTTTTTATAGAAAAACCGTAAAAATAATTATTGCACTTTTTAAAGAACAACTTACAACGATAAGCTTAAAACCGTCAAAACGTGGAGTTATTGCACAAGGGGTATGTCGACATATATGTTATTCTTTCCGTTATACTGAATAATAATTACTTTAGTACGTACTTTGATGGAAGAACAATCAATTTAGTTTAAGATTCAATAATAAAAATAAGAATTTGAACTTTATTTCTGGGATAAAACTATCGTTAATTATTTTTAATAAAATATATAACTCACGGCCGCTATGAGCTGCTGCAATTGATCATTCTCTGCAAGCAATTTGTGGTATCTCTCTTCGTCTTCTTTAGACATGCCCGCGTCAGGATTATATTTTGATTCAGCCCGATCTTTTGGGTGCCTTATAACTTCAATTACCTGAAATGACATTTTAATCATAAGATTTTGCTCCAACATAATAAAATATTACAATTAATTAAAATCGAAAATTTGGGAGGGAGACTGATTTTAATAAAAAGATGATTAAGTTTATTATTGAAAACATTATATACAATACCTTTGGTACAAAAATCAGTGCCATACTGAGAAAACAACAAAAGACCACAGCCAACGACACAAAAGCAAAGCTGGCATCCTGCTGAGATGCGACCACCATGCTGACAGGCGCAGTGATAAGACAAAGCACGACCACATTGTAAATGGACATGCCCACATATCGGCTGTCGTTTATCTGCCGCAGTTTGATTGAGCGGGTCTCGTAAGCCAGGAATAGACCAAACACAAGGACCAAACCTTTGTAGCCGTACATTACACCTGGAATATTGAAATTGAACATTTATATCGGCACATTAAGCCTATTGCTAAACATGGGTAAATTTTTGTTAAAAATATGATTGACCATATTCTGGGCTGGTAGCCAAGTGATCAATATTCTTGGTTGTAGACCAGGAAAGTTTCTTTGCTATCTAACTGGTATTCTTACAAATAGTTTAATCTTTGAAGTGAACAATTATTTTGCAGGTGTCTGTACTAACCGAGCCAGACTGTGTTATGTTCACTTTCACAGTGTTCTAGTTCCGGTCTAATCTTCACATCGTCAAGTGCACTAGGAGGATCCTCGAGGGGAAACAGTTCCACTCGTCTTCGTAAAGGATCTCGCAGCTGCCAAGACAGAAGGATGATGGTGTCTATCACCAACAGGCCGGATACCATAGTGTAAAGTTTCCAAGGTTCTACCTTTTTCTGGAAATATAACAAATATTGGTGGTCTGACAATTTATATTATTATTTTTTGGCCGAAACATAAATTCATGATTATAGCTAAGTTTTAAAATAACAATACATAAATGAATTTCTGAAACACACAGATATTTTAAACAGTTAAAGAAAATTTACATATTAATTTAAGATTAATAGCGAAAATTTTATAAATATTTATTACCTTTGGATCAACTTTCGCTTTGGTGGTGAACCGATGCACTCTCCAAACTTTGCTGAACATAGCTCCGTAGGCGAGGGTGAATCCCAAACTGAGCAACCAAACTCTGGCTTGGCAGACAGCACCAAAGTTGTCTGCAGGGACAAACCTACCGTCAGCCCCAAGAGCCACAAGACCAGCTAAGCATAATGCGCAACCACACAGCATCAGGGTGTTGCAAACAGGATGAGAAGATTGGATCACTCTGAAAGGATTTACAAGAAATTACGCTTTCATATATTCTTGCCAGATTGATTGTTATACATATCGACTGTGGAAAGGAAAAAGGACGTAACCCACCGTTTTTTCAAGACAGCTTTTTTTAGATAATCACAATGTATACAACTTGATACACGTTCTATCGAATTAGTATCTAAATTTAGATTTTAAGTTTGAAAAAAGTTGGGCCTGTCAAAATTGCAAACAGTAAAATAGACATAAATAAGGTTATTCTTAAACAATTTATTAAATTATTATTAGATTATGTCAATTAAACACCAGTTTACAAGTCTTCGTGCACTTTAAGTTTGTGTATATTGCATAATTTGCCTGTGACCCAAAATCATCACAACACGTTTTTTACGCCTCCTGTTAAATTTGGTATGTGCGGGTTACGTCCTTTTTCCTTTCCACAGTCGATTTTGTAATATTTTGCTTTTATTAAGCAGAATTGTAATAAATATAATTTATTTAACTTTATTTTAGTTATCTCATGAGAATCAATGTAATTATATTTATTGTTGTATTTCCTGGCCTGGAACCAAGGGGTCAACTTCGTCGGCATCGGTTGGGTTGTATACAGGTTCAAATCCCAGTACGGGTACCTTCATACATATTTTCAACGGTATGGTACATACTTCTATTCAGTAATAAGCAGTTCTCATAAAACTATATGCTTCACATTGAGAGCGGATATGGTAATAACAAAACAGCTTTTCTCTCAAATAAATATATTATATTACATAATAATTTAAGAACAATTATAATTATTTCAAGATTTTCAAAAACAGTCCACCGAAAATCTTTTAGATGATAATATTCAAAATTTTAATATAATAAACATTTAACAAGTTTTTACCTTCTATGACTGTTCCAAACATTGAAAACTACGAGTCCAGCAGCAACACACACTCCTGCAGCAGCCACAGCAGTGACGCATGCGAACAGAGGTAAGGAAACCGTCCGGAGCTCTCTTCTGACCACTGTTCTATCCTGAGGAACTTTGCCACCTGAAAATGAAATAAAGTCATTTTTATTTCTTGTGTAATATCACAAAACCAGAGTTTGTCAGTTTTTAATATAGAATAATTAATATTGATTGATTTATTAAGTTATATTTTGATTTAAAACTGCAATAGTCGAATGTTTTGTGTTTTTTAACGAATTAAAAAAACGGTATTTATATAATTATGAAATAATAAATAAAAAAGTTAAATTATCCTTTTTTGTGAAACTTTGAAAACCGGGAAAATATTATAATTGGAAAACCGGTATTTTTCTCAAAAACTCGGTTTTTGTACAAGCCTTACATAAAACCTAGTTGGGCTGTGTTAAGATTCCAATTATAAAACATTTAATGATTAAAAATTAAAAATATTATATCAGGTAGTTGGGGGGAAAGGGGCTGAAAATGTAACATAATAAAGATAGGAAGCTATATTTTTTTTTACCTAATTGAGACAATGAGGTGGCTTAAAAATATGACATAATAAAGACAGGGAGATAAAAGATTTTGAGAGAAAAAAAAAAAAAAATACCTTATTTGTGCCATACCGGAAATAATGCATCAATATTTTGGTGTTATAATTATCTTTGTAACACAAAATATTGATTTATCATAAAATCTGAAAATTTTCATTTGCTGTTTACTCAAAACTATCAATTTGTTATTTACCAATTTTTGACAGAACAGTGACGCTATATTCATCCGGTAATGCAATCCCTATCTAAATCTCTTATATTCTTAATACGTATCATCTACGGCAGGGATGGCGAAGCTATGGCACGCGTGCCCGAGGTGGCATGTTTGAGAATTTGTATGGCACGCGAACGATTTCCAAGATCAAAAAATTAAATTTTTGAGTTTAAAAAAATAAAATTTTGATTAAATAATCCGTGAATTATCAATTTATTCAGTTTTATTAGTTTTCAAATGTTTCACAAGATAAACGACAATCGTTTAAAAAAATCATTTTTTTATTTTTTCTATTTTGTTAAAAAATAATTACTGCTTGGGGACGCCACACAATCGAGAAATAATATTTGAGGATTTTTGGCACGCGGAACCAAAAAGGTTCGCCATCTCTGATCTAGTGCCTTCAATCCCAGCATAACTTAATTGTTCTAGTACTTATCCCGGGATTTAGGGATTTACTATAAACACGTGAAAAATCCGTTTGAGCCGTATTTTTTTTACGTTTAAGTCACTGGCAGGCAAAAAAGAGTAAAACTACAACAGACAGTAAAAAGAACAGCAAGGAGCTAAAAAATCTCCCACGCTACTGAACAATTGTACAAGGTCTCAAAATTCGCAACTTTTCTGATGAAAGGATTAAAAAAAAATCTCCGAAATTACCAAGCAATTGTGGCATGATATTGTGATGAATCATCAATCCCGGTGTCACAAAAAGGGTACGGGATTGGATGCCCAAGTATCACCATTACTAAACTAAATTTGTTTTCAAATACAAAAATACACTTACCGGCCCACTTTTCTCTGTTCAGCCATGTGAGGTTATCAGCTTGTGTATCATAGTAACCCAGCTTCACGTACTGCCCGCCAATCATCTGCTCTATTTGAGTAAGGGCGATCCTGTCTCCTTGCGAAGAAAATGCAACAATTCCCTGAAAAAAACCATGGTCATTTATTTAAAAATCAGTTGAAAAAGACAAAACAATTCAGAGTGTTCCATTGGGAATTTTCATTAAAATATTGAGCTGTTAAATGTTTGAACGATTCCATCTAAGCCCGTCTTTGTATTTAGATTTTTTTTCAGATTTAATTTAAAAACTAGATCAAGATAAAACTTCACCTTTGACTGTAATATGTTATTTAATCCCGCTGATTTTTTTAGCGATTGTACGGATAATTCGAAAACGTTGTTATTTCAATTGTTGTGTTACCAAATGTGATAGTGTTTTGTCTCTTTAACTGGATGGCTGCCACAGACGAGATATCTTGCCTAATTTTTCGTGTTCAAAACGCCAGAGACGAGTTATCGCGTCAATAATTAATTAAATTATAATATCGCGAAGTTTCCATTGAAATACACCATAATTATTTTGTAATTAGTATCAATATTGGTTTCTTTACCATTCCTTGTGTCCAGTAAAAAAGGACAAAGCACCGACTTATATAGTGTAATTGATAACTTAAGAATTACTATCAATTTTAAGTTTCATCGTAAAAGTTACCATGTTCTATTTGATGATGCTTCTTAAAGCAACGTGTCTCATTTTGTAATACAACAAATGGAATAACAAAGTTATCAAATTCGTTTTTTGTATTAAAAATAAACTTCCGCAAAGTAACCGTCGAATCAGGGATGGGCTGGAGGGGGCTCGGGGGAGGGCTCCCATTGTTAAATTTCGGTGCGGCCGGCGAGCCCCTTGTTAAGATAAGAAAATCATTCGTCTTAGATCAAATCATCAGATAACTGCAATTTCTGTAGATGGTTAAATTTGAAAATTAGTTGTCCCTTCATTTTTTCTTTAGAAAAGAGAGGTTGAGCGACTAAATAACAAGCAGTTCTAGTAGAAAAATAACCTTTGTTGAGATACTTTCATTAGGAAGCCATATGCTCGATATTGGGAGCGGACATGGATAAAAAAAATAATAACATTTACCGAGCCCCTTGTTAAGATATTGGCAGCCCACCGCTCGAATCCATTGAAAAAAAATGAATATTATAATTATTTGTTTACGAAATTATGTGGTGAGAATAGTTGCCCTACAGTCATCAATTTTTTCAACGTATCATTTTCATTATTTTACAAAATAATATTTACCGATTTTAAAGAATATGTAAATGTAGTTTCGTGAATACGGAGTAATTAAAGTACAGATAAATGAGTGCGCCTCCTCGACACGAAAAGCTTCCCTACCCCCGATAAAAAAATACCCTCAGAATTGCTTCGAGATTAAGCGAGCCACTTGTTAAAATATTGGCAGCCCACCGCTGAAATTAACTGTTAAAGTGACTCATTTTGCTGTCATATAATAATATCATATGTATACATATTTGTATAAAGCGTTCACTGCTTAAAACTGTCATTAAAAATGATAATATTCTAAATTCAAATATTTAAAAACAAATGCAATAATTAAAATAGTCAATTTATTGACATCTGTTCGCGAGATGTGTAAATATTATGAGTGTAGCATTTTGCTTCTTGTCGAATCAACCATTCAAAATTATACTATGGATTTTTTGAAAAAAATCTATGTCAGCTTAATTTCTGAAATGTATAGTCCTCTGGCTACATAGAAATCACAGCCTGTAAGATTATCTCATCAGATCAAGACCTTCCAATCAGTCTAAATTCCTTCAAGTGTATCCAATCGCAGTTCACAATTAACGTTCAATCAGCCGCAACAAACCGATGAATCAGTGGAGTTTATCGAAGATGGCCGAGGGTAAGAAACAATATAGCTAGATTGCAAATGTTTTAACGAAATCTTGGGACGAGAGTTTGAAAACAATTTGTGTTTAATTACTGGCCGACCTTAGCCTGCTGACCCAATACTAATCTCGATTAGATTAAGCTGTGTTTTAGTAACTACGCTTAAAATAGCAACACATTTAAGCGAAAAACATTTTTATTCTATTTATATTTTTATTGTATTACCTTACTCACAGATAAAGGGGAAATTAATATACAACACAAACAATAAAGGTGGCTGAATTATTCTATTCATTCACTCATCTGTCATTATAAGGTAACAATATTGTCAACAAGTGTTAAACATTTATTCATAGTAGATACACAAAATATCTTTATGTTATAATTAACTTCGTCATAAATGGGCTGGAATATATCTAGATAAAAAATATCTTAGTAAGTAATGATTTTAAGATTATAAATGTATATTATTGACCGAAAGGCATTATATTAAAAAAAAGTAACACTTTTATTTACTAATTCAACATTTTCCGATAAATATCAGGACTAGGTTTGCTTATCACGAGTATTACCAACTGATGTAAATAAACATCGATACAGGGTTGTCGATATAAAATGAATTAAAAATTATTAATAATTATATTGTAAAGATGTCAAAGAATGTCAGTATCTAAAGAAAGAGTTCCCAAACTTATAATCTGCATTCCCTCTTTAACCTTTGTTCAAAATATAATTCCCCTATACCAGGGGTCGGCAAACTGCGGCTCGCGAGCCGCATGCGGCTCTTTCTATGTAAAGTTGCGGCTCTCCAGTTCCATATGAAAAAAAAATATTTACCCTTTAAAATTATTTAAAAATTTAAAAATTTACCCTTAAAAAAAAGAAAATATATTATGTGCCTAATTTCTCGATAGCTTCAAATTTCATAATCGTTAATTATGTTAATCGTTAATTACGCTTAACATGTCCGTTGAGCCAATTGCATTACATTTCCCTCCCAAACAGCCACCGTCGCCAGTAGGCCCGGGGAGTTCAGTTGTGGCTAAAATAATATTTTATTTACACATTCTACATTCAACATTAAATACACGATATTCAGCGAATACACGATACACAATACACGATATATATATATATATATATATATATATATATATATATATAATTATATGTGTATATACATATGTGTGTTTTAGTGGCTCTTTAAAAACTGGGAATTTTTGTAAATTGTAACTTTTGGCTCATCCGATTTAATAGGTTGCCGACCCCTGCCCTATACCCAAAAGAGTCTAACTAAAAAAGTTTATTCAAAGTAGTATATAAGTATTGTTGAAACTTATATGTTTGTATTTATGTACATAATTTTATTAATGAGATAATTTTTTACTGAATAATTATCAAAATTACTGAAGTATATTTCAATGAACAAAAACTTCAGTAGAATTACAGGGTATTCAAAAATGTGCTCGTGTGGTGATTTTATGAACAACAATTGATGTACATATCATGTTGTATTTGAAACAATACTTTAAGACAGTGATGCACAAACCGCGGCCCTTTTTGAATTTTGTGGCGGCCCATCAATCTTTTCTCTACATATTTTTTTCACTTGAAACATTTATTTAATAAATTTAAGCAAACTTTTTCTTCAATGAAGGAGAATAAATCGGTTCATAGAAAAAGGCCCTCAAATATGTCAGATTAAAAAAAAAGTTAAACATTAACAAAGAGCAAGATCGCATTAACTTTTGAATTAAATATAAATATTTCACAATGAAACGTTTTTTAATGAGCATGTGCTCTTAATACTTTTTTTGCATGGCTTATTTATTTTCACGTTTTCGAAATAACACGGCCAAAATAATGTAATGGAACCTATCAATCATTTATCTAAATTCACTAAATCTTTTTTACACGGTTTTTTGTGAAGCTGTTTTACATAGAACGTACATATGCTCCGCGTAAAAAAGGACTGAGCGTACTTTAAATATTTTTTTTCTTTGCGGCCCGTACCTACGAAAATTTGTTTTATGCGGCCCGCTAGAAGGTAGAGGTTGTGCATCACTGCTTTAAGAGAACTTTGCAAATAAAAATAATATGGATTCAACGATTCATCCCCTGGTACCTTAATATCTCCCTAGAGAGGATTTTTCGAACGGCTGGGAACACCTGGTCTAAAACAAATGTGTCCAACTGAACTAAAATAAGTAAGTAGCTAAGTCTTATTTTATGGGAGTAATATTAAGATATGTGATATATAAAGTTGTTATAAAAAATGAAATATAAGAAATAAATAAATGTGGATGAAAATTCTTCTCTAAATCAAAACAATAATTGAGATAAGTGTCTATTAAATAGTATTTCACGAAATCCAGGTATTCCAAATATTCTGGGACAGTAAAGATTTTTTATTTCTTACCTGTGGTAAATTTTTATTCTGCACTGTGTTGAAACTATACTATTGAAGAATTTAAATGTATTTAAAATTAAATTTAAAGGGTCTGTCAGTAAATAAACTGAATAATGCTGTTTTATGCATTTTTTCATGGGATCTTAAAAAAATACCGTTCATGGATGCAATTATGATAAAATTGACAATAAAATATTATTGTAATTTAATTTTTTATCGAGTCGTTGAAGACTTGTACTAAGTTAAGTTACTGCCAATCCAATCGGGTAACATAACATGAACTTTTTGTTTATTTACTTCGTCGTGGCCTTGTATTTCTGCAGGTAAATACGCGTATAGTAATATTATATGTGTATTCTCCGGTAGATACAATAATAATGTATGATATTATGCAAAGCTCTATCATCTATAATAGTGTAAATCTATCCAGTAACTTGCTGCCGAATAACGATTTACCATTTCGCCTAAGGTAAGTAACTAGGCACGCATAATATTTTATATACGAGGTGATAGCAGGGTAGAAGAGGCAATTTTAATAATCTACCAAATTTATTGGGAGACGCACATCCTGCGGCAAATTGATAAACGTGGGGGTGAGTTATTATCGTGGCGCTCATAAGTAAGCAATGTTTATATTTGCGTAGATTTACAAAACAAATTCACATGTTAGGGTAAGAGTGAGGCAGTCGGAAATGAAGTATTTTAAATACGCGTGCACGCACGAGATTTTAAGGAAATGATTTTTTCTAATATCCTTTTTAAATTAGTCCAAATACTCGTAACCATTTTTGATTATTACTACGCGGAAATTTTGGAATATAATAAATAATTTTCTACAAAAAAGATTATTAATAAAGGAGATTCTGTCATCGAAGATATTAGATTGGCATGGTTTCAATTTTTTGAGTTCAGAAGAGTATTACGAATTACGATACATGTTTTTTTACCATAGCCGCTCGCAATATGGACTCAACAAAAGTTGGTTCTGCGAGAATTTTTTGTTTTTCTATTTTACGATTTTTAATCATAAAATATACGGTGATCTAATTATATATTTGAGGGTATTACTTGCAAACCCGGCTCATTCCTAAGTTGTTGAAACATGAACCATGAATGTAATTTAGTGGATAAAAATAAAATTTTAAGTATTTTTAGAAATCATTCTCAAACATGGCTCAACAACATCCAAAGTAATTTAAGACTAAAAATACTTTTAAAATGTATTTTTTTTCAAAATGAAATTCAAGTTTCATTTTTTAACCATTTTGGAACAAGCCGTGTTTGCAAGTAATACCATCAATTATATTATACGGTTGCTTTAGACTTGCTTTTTAATGGGCGGAAGGTGAAAAAATACAAACAATAACAATACTTAATTGTGCATTTAAATGTAAAATCTTACAGGGAATAAATTTAGTGACAGGTATGACAAAATCTCAATTAAGACATTAAAATTCTTGCCCTTAAACTGATGCAATGTAAATATCCAATCGGAATAGAACCCTGGTATATAGAAAGAAAACATAATATTTATACTACTATAATTTAAAAACGCAGTACTGCTATAGTTGCACATGATTTACCGGGACTAAGTTTAAATTTCCAATAGCATTAGAATATATCAATACCGATTTTTTGGTATACAATATTAAATACCGGTTTTGCAAATATTATTACCGATGTAAAAGGAATGAATTAAAAACTGATACCGAAAAACATTTTTTACGACCATTTAAGATCGTAAAACCGGTTGAATAAAGCAATGTCGTTATTCTAATGTTTCATATGAATAAAAATCAAATTATATCATTTAACTTTTATTGATTGTTTCTTTGAATTCAAATATGACATTTTAAAGCCTTGTTTAACGATACTATTATCTAAAACTCTTTATATTGGATCTGCATGAAAATAATTCTTGCTATAAAAAAAGCCATTTTAGATTTATGTTAATTTAAAGATAAAAAAACGCTAAAAATCGTTATTTTGGTATTGAAAAAACTGTCGAAATACCGGAATCATCATCCCTATTTAGAACCTATGCTACTGGTAAGTAGAAAAGCAACTAAAAGTTATTTGAGATAACCAATATTGTTAGCTAAGTTGATAATGTTAATATTCTGTTCCGACTATCTAAAAATATCTCCACTGAACAATGGAGGTCTTACACTGGCATCATTCATCGTCCATAATTTATCCAATCATGTGCGAAAACCTCCACAAGGTTTGGTATTCTAATTATTATGACAATATATTGGGCAAAGCTGTGGAGTTAAGCTATTTGAAAATTTCATTTTGATAATTTATATAGAAACTCTGTTATTGGTTTACTTTACATTCAAGCTTTCAGATTTGTTGCGAGCAATTTAATGTAAGCAACAATGTGTTTAAACTTCTCTTTATTGGATTATAAATTCGAATACAGCATATTTAATTATTTGTGCTGTAAATCGTGTATATTATTTATAATGTAGTGGATATGTTCTTATATTATATAATGTTGTATGGTAATTATTAATATAAAACTGAATTTAATACTTAGAGACGACTTGAAATATAATTTTATGCGTATAATTTTGATAATGAGGTAGCTGCATCAAGCGAAAATACGAATGATTTTGAAAGTCAGCCTAAATACCAGAACTAGAGAAATTAAAATCTTATGCACGAACGAAGTGATTGCCATGGCCAATTGGATGTAGATTTCAACGGAAAGATCGGGTTGTAGAGAGAAAATAAAAAAGTAATTTGTAAATCTCGTCAGGTAGTTAGTGGTCGAAGATTAACTGTATAAAGATAAGTAGGGCAGAATATGTGAGTTCTGCCTATCGAAAAAAAAGACAGTTTCACATGATCCACTCATCTTAAGCATCAGCTTTTTTGACTGCAGACAAGCGCGATATATAATTATTATATTTATATTTACACATTTACTGATTTGTTTGATATAATTACATAATATGTATCATATTATTCACACATATTTGTCACATTAAATTGTCTGGATAATGATTTGATCGTTTGAAATTTATAATTTTCTTAGAAAAAGGACTCAAATTTTCTACACTCGTTACTCGTTGGAGAAGCCGTAAATAAATGTCTTGGTAATTATGTAAATACGCACTTTTTTAATACTGTAATATTGCTTACACAATTACAACAATATGATTCTTTGAAGACGTCACTTTTGAGTTTGACTGACTGAACTCATAAATAAAATTAAACTATATACCTCACCAGGAAATGAGAAAACGAATGTAAATAAAGGAAATTGTGTGTACTTACGGAGACGCCGAGAAAGGATGTGGAGTTGATTGCTGCATAAATATTGTCCGCGATGTCCTTGTCGGTGTAGGTGAAGTTTTTCAAGCTTCTTCCGGTTTTTGACAGTCGCTCCATTGTTTTGTTAAAAGCTAAAAGTAAATAGAAAAGATTTCTTTATGACAAGAAGTGTAATTAATAAATACAAATTATTAGTCAATCTCAACATAAAATGAAGAGTTTTTTTACTTGTTTTACTGAAGGGTGAAAATAAAATATATTATACATATAATTAACCAAACTATAAATTAAAAGCGAGTGAGCATGTTTTTATGATACATCAGATTTCTGTAACTGATAATATATTAAAATATAAAGCAATACAAAGATTGTAAATGATGCAACTTATGTAAAAAAATTATGATGTTTAAATTATTCTTTTATGTGGATTTTTTAATGTACATAATTATTATGTACTTTTTATAGCAGAAGAAAATGTATGAAAATGAATTTCAGGATCCAACGAGAATCCAATATAAAAAAGGTTTAATTGTAATAATCATAAAGTAATACTTTCAAATATTGATACGTAAGCAATAATATATGAAAAAATATCGGTACTGGTATACTTTTATATAAATTATTATAAAGAAACTTTTGTTTCCATTTCGAATACGAAGTTTGAGTCAACTGAAGTTGAATACGTTCAGAATGTTATTCACTAGAAAGTCCTATATATAAGGCCAATTTAATAATTATCTGTCGATCCGCAATATGATTTGAATCAGTTTTCATAACGATCTAAATTATTTGTTCCCCGAACTCGGTTTGGTATAACAAAGTTTTCTGATCCTTTCTGATCAGAAATCGGTTTACCCAAAAGCGACACCTATTTTATCAACTATAACTACCCGGAAATTAATAACTAGATAAACTCGAAGTTGTTACTAATTCACAGAAGTTTTAAACGTAGCTACATAAAAAACAAATAGTATATTGTACTTACCTAATGCTACGGCCCATACTGCGTCGTAGGCGAGGGGAGCTTCCTGGTATCCTTCAGGATATCTCAAGTTGTCGATGTCGTAGCCTTCATCTCTAAGAACAGCGTTTAATCGTAACCTGTAAGTAAATGTAATATTTAATAGATAATCATTTATATTATGTGAATATTTTTTCTCTTGTGGAGTGTATAAGTCATTTTATCCATTTCGTAATTACCATAGTTAATTATTTCATCAAAGGTGTAAACCAACTCCATAAATTATTAAAGTTTACTATTAACAAAGTGAATAAAGCAGAATTTGATTAACCGGATAAAGGAAAACTTGTGATAAAGTACAGTTAGTATAATTTATATTTGACACTATAGAAAAGTGAGACAAAAATCCATAATCTAGATTTTAGATATCTAACATATCTAACATTTCTTTTCAATGCCAATTGTTGTTGATAACTGTTCATTTTTGTATAAATAGCATTGTTAAATTATATTTCTTATCAGTTGACGATGCTCGTAATGAGCGAAACCGGTCCTGACATATTAAATAAAGTGGAATCAAGTACAAAGGAATATTGTGTTTTTACTAATATCTAACATATATAGAATTGAAAAAATAAGCATTAGATATTTGACCTAGCCAGAGATTGACTGGTTGCTAGGCGGAGTTAACCTTAACGATGCAAAGGTCAAACCGTCGTAAAAATAAGAATTAATAATAAAATAACCTGAACAAAATCCTAGCCAAGATAAAAATAATCATAGTAAAATGAAATTGTCTTTATAGAATTTTGAGCGGTGACAAAAGTACACCAGCGGTGCCATTCTAGCGCGCATACACTTCTGAAATACTCGTTACGTAATTCTTTTGGGGTCGTCTGTATATTCAAAATGTGATAGTGTTGAGTATTTCAGACAGTCCAAAACAAGTATGCGCGCTGGAACCGAACCGCAGATCTTTAAAGTTATTAATAAAAAAGTTAGGTGACTTTTAAGGTGTTCGATATCAATACTTGGCGGAAAAGTATATTATTAAAAAAAATATTTTGTGATTATTCCACTACTGAAAATTTTCAGTTGAAAATGATAAGGATAAGCGAAGCCGATCCTGATCCGAGTGTGGAATAAGTACAAAAGAATGTTTTATTGTTTTATAATAAATTACGGTGTGTTAAGTGTAATATATACGTTATTTAATGTACTGCGTATACATATTGTTTGAATGACATACTTAAGATTTAAATATCAGGAAAATACACCTCAGAGCTTTCAATTACTTCTAGAGTGAGTATTAAGCATGTGTATTAATACATATTCATTGTTCTGGGAAAAAATGTATGAATATCTTTTCTTCATCACAATTCTAAGCAAAAATGTTCAACTCAGCCATCTCATCCAGTCAACCAAACTGACAGCTTTAATTTTAATCAAGCACAAACGAAGCCGAGAGAAAACTAAACGAGTATTATCTGGTTTTTAGAGTCCATTTCGTGTCAGGGCTCCGAACCGAGATCTTTTATGTGCCAATTTATAACTTACCCCGTCGCTCCAAGTTTTTGTGTACGGTAATTATTTTATTTTATGCCAAATGAAATGTTTTAAAATAGAGTAATTAGAAAAAAAAACGAAATGCTATCGTAAAAAAGTTTAACAAGGATGTGCCACGTGAAAAACAGCCATCTCTAACAATTTTTATTACTCAGCGTCAGGGGAATATAACTTAGGTAGAGTTGGTATTTTAATATTGTAATTAAATATATATTGAAAATATTTCGGTAATAGATATTTTCATTGATTCAATATAAGAAACGAGCCTTATTTTTTCTAAAGAAAAGATTTTTAAAGCAATAAAACAATGATAAGTATTTTTTCTATATAAAAATGAAAAATAAATCAAACGTATTTTTGTTTTATACAAAATTTTACATCGTCGATCGACACCACTCATCGTTTGCTTTTCAAATGTTTATAAAAAAAAGAAACGGTTTGAGATGTACAAAAGAAAATCTTAAGATGACGTATTTTAAATTAACGAATTTAATTTGAGAAAAATAATTAATAAATAAGATCAAAGCACGTACACAATTTATAATTAAGCGTGTTTGAAAGAGTTTGTACACGGCATATGAAATATTATTCGCTTATAATGCAAAGCTTTTTAGCGTAATACTTTATTGTGAGATTTGGTTAATTAATTGCAAAAATCTAAATGATTTTATGTTATGATTGGAAGCAGAGTTTGGTTTTTCATTAAAAAAAAAGTAACGGAATGTTTTTTCAATAATTTTTTCAGAATAAATTATTTATTAAACTGTTAAAGTAGCCCTTTGCTTAAATCTTATTTAAATATTTCAATAATCAGACCCATTTATATTATAAGCTGACGTGAATGGAATGGATGAAAAACCACTTTAAAGACGGAAGAGAACTTTTAAAGAATGATTATTTTTACGATAATTTATAATTAATAAACATGCAGAATAGTACGATTGCTTCATTTATAATTATTAAAGGCACTTTTAATGAATTAAATAAGGAGATCGCCAAGAGAATTATCCAAGGAAACATATTATTGTTTTCCATACGCATAATACCAGTTTATTTCAATAGGCAATGTTCAAAGAATTACGAAAATGAAAGAAAATCTCACTCTTTAGTAAAAATTGACTCTGAAAAGTGGTTAATGATAGTGTCACGAAAAAGAGTTCAAGATTTTAAAATTAAAAATTAAGACTTTACCGCGTATAGCAATCAGTCTTTAACTAACGATAATTGTGTAGTAATGTTACAACCAAAAGTAAGTTTTATTATCCTAGTGCAATGGTCAATAAATACAAAATAAAAAAATGGTTTCGTATTTTTAAATTAAAGTTTTCTCACACAAACAACTAAATATTATGTCAAGAATAGCAAACAATACACCGAAATTTCAACAAAAGTTTGTAGAGTAGCGGGGAAATAGGCAAATAGTGAGCTACTATTTAAGCGACGCTTTGTACCGAAGGAAAATTGCATGATGCTAAACTTCTTCAGCAAACATTGAATAATTGTAAATGGAAACTTTATTACTCGTTTCATTGTAATATAATGAAAATATTTACTACAGCGTGTATTTGCAACAGGTATTTTTGCAAGCTGTTCATATTTATTTATTGCAAAAAGTTAAATTATTTTATAAACCTCAGAAAAGACACTGTTTGTAAAATTAATCGATCAGAGTTGATCTCAAATCATAGGTAATATTTTGTATTAGTATTACCGTGTTATATTTTGATCAGAAGATCAAAATATCTAGTGTCTATTTTTTAAAAACTGTCAACTCCGTTAAGCATATGGAATCTTAATGAAGTGTCTTGAAATAATGTTAAGAGGATTTAACATTTTTTTTTGTTAACTAGTTATTTAACCTCATCTTCTTGGACAAGTTAGGATAGCGTGAAAGCTTCGAACGCTCAGCTGCAAAACTATCAATTTAACGAATGTAGATTTCTTTGTTTCGATGTTCTGTCTGATGATGCTTCTTTAATAGGCAAAACACGTGTAAAAAGTTTGTAACATAACACGTGGTGTAATAAGAAAAGTATCAAACTTAATTTTATAATTGAAATAAACTTTCACAAAGTTACAGCTGTATCCATAAAAAATATGAATGTTTATAAATGATGTACAATGTTATGAAAATCAAAACAATAGTAGACCAATATGTGTTTTGAAAATTTATTCATAGAACTTTGATTGTGAAGTAGTATGCAGAATACATTGGGAGACCACGAGTGCGTCGAAATGAAAAGCTTCCGCTCGCTTAATATGTGACAATCGACAATGCTAAAATCAGGATTTTAAACTAATTAATGAAATTTATCGAGACTTTCATACCGTAATTAATAACATCCACTAATGATTGTTTATAAATAGCGTACGTTGAGTACTTACTTATACTTACTAAACAGGCCGTGTTATATTTTCCCAGACTAACCCAGTTTAGCTTGCTTGAATAACCAACGTGTTTTTAAGTCTCATAATTTTTGCTATATTTCAGTTGAACGCACCTGTTGTAGAAGCACTAATGTATTTCTCAGTTGTAAATTTGCACTTTATTATACAGTAAAGTCATATTAATTTATCCCAGGGGCACGAGCAGAGCCGGCGGGAGGCTATATTTAAATAAAGTTTACCCTCTAACCTTCGAAGTTTGTGAGCAGGGTCTCATTTGGAAGAATGTGTCCTCACGTGCTAGTATTAATGAATAAGATATAATGAAAAGATTAACCGTAAACAATATTAAACTTATCAATTAAAATTATGGTAAGTGACTATTCTTATAATGCGACATTATTTGAAATGTAAACTCGGAATAACATACTTTTGACACAATACTTACAATAAACTGGTGTTTTACTTAATATTTAATATTAAAGAAGATCATTACAATTAATTAAGTTGTAAAAGAATACTTTTCCCTCGCTTAAAATTTAGTAAAATTGCAAATGGATTAAATTACCATCCAACCTACACTGTCATATTATTTTTCTATCCATGTCCGCTCCCAATGTAAAGCATATGGCCTCCCAATGGAGGTATCTCAACAAAAGTTTTTTTTATACAAGAACTGTTTGTTAGTCAGTCGCTCAACCTCACTTTTATTTTCAAAGTGAGCAGTAGGAAAAGAAGGATAAGGCTAGAATATGACTAGTGGTTAAATAATCGCTCCTGCTACACCCAGTTATTGAAGGAAGGAATCAGAAAGATGGAAGGAGAGGAAATAATGTAATTTGTCGTCACAAACACCCAATCTTCGATCACAACTTTGAATTGAATAATTCTCAAATTCACAGTGATCTTACCGGAAATCAAAACCAGACCTGCGTGATCGGTAGATCAAGCTCTAACCAACTGGGCCACAGCAGGCGACATACTACTATCATATTAGCTCTACTTAATTGCTATTATATCATATTATTTTATTATTAGATAGCTGTACATTAAACATTTTGGGAAATTTAAAAAATATTGAGTAAGCATGGATTTATTTAACATCACATGATTTAGTACAATTAAGTGGACTTTCATATTGGATTAAAAATAAATGAGCCATCAATTGGGTTTTTTAATTAATTTATATATTTTAATCGAACCTTTCTTTGAAAATATGAAAATTTGGAAAATGAATGATCTCAAATTTTATGATAATCGTTTATTGACATTTTAACAAATAAGTCAATCACCCAACCCCTCTTTATAGATTCATTAAGATAAGACAACGCGTCACTGTTTTGGTAAAAGTTGTTAAGTAACAGATTGATAGTTCTGAGATAACAAATTTCATATTTTAAGATAAATGCCTCTAACATCAATATTTTATGTTAGATATAAAATTAAAATATCAAAATATAAATACAAAAATATCGATATGACACAAACAAGGGTTCAAATTAATAAACAGGAACAATTGTCTGCATTTAAATCAGCATTGATAATTAATATAAATAAATACCTTTTTTTTAAGCTTGTGTAATGAATGCACACAATGAGTTATTCCAGTCAATGAACTTATATCAAATAATGTCATTTTTGTCAGTTTTTTTAGTTACAAACTTCTGCCAGAAAGGTGGCGACCATTGCTAAGAAAAACGTTAATTGTTAACAAATATGTTATGTATAATATATATTTGTATATATATGCAGGCCCTGATTTGATGATCAATTAGAAAAGAAGTGGAACGAATTGAAACATATAATTTATCGTCTTAACATGTAAATCGATTGAAAAATCAATGCATGAATATTTTCTTTGATAACAAAAACACAAGAGAGAATTTACAACTCTGTATTGTGACTGTATAATATGAATTGTGAAATATTATCTTCATCTAAGTTAAATTTAATGTCTACTGTAATTGTAAGACTGAAGTGCTGACCTGGATGACACAGATAAGGCATGCATACTGCTGCACGCTATAATAATACAGAGCTTAAAATACCTTCCTAGGTACTAGTGCAGATACTCAACTAAATTATTCAATAATCTACGACTTCAATAATCTGAAATGCCAAACGGTAAAATGATTCATTCTTTCTGAGCATTTTTATAAAAACAGAATATTTGAGTCTAAATTACTAAAATCATCGTAATTCTAATCTTTTCAACGATATTTATGTATCCATATCAAAATACATTCATAAATCAAACACCTATAATAAGATACCTGCCACATTTGAAGAACTAATATTCGAATTCTCCTCTAAATTATATATGTAAAAAAAACACTTCCGATGTCAGATTGAGCCTTAGAAATTGATAGTTTTGAGTGATAAGCGCATAAAACAGTATAAAATTTCCATAATAAAAATAAACGGGCAAAGTTGTTGGTTGGGTGCCATAAAAAACTAAAAACAGTTAACTCCCAAACTGCTTCGCACCAAATAAAACGAAACGAATGGGTCGGCTGAGACGTCTATGATGATGGATTTTATTGAAAAACAAAACTTTATTATGTGAAAGTATATTCGTAGGTAGTTCGACTATTACTTTTGATTGTGAGTCAACCCTTTCTTTATAACACCGCGCGTGAGCAATTTTTTCTGCGGTCAAAGTTGTGTCTGGGAGTCTAGGGTTGTCCCAAAAGGCGTTAATATAAATTAATACATTTTTTTATGTATGTATTAATTAAAATTGACGACGCGTTGAAAAAATAAAAATGGACAATCTACATTGAGAACATAATATCATATCCCATTTTTCTTAACTTAAGTGATTATCACCTGACAGCAAATAATAAAATCAACAATAACTGACAATTCTTCATTCTTAATATACATACTTATTTAGGGTAGTAATAATACATATGATAACCAGTGGCGGATTAAGCACTTTGAATACCCCAGGCGCAATAAATTTTGGAGGCCCTGCTTTTCGAATAATATAAAAGTGCTGCAAACCTCTTCGTAGAATAATAATGAATATTGAAAACTAAAATTAAAATGTAAAGTTTGTAAAATATATGCTATCTTTGAGGCCCCTGAGATTTGGAGGCCCCAAGCGCGTGCCTCTTGCGCTTATGGGATAACCCGCCACTGATGATAACAGAAAATCTAGTTTAAAACATAAGTTATTTTACAGCTATTGCACTAAAACCAAAAACGCTGCGTTGTTATTTTTAGGAAAGCATAATTAGACAGCCAATCAGGCAAAAGAAACCCACAGTTTTTTTGGATGATCACAATGTATTAAAATTAATACACGTTCTTTTAAAGGGATGTAAACTGTAAATGCCGAATTAGTATTTAAATTAAACTTTTAAGCTTAGGACCTGTAAAAATTTCGACTAGACAAAAAGGTTTTTCTTAAATAATTTATTAAATGAATATAAAAGCGAATCAATAAAACACTAGTTTTATTGCACTTCAAGGTTGTATAATATATATATATATATATTGACTTTAGTACAAAATCTAACACACGGTTTTTGTACCTCTTGTCGAATTTTCTATGTGTGTGTGTGTATGTTTAGTCTTTTTACCTTTCTACAGTCGATATTATAAAAAGTATCTAAATAGACGCAATGTATTTTTTTTTGTCTAAGTATAAACAAAATAATAATAGAATATGTTATTTTTCGACAAACGGCTTTATTTTTTCCTAATTAATATACCTGGCAGCCCTTAAAAACATTGTGACGGAGTGAAGTATTGTGTCGGCAGAAAAAGACAGTAAGCCCATCTCAATTCTCAAAGGAATAAAAACTAAAAGTATCGACGTCAACTAATCGGCAACCTTGGGTGTTTGAATGTAGGATTAAAAATAAAATATTAATTTACATCGATTAGACTCAATTAACGCATGCAACTTAATGAGTTTTCTGTTCTGTGAAGTAAAAGTTTGATATATATATATTGACTGTGGAAAGGAAAAAAGACCCAAAGTTTTTTTCGATAATCACAATGTATACAACTTGACACACGTTCTTTCAAAAGGATGGAAGCTGAAACAGCCGAATAGGTATTTAAATTTAGCTTTTAAGTTTGAAAAAAGATGAGCTTGTGAATATTGAAACCAAGAAAAAATACTGAATAAAAGGTTTTTCCTAGAAAATTTCTTTAATTAATATTAGATTGTGTCAATTAAAAGCCAGTTTAGAAGTCTTCGTGCACTTCCAGGTTGTATATATTTCATAATTTGCATACGGCCCAAAATCAACAAAGCACGTTTTTTGTGCCTCCTGTAAAATTTGCTTTGAGTGGGTTACGTCTTTTTTCCTTTCCACAGTCGATATATGAACAAAATTTATATGATTCACCTCAGTTGGATACGCTTGTATGTTTTCGTGTAAGTTAAATTACAGTTCAATCGAAAATTCACAGTTTCCTGTAGGAAGCGAGAAGATATCAACTCAAAATTTAATTTTGTTTTAAAAATGTCTTGAGAAATAAACGTTGGACATTTTTGTTCAAATTTGTAAGCACGTATAACATTTATAAGTTAAAAAAAAAACACAAAGGACGTGAAGCACTAACGGCTGGTGGTAAGCAAAACGCTAAGTACCATTGGGACTTTTTATTTGTGTATTTTTATTATTAAAATACGCGCTTCCGTTTCGAAAACAGTACAAATAAAACTTTCCATGAACATATTTGCCGAGGTAAATATTTCCTTTAAAATGTGTACTTATTTTTTGGTAAATTTGTATAGTAAATTAAAGCTTCAGTATAATTAGTTGCTCATTTGTGTGACCCTTGATAACGTAATATATAATGTTTTAATGATCAAATTGATATCAAAAAAATTATCGATTTATTATGAATATTTAATAATAATTTTATACGAACAAATACAATACAATATTAGAGTAGTTCAATACAAAATATCTCTTGATAACTGGTTAAAATAGAATGTTTTAAATTGTTGTCTTTACAGTCAAAGAAATATAGTAAAACATTTGTTGGTAGAAAGCGTTGAAAAAATATATAACACACATATATTTATTTTTTTTAATGAGGGCTTATAAAAATTGAAAACTGGAACTAAATAGGAACGCAAAGCGCTGCCACCTGTTTTTTTTTCATTTATTTCATAATGACATAATATAATACGTCTCACAGTGAAATAAATGTAATTATTTCCACATTACACAATCACGTTCCGGACCTCTGGCGTCGTAGTCATAAAATCAACCCAAAAAAAGAACACCCGTAAAACATTTTCCAAACACGCAACACTCCTCGCATTATCTTTTTTTTCTTGTACGCGCACAATTTTAGCGCGGGAAAATCGATGAGTGTTTTTTACAAAATACTTACCTTATAATGAAAAAGTGTGCCATGTACGAACAATTTGAAATTACGAAAAGCTATCGTAAAACAATCACGTAAAAAATATAAAAAAAGCAAGGATTTAATGAAGTTTTAGTTTGGTATCATTATGACAAGACCGTTTTGCGTGAATTAATAAATATTTGTTAGGAAGAATTATTGGCACATTTGCTGAATTTGATGCATTTGTTTGTACAGATGCCATAAATTTGAAAAAAATACCCAATTAAAGACGTCACTCGAATAGAAAAAAACATTAACACCCACGGCCAAGATCTCCAGTGATGAATTTAATAATCTTATTCCAACACAGAACTTTCTGATTTCTAAAATTAGCTGTAAAATATATATAACCAGTTCCAATTAGTGCTTATAAGTGTTATAAACAATTCAGAGATCAATTGACGGTTAAACATGGGAAAGGATATATTTTCAGCAGAATTTTAATATATAAAATATAATATAAACAGTTATGCTGTCTATGCCGATGGCATAGTCCAATAAAAGCTAAAAATTGTGTCATGTGTTTTTTATAAACTAAATACTTTATTTTTTTTCATTAATATTGTATATTATTAAATATAGATTATTTTTAAAGTCGGCAACATTTTGTATATTCCTAAGAGACAGAATAAATATGTTACTCCGATGTACATATCTATATAATACAAAAATGGGTGTACATCGCGGTCCTCTTGTCGATTGAAAAGAGCCTTTTTATCGATAGTAAAAAACACACACTGGGGATTTTTTAATCTACAAAAATTGTATGAACGAAAAGCATTTTGTATAGACGAGAAAAAAGCTTCCTATTCGTACATTTAGCGGTGATATTGCTATATCGTCTATATTTTTTAGATAAGCAACATTCTTTTTTACGTATAAAGTTTAATGTATTGAATACTTGACAAAGCAATTGAACAATCGGAGTAGGAATAATAATTCTCTTTTTGAAATTGCTTAAACTGACGTTTACGAAGAATCCATAGATAAGATTGAACTTTAGTTGGAACGGTACGGTAATTGTAATTATAATAGTTAATAATTAGAAACTGAAACCAACAACAAATATTATTTAAAATTATTGTTAATCTTATTTTATTAATAAAACATAAATTAGCACTTTCAATATTTTTACTGTTGCACAAATAATATATTAAAAAGTAGAGTTAGTTTTCATGTTTCAAGATTATTTATTTCTCCTTATTCAGATCATTTAAAACCCCAGAAATACGTGGAATACAATTTGGGGAACTATTTATTATACTGCATACTTATATGATATTAGTTTTATTATTTAGTAATTGCGAAGGAAAGTAGTTTGAATATCAAAAAAAAAAAAACAATTCGGAAAAGACTTGACTTTTAAAAGTTTAACTTTATTTACTGAATCGCCGAGAACTTATATAACAACACATAGTTTATAATAAAGCTTTCTTAGAATTAAAAAAACTGGTTTTCAACAACTTTCACAAAGCTAAAAATATTCTTCACTGACACTTACCTACAATGCAAACAATGTACCCGTGATTCAAAAGATATTCCAAGTCTAGGAATGCACATTCATCTCTTATGCACTTTTTTGTGAAAGTGCATCTGTTTTCTGAACTCTTGAAATATTTATATCTGTATCACACATAGTTTTTTGTTAATAAAAATGAAAGAAATTGTAATAACCATATCATTTTAGTAACTTATAAATGCAATGTCCTAATACTGCATTCACCACATCCCGATTCACAGCCCTCATAAAGTTTCGGTAAGAAAGAAACAGAAAATAAAAAATAACTCATATACTAATTTTAATAAAGACGTTTTCATTATTAATTTACAAAAAATCTCCTTTGCAAAATATTAGTAATGAAAATAAAGCAAAATCAAAATTTTGTTGTTTGATTTGATTTAATTTAATATCAAAAGCTTAAGAGCTCATATTTTTTTATGGATCATGTTCGCGACGAGTTAGTCATTAAAATCTTGATCGTAGTATAAATAAATATCTTGATAATTATTTAAATTTTAAGTTTTTCAGCTTATCTTATAAATTGTTAAAATGTATTGTTTATTCGGCCAGTATTGGCTATTCCAATAAGACATAACTACTGTAATTACGTTTGCCTATTTTTACCCAAATAATGATAGGTTTTTGGCAAACATTTTTTGATACTTGTACAAAAAAGTTTTTTTTTATCTTATAGCAGAAAAGTTTATAATAAGTTATACAAAAAACACTCACGCACTATCCTGTAACGTTATCGTGCAAGGTCACAATTTCATTTCAAATGCCAAATTATAACTATACCGCAGGGTGTGATTTTATTCTTACGTTTTATTTCCACACGAATTCATTTTCCACATATACCCTTTGTGCAGATATAGGCGTCATAGATCAAGGTAATAAGTTTTTTTATTCTTGATATTATTTTTTATACGAATTTAGCTTTTTACAGCAACCACTTAATATCTTTCCGAGTGGTATTCAATTGACATCGTACTCATAAGATTATCGGCCATAATAAGGCAATACACATTTTAATTTATAATATAATACAAAAAAAGCACAACCTAAATAATTTTTCATTAATTTAGTAGTGGCTCATTGATGGCAGGTTTTGAAACTAAATAATATGTAAGTATAAATAAACGATTGTATTGTTTAGTTTGTTTAAAAATTACGTCTTCTGGTAGTAGTAAATCATTGATTCTACGTATAAAAATAGCTTATATAATTTTGTAATATTATTATATACTAGCCGGTTCCCGGCAAGCGTTGCAATGCCACTCAAAGAAAGAAAGCGTTTGTGTTTTAATTTTGTTTATTAAAGTGCATGTTTTCTTTTTCTGCCTGTTTCACGTTTGCTGCCAATTTTCTATGGTACGATATTCGCGCCATCTACTGTTATTTAATTGTACTACGCCTATAACCTTCGCGAAAGTTGCATGAACGGTATTGCAGACATACAAACATTGATTTTCATATATAGGATCTACTGTAAGTTGTTTATACTATGGATATAACCTTCTCGGAAGTGCAAGCAAAAATGTTGTCAAAGTTTTATTGCAATCGGATGAGCGGTGTGGCAACGCGCAAAATACGAAGAATATATTAAATAATATAAACTATGACAATATAATTAAGATTGTTTTCGTAAGAATGCTTGTTATAAGCGCAGTTGGTCTTGATCATTTAAATTAAAGGAGGAATTAGTAAAAATGGGTATTTTATTTTTTGAGTATCATTTTATGCTTTTGAATAATAACAAATAATTTAAAAACCAAGCGAAACAGGAATTTAAATATATATATATATATATATATATTTATAAAAATATATACGTTCCACTGACTTATTTTATTATTTTGTCTTTTACATTATATTATAATATTCATAGGATAATGAAACGTAATTCCGGTTTTGGTTGAGCTGGTGAGAAGAGTCATTTTGGCGACAGGCGTTGACGCGAGAGACGTCTCATATCAAATTAACTTTTACGACTCAAAAGTGAAAAGCAATTTCTTAAAGGAAACTAATTTTAAAAGTCACAAAGCTCCCAAAAGGACATTTATTGTGTTTTAAAGTGTGCAAATATGTCGCGAACAAATAACGCTTTCAGACTTCAAAATAGTAATGTGGAATGAAGCTTAATGCTTTTATATTGTACTGTGCATTTTTTTTATCGTTCGTTATAATTTAATCATATGCAATTTTTGGTTCAAGTATTTTTATCTATGACATAAAAACTATACTAAGAAACTTAATAAATTATGTGAGCTTGAAATCGTTACTTTCATGTACTGATTAAGCATTGACATAATAAATATCATGTGAATTAAAAATAGTTTGAAGAGAGCTTCAGTTCACTTTTAAGTGCTTTTTTGATACTCTTTGTGAAAACCATCATAAAAAAATTAAGACCAAAAACAGTATACACAAATTATTCATCATAAAAAAAACATGATAATGATATCGTAGATTTATTTTAAAATGATCAATATCAACCAAATTTATTATTATTTACAACAAATAACACATGATTTGAATCACGGATGGGTTGTGATGGGTTGTGATGTGGGTTAATTCAATGGTTTAGTTGTCTGCAATAAGACATATGTATGTAGATGGGGTGATAAAAGCAGTTTTAACTATCTCGTGTATCTACATTTATAGCAAATTTAAAAATCGCACACGTAATATTTTTTATATCTGACCTGATTTTATGTTATTAAATTATTACCTGAAATCTTCAGAAGTCATCCCTGAGATTGTGGGCTGATGCTGATTCTGGTTCCACATGAGAGCCTCAGTAGTTAGATGGCCTTCTGCAGCCAGTCTCATTTGCTCCGCAGTGCATTCTACGCCCTCCCGTTCTAAGTTAACCTCAAACCAATTGTCTTCGTACCAACCTAGTAAAAAGAAATTATGTAATGTATTAAACATGTTTGAAAAATGAATAACGAATGACTTTTTTTGTATAATTCATATCTAAAAACTATAAGCTTTATTCATTTTAGCTCCGGGAATTGATTATATTTTTATTACTTTAGCGTAACTTGCTTTATGTCTGCTTTTTAATACATAGTTTAAATCCTATCATATGTAAAGTGAAAGCTTTGCAAATGAATATCATTGAGCTTCGTTTCCTGCAAATGCTTAAGTTATAAAACATACTACATCGGTGAAGCTTATAATGGATGATTTTTAGAATAAGTAGTAACGACAGAAGCTCACTTCCTTTTTTGAAAAGTGGAGGTTTAGTGACTGAGTAATGCAGTTCTCATAAAAAACAATTGGAATAGTATACTCCACATTTGGAGAAGATATGGTTAATATATTGTCGTTATACTGGCATAATGTGATAAGTCAAAAAAAAAAATGCTTTCGGCAAATGCTTTTAAAAGGTCTTTCAAGAATTTTCAAATCCAAAATGTGCAGAATTTCAGAATTGGCCAGAAGGCCGCACCAGGATAGCCAAAAGGCCGGAGGTTCCCCACGCCTGGCCTATGAAGTTGTTATTTAGCTTATTCAATACACATCATATTTTCAAAAGGGAACAAAATAAATGGCCAGATTTTAAATCAATTTTTGGTCAGAATAAAAATATGAACGGTCAGAAAAAAAATGTTATACGGTCAGAATTTATAACCATTTTCGTTAGGTTTGGTGAGGTTTTTTTAGATTTCATTTAAATTATGACTTTTTTTATATAGATTCTGACCGTTAATTATTTATTCTACCCTATGTACACTGACCGATATATTATGACCAATGAAATATAAATTCAGACCAATGTAATAAAAATTATGACCAAAACTGTATTCAAATTCAAACCGTTAAATACGTGCCGTTTCAGAATCCTAAAAACATACTACTGGATGAATTCACTTGTTAATACTAGTTTAAAGGTGATACATACAAACTGTGTTAATGTTATTTTATAATTTTTAAGAGTTATTAATATGTTTTTACATATTCTATTTAATTTATTCAATAATAATCCAATCGACATAATTACCTATGAAAAACCAAACGTAAGAACTGCCGTAGAGTTGATGTTTGTAGAGGTCACAGAGAACTCTCCGCGCTGCTACGACGTAGAATAAGCCAACGATAATCCGAGCGTCTTGCCTTCTGAGATTTCTGACAGCGTCCCCAGGATCTGACAGAAAAGACTGCCGCGTCACGATCTCGATTCCAGCTTCCTTGCAGCGGGCCTCAAGATCTTCGACAGTCTATAAAAAAAAATGCGAATTGTCAAGACTTATCGCATCGTATACATTCATTTTAGTAACCTTTGATATTTCACTGGCGGTAAGGATTCTACAAATATAGCAAAAACTCGCGTAAAAATAACGACGTATCAATAACGGGATTTTCCGTTAGGTCAAATTTCATAGCTTGATTTTATTGAAGCCGTAAAATGTTTCATACGCTATAGCTTTTTCCTAATAACGTTATTTCTCGAAATATTCTGGTGCCAAATCAATTAAGTTATGAATAATTTTATTACATCTGAGATATTTTTGGCAAGTAATTGTTTTTTTTATGTTCTTTGACATAACCTTAACCCATGGTTCAAACATACTTAATATAATGTTTTCTTATAGTTTTTCAACTGATAACATATTATATTTGCTAAAAAGTACTTGTGAACATATTTGAAAGCTATGAATCGTCCACTCAAAATAAAATTGAAACTGTTTACTATGATTTTTAAACCTAATATTTTACTATATTGACACTGAATATTTTTTTCTTTTGTTGTGTTTCGGTATAAAATACAGCTTGAGCAGCTTTAAATAACGGGTGAGTTTTAATCAATATCTGGAAGTAAGATAATGAATCAGTTGACAATATTCGGTGTGAGTAAAATCGGTCCTGGTATTTATTTATTGTTTACAATTAAAATTATAGTACATTACATAACAGCTTACGCCAATTTGCCATGTACTTGACAAATATAAAATAAAACTACATAATACATCAAAAGTAACATGCAAAATCAATAAATAAGAAAGTAAAATTTAACAAACAGTTCACAAATACTATCACTAAAAATGTCCACTTCTCTAGGCAATGAGTTGATCAATCGAACGGCCCTAGGAACTGGTGACTCATACCTCTTAAGCGAGGTATAAGTTTTTAGAAATAAACGTTTTTGTTCAAAGTTTCGCCCACGTAAGAATAAATTGGGAGCATGTAAATTAATAGTCATGAGAATTTCAGGATTATTAACTCCGAAAGAGAAAAAATGCTTTAAGCTTAAAAACGATCTTCGAGCTTCAAGAGAGTGAAATGATAACATTCCTAAAAGAAATTTGGTGTGGTAGTATTCCTTATGAAAAAGGCATGAAAAAATCGTATTATTATTTTTAAATGCAATACCTTTCCACCAATAATTGAGAGTTAACGTCTTAAAAATTAGTGTAATTTAATTTGAAGTAATTGTAGTAAGTAATTAATCAAAATGTGATAATTATAAAATCTTAATTAGCACTTTTCAATTTTAACGTGTGATCAAGACTTACAATATTTTATCATGGTTTTCAATTATTTGTAATACGTGTTTTTTTAACTTGAAAATAATAATAAATATAGAATTTCAAAATTCATAATTTTCACTCTAAGGAAAATTACTTTGTATTTTAAATTGATGGAATAAAAAAATACTTTTCTTCAAAATCAATTTCTGTAACGTTAGATTTATAGGTAAAGAATTCAGAATTAAATCTTAAAACTAATACATAACGACTGTGGAAAGGAAAAAGAACGTAACTAACAAAAAACGTATTTTGATGTAAAAGAGCCATATGCAAATTATGAAATATACACAACCTTGAAATGCACGGAAACTTCTAAACTAGTGTTTAATTGACATCATCTAATATTAATTAAAGAAATTGTCTAGGAAAAACCTTTTTTTCAGACTTTTTTCTTGATTTCAATTTTTACAAGCTCATTTTTTTTCAACTTGAAAGCTAAATTCAAATACTTATTCGGCATTTCAGCTTACATCCTTTTGAGAGAACGTGTATTCAGTTTTATACATTGTGATTATCAAATAAAAGCTGTTTACAACTTATTTAATATAAATTTTGTATATGCTTGTAGGCTGTGTGGTCTTAGTAGAAAATTTTCAATTATAATACTAACAAGTTGATTTTATTAGTAGAAAATTCAATCTTACAATTTTTATATTCACTATAAACTTCTGAAGTATTATCTTTTTCACGTCAATTGCTTGTTTAAAAGTAGAGCGAACAAAAGTTTTCTTGTTATCACGTCAAGTCTCTATAATAAAACCATTACAGCTCTAACTGTAAACGAAATAATACTATTTTTTGTATAAATAAATTAAAAGTATTCAGTGGTTAAAATTTAATCATAAAAATAACCTTTAGAGAATAAAAAAAAATATACGCTTTTTCAGAAACGTGTGAATAGAAACAAAGTATATTTTGATTTATCTGCGATGTAATAATTGACATAAATCAAATCTTTAGAATCAGATGATTCTGTTTTTGTTTTGACGTCATATGGAATTTTATTTAAGCTTTCTGTCTGATATTTTATTTAAAAAAAATGTGAATGCGAATTTAATTATTGCAACAAGTAAAGAATGAATTTTTTGAATAAACAAAAAGAAAAACAAGTTTTTGTATGAATTATGTTAGTAATGTTTTTGCTGATTTTTTAAACTTATTTCGCACAGATAAGCCCTAAAAATAGTATCAAGCTATTTTAAACTATATGAAAAGAGATGTTAACTAAATAATAATATAATATGCGTTCAGTATAATATAATCTGGTGAAATATTAAATGAGAGTTTATAAATATTCAAGTTTATTATCCGGTTTTACCCGGTATAGATTTAAAATCATTCTTAATTCATAATGAGTTAATACTCAAATTAAAACATATTGTAGATAACTTTAAACTAAAATATCACAGCTTATGTACAACACTTATATTATTAGAATATTTGTATTATATAAATACACTAGGAAAGTTTACTGCCCAGCTTCGCTCTGGTTGGATTTAAATTCTAAATACAAACACAAAATATACATATTTGCGTTTGCCGTGTCATTTACCGTGCATGTTTGCATGGCATTTTTTTGGTGGCAGATAAAGTTGAAAGTTGAAAATATATCCGAGGACCGCACCTCATGTAACACTAACAATAATGCTCAAAGTTGAAAGAAATACTGTTGACGTAGAAATGGCAGCTAGACTGATATGTGCAAATGTTACATCTCTACTGTTCATCGTTTGGGAGGTGTTCTTATGGCAGACAGATGTATTTTATATTTTATAGTATTCTAGCCGGTTTCCGGCAAGCGTTGCCATGCCACTCAATGAAATAAAGTGTTTGTGTTTTAAATGTGTTTTTGAAGTGCATGTTTTCATTTTCTGTCTGTTTGACGTTTGCTGCCGATTGTCTATGGTACGGCACACGCGCCACCAACTGTAAGTAAATTGTACTATAACCTTCGCGCAAGTTATAGCATACGTTGTCAAAATGAACAGTATGGCAGACATACAGACATTATATATATAAGACATAGTAAGTTAATTTTACTGTGCTTATAACCTTTCCGGAAGTGCAAGCAACAAGTTTGTCAAAGTTTTATTGCAATCGGATGAGCGGTGTGGCAACGCATAAAGTACAAACAAACAAACATTCATTTTTATATATAAGATATAAACATGGGAACGTGCAGTCATATAGAATTTATATTGTAATGCAATTGTCAAGAATTAAAAATAGTGTTATTCATTACGAGACTTTTTTTAAAATTACATATTGTTGAACCCTCCAAAACTTTCTATTTACTCCAATTTACGAGTAAAATAAAAAAAAACTTTAAGCAAAACAGAAACAAAACATTGTTACAATATTATTAAGGGCAAAGGTAAAACTTCATCCCTCAAAGTTGATGTGAACAAGACTTTAAGGGTGTGGTTGTATTAGTTCTGCGAAGCCTACTTTTTGTAAGGCCGCTGTTTGTTTTGTTTTCTCTCATGTAAGTGAGTAATACTTTGTTTCTTTGCTCATTATAAATACAATTTTACTTGTTTTACGTTTGGCTACAAATTAGTTTTGGTGATGAAATAAAAATGTGTTATTACCTAATATGAATGTACGTTGAAAGACAATGCTGAACATTTTTATATATTTTTATATTTCAACATTAATTCGAACATTAGTCAGTAAATTGATTTAAATTTAACATAAGTGTAAAAACTTGCATTGTTTAATGGAAATTATTTAATCAACACAACAAAATTAAAATATTAGATCTTTAAAATTTATAACAAGAATTCCTCATCAGATAGAAATTATTATTATTTAAATGTATATCTAAAAGATCGCTTGTATTGTGTAAGAGAGTATTTTAGATATACATGCCTTTTAATACAAATTGATTAAATAATTAAGAAACTGTCAGTACTGAGTTTAGTGCCAGTAAACATCGTCACCGAAGCCAACATCTTGCTGTGAGTTGGCCCACTGCATATGTTCCACAACGAGAAGAAAAATAACGTTTTATAAAACAATATTTTATTTTTTTGCAATGATATAAAAACATTCCTGTTCTTTTCATTACATTTTGGAATTTATTAATGTTTTTTCACAAACGATATTATTTACAATGCATTTAAAAAAGTAATCGACAAAAGATAATGAAGTTATGAAAGTGGTTATAAATTGATACTAAATACAAGCGGATAATATGGATATACATATTCAAATTTATTCAGTAGATTCTTAAACATCGATAAATAATTTACCATTTAGATTGAGCACGCAATTTTTTATTGATAAATTCAAACAAAATAAATAACGTCGGTTATTATCCATAAAAGCATTGCTTTTATTTATGGTTGCTAAAAAACCATATTCATTTGCAAAATAGAACCCAAAAAGTCCATCTGTTCGATAACCATACAAAAGATACACACATATTTTTTCATTGCCACAAAATGCTTTTCCCACACAAGGGGAAGTTGAAAGCCGATATGGAATATAGCTTTTCATACGTATCATAGTCGAACAGGAGCAAACTTTAATATCCGGATCGCTAAAGTCCAACATTTAGCTTTTTTTCCCACGTACATTTTCATTGTGTATTAAAGGGAGACCCCCGCCAGAAAATAACGCTACAATAAGCATTTTATTATGTTTTTTTTTATTACCACATCGAAATAAACGGGAAATATTGTTATTTAATGTTTTATTCGTCCTTGATACGTTTTACTGTCTATGACGATCAGATCGGGAGAAAGGTATCAAATTAAAATAATGCATGATAAACACCTAAATACTTCAAACTGTTTAGACTAAAACCATAATTCAAAATTATATTATTGATGATACATAAAATTCAATTAGACCAAGTCATTGAGATGAATAAAGATGTTATATTGTCTTTCATTAGCAGTTCAGTTATAAAAGAATGTTTCAATACACTTATTTATGACTCTATTGTTAAGCAGTAAATATCGTTTATGTTTTTTAAATAAATAAACACGTTTTTGTACGTAACAGATAAACGTAACTAAATTTTGTATTCATCTTAAATATCCAATTTAATTTTATATAAGCGCAGCTAAGTAAATAAAATATTCAATTAATTGTATTATTTTGATCTCAAGGTGTGATAATATAAAATATTGTTTTTATGTACGATTTCTTTTAATTTACTTAATAAAATTAAATGTTGGAAAAAACTGTACCTCTTTGGCTAACATCATTTTCACAAGCGAAATTATGACGAAAATCTCACTAACTTAATTTGATGTCATGTAAATAATGTATTGTAAATGTATAATGAGTTATAAATTAATTTTTTAGTGTTATAATAATAAAATGTCAAAAGATAATTCGGTACACATCTTAAGCATCTAGCGATAATTGTTTATTCAAATCTATGGAATCGTTATGAACATTTTAAAATTAATTTTAAGTTATATTCTGATTTGACAAAGGCAAAAGAAAATCTTTCACTATCCTGTGAAAAAGTTTATATCTTTTTGTACGCATGGAAACGTAGTTTATTTTTGTATAAAAAATATATTTATCTAATATTAAAGTTTATTGAGAACAATATATGTATTTTATGTAAATTTGAAAACAAATATTTTGAATGTTTTTTAGTAAAAAAAGCAACACAGAATTGTATTTTATAAAGTGTCGTATGATGTCAAACAGATGTGTGTTAATTTTCATTGGATATTCTTATACAGAATTTGAACACGTATGCTCAACACCGTGAGAGAGTTTTTCTTTAAGTTTAAACAAGTATCTTAGTTTCGTTCTCCATTCAAGATTGGATTGAGACGATAGTGTGCAAAGGAAGAAGAATAAAATTCTTTGAGAGACTTTAATAATAAATGGCAAAAGACATCAAAGGAAAACATAATATTATATGTGTTTTTTTGCTTTGTTTTTGTAGAGCTCAGCTTCATTGTTTCCTCCATAAACATATTGTTTTATGGAAATATTTTTGGCATCCGCATGATTTTTTACGACAAAGCTTCATGGAGTTAAATTTTCAATATCGTTTTTCATTCGATTGATTTTTTACGACACAGAGCGATGTTATTTTGGATTTGAATAAAAACTAGCTACATTATTAATATTTGCAATATATTTATTGTAACACAACACGTGCATTGACAAAGTTATCATATTTAATTTTATATTAGCCTCATTCTTTGGTATTGAAAAACGATTTTGAGGTATTAGCCATTGTTAGTTGATTTGTATTGAATAATCAAAGAAGCCAAACGGTAATGATCTACGCCTCAGTTTTTTGATACAAAACAATACTGAAGCCCTTAACAATCTCTTAAAATCTAGATACCCGATATTAAGAGATTGCTTAAAAAAACTTCTGACTTATGTTTAAGAAAAATATATTATTATATTGATTATAATGTAAGTGACAGACTATTTTTGGCAATCTGGATTAGTTTTACTAATGGTTTAATTTTAATGAAGTTTATTCAACTGAGAAATTTATCACATAGCGAGAGTTTTAGATTAAACAGCAATATTTTCTCATTGACTAAATGTTTATATGTTTATTCTAGGCACAAAATTCTGATAAATTGTTTAACGGACAGTGGTGTAATGAATAAATTTTACAAAGCAAACGATAAAAACAATTTCGCAATAATACAAACAGCCGTATTTCTTGGCAATCTAATAAAACGCAGCCATCTTTACATAAAAGAAATAGTACAACATATAAAAGCATGTTTTTGTTCTGGCTAGAAGCAAATAATATAACCCCTTCGTTGAAATAATATTTTCGCCGCTGAATTTGGTGTGTTTGCGTAGAGAATGTTTACACATCTTGTCATTTTGAGCGTGGCAATAGATAGCGATATTGCGTATTATTACGGGGAAAAGAAAACGGCATGACGCCTAAGAAAATTTAGACATTAATGTTTTCGGAAAATGACTGAGAATGAATAAAGTATTTGAAATTAAGCTCAAAATGATTAAAATCACAAATTATCTTTTGGTTTTATTTGACTACTATTATAACAAACGAACATTGATAATTATAATATGATCAATAAACAAAATATTTGCTTCAACGAGAATAATAGAGACTTAAGTTGATAACTATGTCAACTCCACACCATTGTCAGAAAAGTGTTTTAAATATGATTACTAATCATTAAAGATTGTTTTTTATACTTTTATTTAATAAAAACGTCTATGTTCAATTAAGGCAACAAAAATCTTAATTATAACATTGCATACATACTTTATTTATTTTTTAACATAAGTTCGTATGATATACTGTGTATTTATTCTTGGCCAGTAAATAAAGCTATACTAATTGAAGTCTACGCATAATTTGAGGGTTTAAAGTAAAGAAAGCAATCTTGAAAAAAAACAGTCTATAGATGCAGAATCAAAGAGCTAAAAATTCTTTAGTTTGTAAGCTAACATTTCAGTAGAGCACTTGTTTTCATTTCAATGAGAATCGTCTATTTGAAATTCACTTAAGAAGCAAATTCAGCTTCTTCTCTCTAAACGTTTCATCGAATACAAAAATTCACATAACAAAATGTTTGCTCAGCACATTTGACAAATGAATTGTAAAACACAATATTCTAATTAATTTGTAATGCTTTTTTTTCAGTTTTTTACGTTTTTCTTAAAATGGCTTTCGTAGAAGAATGTGTGTTTACTTTACAATACAATCACAATTACAATCAAATCACACTGTGTTTACTTTCGACCCCCTCAATTCTATAATAGAATTCAAACAAGTTTAAGCCATCTCAACCAATTAGATTGATAATCATTTACAACTGTTTATTCATTCTAAAAAAAAAATTGGTTAAATACTGTTTTATTATGTTCGCAAGCGAACTCAATTATTGCGGTAAAAGATTATTCCATAAATGGCATTAAAACATATAATAAATATTTTGTTTTTTGTGTTAAATAATTATTAAAACGAGATATGCTGATCTTCAACCAGTGAAATGCAACGTTCTTTCACCGATTGTTAAAATACTTATTTATGAAATCAGAGTAAATAATGGTAAGTTATAAAGTAAATATTCTTTAAACTAACCGAAATGAAGACTTCTTCAGCCTGCTGCAAGATGGCGACCCTCGACCATCCAAATCGTCTCATCAGTGTTATCCTGGTAGGGTTGTGAACAGTGGCAGACGGATGAGTTCTGAATAGAGTTGGAAAGCGTCGTCTGTCAGACAGTGCCGGTGAACTCGCACCGTAGCATAGCTGGAAAACAAAACATAATATTATAAAAACAAACATAAATATAACAATTAATATTCGATGACAAAACTCTTAATAACTTGTCAAATAATAACATTTCAAATGTTCAGTTTAGTATGTTTTCTTTTTCAAGTAACATGAAAAGAAACAATAAATTAAAAGCCAGTTATAAAGTCGTATAACCGAGTCTATGGTCATGTAGTCAACGTCGTTGGCTTCGGTTGCAGAACTGACGGAATCAAATCACAGGACGGGCAGTTTTATTAATTTATTTTTCAATAAATTGATGTATTCCTGTTTGAAGGTTAAATGCGGCTACAAATTCTTTTTCACAAATCCCTAAAACAAAAACGAGGCACAACGAGAGCAATTAGTTAACCGACAGTACTTTTTTAGCCTTATCCTACTGTCCCGACTCTTTTTGAAAAAAATAGAACTTGAACATATACGTAATCAGCAGTTCTCGTAGAAAGCACTTATGTTTCACAAGAAGTTCGTATGCACCAGATTGGGAGCGGGAGTCGTTAAAGAAAAATGTATATTGTAGAGTTAATAAAGTCTACTGAGCATGTTCCTACTTATAAACTTATCGATGAATATTTGTCAGAATACATTCACGTTCATACGGAATATTACGATATTCTAACAAATATCAATCGATTTATAATCAAAATTGAAATTATTACTTTGTACAAATAAAATATGATTTTAAAATAATGTAGAAATACCTCATAAATCATTAGTGTTTGTAAATGGATTCCTAAGAAATATTAATGTAATTAATGAAGGGATGAATAGCGGTAGGTTCTAATTGAAAATAATTTGTATGTGATGGATTGCTCCCCATTAAAAAATAAATACATTGGGATTATCCCTATCAACCCAAAAGTTTTTTTTGATCAGAGTTGACAAGCTTTATCTTCTCTTATTCAACTTTTATTACTTTTACATACAGTAATTCATGCATTGAATTCAATACCCACGGTAAATAGTAGATGTATTTACAATACATTTCACATCTGAACGTATTTCTTAGTAAATGAGAGCACGCGTCAGAAATTATTTTCGAAATTTATCAATTTGCATTTCAAATTAAAAAATCTATTGTATCGTTACTAATTCATTAAAATTATATTTATGGTAATCAAATTTTAAATATAACCTAAGCAGTCTTTTATAAATAAAACGATTTAGCGGTATTTTTGAGAGGGATATTTTTAAATATAAAATTACATTTGATAACTTTGTCTCTATGCCCAGTAAAAAAAAATCACGACTCTTGTTTTGTAATTTATCACATAAATTATTTAAGCTTAAAATCATGTTTTTTGTTTATTCCTAAGGCTTGCCTAATTACGCCTAATGATATTTCTTTAATATGCGAAACACAAGTCACAATTTGTAACACAAGTGGAGTAACAAAGTAATCAAGTTTAATTTTATTTTAAAATTAATCACTTTATAAAACCATCATGTTTATAAATACATAAAAAAATGTGTATATTATTTGTGATGCTTTCAGTAATGTAATAATATATTGCTTAGAAAGCAAATCATTTTGTAGTGGTGACAGAAATAACTTAGGCGAAACCAAACGCCTACGTATAATTGATCACTAAGCAAAACACCCAGTTAGCGTAGTGATATTTTATTTAAATTCAGCCAAGATGCGATAAGGTAATTAACTAATGTAGCATTAGTCTTTGACGAGTCGAGGTAGTATTTCGATCAGTGTTGTTTCCCGCCCCGTCATTAATTACGCCCCGTGCGGTGTCAGACTAAACGAGGCGGTTTTTGTAGGGGTGGGTGTGCTGGCACGCACACAGCACGTGCTTTTTTCGCTACTTATATGAAAGTGTAAATTAATTTGCGTGTGTAATTTGGAATACACATTTTAAGGGATGAATTCAAAGTAGTAAAATTAGTACAGAATACAAACACGAGGTTTTAAAAAAAAACATTTGAATTCAAAGAATAAAAAACTCCTTGCAATCACTATTTTATTTTACACACAGCATGTGGGATTTAATTAAATAACGGATAGAAAAATAAATGGTAAAAGAGAAACAACTTTATTTGCGTCTCAATTTCAGCTTTTGTGGTTTGAAGGTCAAAGCTTTACTCTAAATCAGTGCTTCCCAACCTTTTTCATGTCACGGACCCCTAAATATGAAAACAGTTATCTGCGGACCCACGAAAATTTTGTATTACACATGTTCATATTTTATCACAAAGAATGTTGAAAGAATGAAATTTTTTGCGGACCCCAGGTTGGGAAGCACTGCTCTAGATAACAATATGGCTATGGATTCAAGTCGCAGTAAATTCAGTATCAAATTTATATTTTTCATATCAACATATAATATCTTGGAAATAGATATTTGTTATATCTCATCGAGTTAATCTCAAATTATTAAAAAGTATCATTAAGGTTGTCAAAAGTTTCTGACCTACTAGCAATTAAAACCTTTAAATTACAAACCAATCCGTCAGAGCTAATAATAATAACACTGTGAATTTAGCGGACTTATTGAAAACGCTGAATGTCGTAGCGGAAAAGAGTTCGCTAATTTCTAAATAAGTTTTGTAAAAAAGAAGTTTTTCTGAAAATTTACGTTCAGAAAAATTTAATATAGAAAAATGAAAATTTAAATGGCCTGAAACCCGCTAAACATAACTCGGTTTTCAGTCCTTTTTAGAACGTGCGGGTACCCGGATTCGGTTTTACCTGAGTCCTAAGCGTAATAAAGACAGTAGCAAAAAATATAATTACTTACTGACTGTTTGTAAATAATGCTTGACCATATAAAGGTAAAAAATAACACCGTATGTATTGTTAAATAACTTTTTATAAAATTTACAGCTATTTTGACTCAACGCCCTTTTCAGAACTGTAAGTATAGTTTTAGTTCTGACGAGGGCGCAAAGCAGAAAAATTGTAGGTATTAACATAAAAGAATTTTTGTATAACTAAAATACATTGTTATTTATGACTTAAGTATAGTGGAGTTCTAATGAGTAAATATTTTTTTAAAACTACTGTCTAAATCAGTGGTCGGCAACCTTTTTTGAGACTGGGTAAAAAAAAAATGTTTTGAAAAATAAATTTGGTAAGTGGGTAAAGCTAAAAATATTTTTCTACTTTATTCTTTTAAAAAATCATTTTTAGAAAATAATTAACATATTTATAGATATTATATTTGCATGATATATATGTGTAAATACAAGACCCACATATACTATTGTTAAAGGTGGCTTCCTTGGTCTTCTTAAATAAGTAATTTGATCAAATAAATATTATCATAATTTCTTGTTGGGTAACTCAAAATGTGAAGTGGGTAATTCAATTTCCCGCGGATAGTAGGTTGCCGACCACAGATCTAAATAATTATTTGTGGAAAGAGACAAAGTCAGAACTAGTAAGTATAGTTCTAGTTCTGAAGAGGGCGTAAAGCCGGTATAGCTAAACCTAATAAAACAAAACGTAGAACTAAAATATGTACTTTGTTATTTTTGACATTAGTATAATGGAGTTTAATATGTTTATACTATTTTAATCATTTGATTGACAAAAGTTTATATGTCAACACAATGACCAAATAATTAGTTCTAGAAAGAAAATATGTATAACATGCTATGATACATATAAGCATACGTTTTGGAATAAGTAGTAAACATATTTTTTTGATCCATGTCCACTCCCAATTTAGATCATATGGCCTCCTTATGGAAGTATATCAACTGAAATTTTTCTATGATAACTGTTTGTTATTCAGTCATTCAACCTTTCTTTTTTCAAAGAGAGTAATAGAGATATAAGGATAAAGCAATGGCAGGATAAGAGGTTAACTAATCGCTCTCGCTACGCCCAGTTATTAAAGGATCGTAAAGGTGGGAAAGGAATTTTTAGACATCACAAAGACATAAATCGAAAACATGCTGATCGTATAGGGACCCGTAAAGCCAATAACGCAAACCGCTGCGCGATATACCCGAAATATATGTTTTGTAATAATGTATAATATCGACTGTGGAAAGGAAAACGGACGTAACCCTCAGTTTTTCCAAAACATTTTTTTTCGATAATCACAATGTCCAAAACCTGACACACGTTCAATCAAAAGGATGGAAGCTGACAATGCCGAATTAGTATCTAAATTTAGCTTTTAAGTTTGAAAAAAGAAAGGCTTGTGAAAATCGCTTCCAGGAAAAAGAACAAAAAAAAAATGGTTTTTTTTGAACAAATTATGAAATTAATGTTAGGCTAAATCAATAAAAAAAACCAGTGTATCAGTCACTGTGCACTTCAGGGTTGTGTATATTTCAAAATTTGCTTTTAGCCTAAAATCATTAAAATACGTGTTTTGTGTCTCCTGTAAAATTTAATATGTGTGGGTAATACGTCTTTTTTCCTTTCCACTGTCGATATCGTTACATCAATGATGAATATAGATAAAAAGACAATGAACCATTTACACGATCGGCGTAGTAAAGAAACATTTTTATGAAAGATATCGTCAAAAAAATCTACTGAAAAAATACATTTTTGTTTCATAATTTTGTATGGTAGATAATGCATATTGATAGTACTGCTCTCCAAACAAATTGATGGTCGGATGAGATATTATAACGATATACACGACGTAGAATAATAGTGAACATACACGCACCGCATTAAACTTGATGTGAAGTAAGTGGCCAATTTTCCTCAACAGTAAATATCATATTTTTGTTATAGATACACTTATAATAATGACGTTGAACCAGTTAAGTGAGTTATATTATATTTACATCGCTAGCTTAAAGCAACAGCGGGATACATTAAATATACTGACTGGTTTAGAAATACTTGAGCTTTTATCGTGAATGTCAGGACCGTGACGGATTTTATGGGCTCAAGTATATTTCAGTCTTCTATTTGAAGACATACATTTCTAATGACTGAAAAATGTCCTCATACCCCTTTCACTCTAAAACAACGGGACGTACTTAGCGTCTTAAGATCTAATCGAAGATAAAAGATATCACCAGCAGCCATATCTAAGATCCAACATATTAAATCGAAAGTAATAATTTTATATTGACAAAAATAAGGTACGTGCGAGATCAATTCTTGGTATATAAAAAAATGTCTTTTGTGAATTAAGTGAAATCAATTTTGTTATTATTTCTAATAATGAAGTGATCAACGTCTTTAGCTTCCGTGTCGATTACATGGATTCAAGTACCAGTGTAGAGCATATTATAGCCTTTTGACGGAGGTATCTTAACATATTTTTTTCTATAAGAACTGCTTGTAATCAACTTCTCTTTTTTTGAAAAAGAGTGTAACGATAGAAATGATGGAACTAGGACTTAACTAGTGGTTGGCTAATCGCTTTCACTACGCTGTATTTTAAATTTTGGAATGATGGGATGTAATTTTGAGACGTCATGCCTACGAACAGAAATCGGTAAATCGATTGAGATAAATGCTGTTCAGGTCTTGAGATCCGTCTTGCAAACCAAAAACTTTTATCACTACACTACAGAGCAAAAATTTAAACATTCCAGAACAACCAAAACAAACAAAAGTGAAATCACTTTATTTTAAAAAAGGGAAATTTGTTTATATGAAATAAAGATTTTTCGATTTGACATTTGAGATCTTGGTCACGGCCACGGGTATTGGTGATTTCTTTTCTCTTCGATTAGATCTTGAGTGTCATCACAATTATAATTGAGTTTATCTTATGTGATTACAAATACAGATTCTTATTAAATGCAACGAAAAACAACTGGAATTTTCATCACCTTGTAATCTCAATATAATAAAATTTAGGAAAAAAAACTCCGCGTATTACATAATGTACTTTTCCCATTTCTCAGAACTGGGATAAATTCACTCTTCTTTTCATTTAAATGTATATATAATCAATATACTGAGACACTTAAGGGATGTTGCAGAATCTATAAATAGATCGGTATCAATTATCTAGCTGCTTCTTCCTTTATGGATTTAGTACTATCTACTCGAAACAAGTAAGTAGGTACTCGACAAGATGTCTTGATCAATCAAAGGCTGCATTTCACCCTTCGTCATTCAATTTAAATCTCTATCGCCTGTAAAGTGCTTTTGAATGGGTTGGAATAGATAAATACCAAGGGGTGACATGGCAAATATATTAAAAGAATTGAAAGAACCTGCCTAAGATGCGTAGACGATGATTTTACGAAAATTTTAAAGGATTTTCACTTTATAGGCATATACCATTATAATTGATGCCACAGCTTATTTATATGATAGAATTTATCTGTTTGAAAAATAAAATGTCAAACTAAACAAGTGTTTTTGTCAAAAATCTTATGTTTAGTAATATTATATATTTTTTTTACCTAATCACGGTAGACTCACGACTAGGGTATCCAATCCCGGAGCCTTTTTGTAATCCCAGGATTTCGGAATTGATTAATTTTAAATCCCGGGATTGAGTACTCAACGAGGAATATGAAATTCTCAATTCGCTATACTTTTTCCTCAGATTATCTCCGCAACTCGTTTTTTTTAGCTCTTCCAATTCCAAAATCCTATCAATTTTCGGGATTTGCTCAAAATTTCTCAATCCCGAAATTCCGGGATCGCGACCATGTCAATCCCGGGGTTTCGGGATCAGAAAATTGAACAGAATTCCAGGATTGGATGCCCTACTCATGACCAACTAATACTATTTAAATTTTTTTTGGCTGAGCGAATCATTTTTGAGCTAAGGAAAAATGTGTTGCTTCACTATCACCGTTAGCCATGTAAAGATAGCATGAGTTTCTAACGAAGAATTTAAAAAAGAACTGGTAGTAAGTCAGTCAATCAATCTTTTTTTCTGAAACAGTAATAATAGTATAATCGGGATGATAAAAAGTCGGTAATTAGTATATTACTCTCGCTTACAGAAAAAAAGATGACCGTGTAAAAGAATTTATAAATCGATCGGAATTAAAAACAAAATAAGTTTACTTCACGAAAAAAACTCCGCATTAATATAATATGAGTTTTGAAATTTATACCATAAAACATCGCATTTTGTTATAGTCCTGTAACATCATTCCATCAAGGATTAATAACTGTGGCCATTTTGATTAATTGACTAAAGTTTTGTTTTTCGTCATCAATTCATCTCTGGTTTCATAAAACGAACGAATTTAATACATTCAAAAACACTGTCGACATCTATGTAAATTTGTACAGAAATTCACCCCGGCAAATTATCGGGACATTGTATTTTTATATTTTGCTTCAAACCGTGCCATCCCGGAGGCGTCCCAAAACAAAAGATCATTTATTAAAACATCCAACTGAGGCTCATCAATCGTGAACCATTCTTGTGGAGTTCATGTTCTTTTTCAGACAATGGAAGAAAAACGAAGTGTTTTAATAAAAAACGACTTTGTTTTCCTTGTTTTTTAAGTGGGAGATTTTATTCGACTTGGTTTTCCAAAACACTCTTGCATGAATAAAAAGACGCCGTTAATATTATTTACTGCCTGCCAAGGACTCTTTTTATTTGCTGTTTTTTTGGGACACATTTTTCGTCCTGATGGTTTTGTCTTAAAAGCTGATGTATATTTTATATATCAAATAAATCTCCAAAGACAAATTTTTGTCAAATAAAGTTTTTTTTTCAGTTTTAGATGAAATCAAAATTTTCGGCGTGTACTACGTATTCTGAAGGCTTAGTTTTTTCACGTTTCGATGTCCTGGGAAATTTTCGCATCCGTAAAACTTTTGCAATTTTTATGAAAAAAAATAAACGAATGTTTATTTATATGCATGAATACTGCTGGTAACTATAAGCCGATGCAAACTAATTTTAAGTTGGATATTGTAAAAGATGACAATACTGTAAAATTAATATTTAAATTGCTTTTTATTACGCACCGTTTGAGGGATTCGTTTGATTTTGCCGATGTAACCATTTGATTTGAAAAATAGTACATTCTGTCAATAATTTACACGTACATACAATGGTCTAATTTAATAACCAATCACATTCTGACGGAAAATTAATGCATATGGAGTCCCCGTGAACTGGATTCATTAGAGGTTTCTTACCTCTGTAGCGATCACGCTTTTTCGTCTGCAACGATGATATAGATTATAAGGGATACAACTTTTCAAAACATTAGCGATGAAGAAGTCTCGAAGAACTTTGACGCTAACGTGAACTGGTACTTAAAGCTCCATAAATTTTATTGAAAAAAATTACCAACCAATAAATTAAATAAGTCTGTTATTCACATCAATATTTATTTATGCTGTATTAAGTTTTGTTTTTTCTTAAATATATAATATTAATGGGTTTACTCCGTTAGTTGCTAAACAGTTTTGTAAATAAAGTTTTACATTAATTACCGCCGTCTGTAGTTAGGATAAGTTAAACTGGTTTACTGTCATATATTACCAAATAAATAGACTTAACAATGAGTCTATAAATTTGCATACAATTAAGAGGTTGTTATAATGATTTATTCTGTCTAAGCATGGCATGATTTAACGAGGCGGGATTCTATTGTAATATTTGCATCCCTTGCAATTTACACCCTCTCATATTCAATTCTAATAATTACTATTGTTGGTTCTAAGAGAAAATAGATTTATATAGATTCTTGTTAATTGTGTCATTCTTGGCTTTCAGTGATGGATTCAGATGGAGATTATTCACGGAAGCAATAAACATAATAAAAGGTTCATATTCATTGAGATTTAATAATATAAGATGGAGATTATTCACAGAAGCAATAAATGTAATAAAAAGTTCATATTCATTTGAGATTTAATACAGTTCAGCTTTTTGGATCAGCAAAAAAAAATTATGTGATTTCATTGTCAATCTGTACAGTCGTTTTCAATTTTCACGTGTGCGCGATGTATTGTTAGACAAAATTATTAATTTATTTAAAGGATAGTGTTTATATCATAAAAAATAATATATTACATATTGAATAATTTTATTTTATTAATGAATAATATGTCGTCTTCTTTATAACATTTAAATTATTTCCAGAGATTTGCTATTTGCCGTTTACGTTTTAGTTTTTTTACTGTATGTATAATATTCATGTTTTTGCTTGAGAATAAAAATTGTGCTACGAAAAACATTGTCAATCTAATGAAACACACTAGATGCTATATTTATTATTATAAAACAATGTTTATTTATAATGTGATATCATTAGAATTTGATGTAACGAAATTCATTATTTATATAATTTTAATCAGCGACAGATACATATAAATACTACGAGAAACTTAATTGTATACATGCAGAGCATATTTTTTCAGATAAAAGGATGAATTAAAATGTAAAATGTTTTTTAAATGTAAAATACTCGCCAGTGTAAAAAAAAGTGTACAATTACTACCTCACAGGCTTTGCAATATTAAATTGAATTACATTTTGAAGGTTATCAAAAAAATAACCGATTACACTAAAAATAAAAGAAATACAATTTTGAAGAATTCTTTGTAAAAATAAATAAAAGTTTTTAGAAACCGAACATATATGATTCTACAAAAATATATTTTGTTAAATATGCTACGACGTTACGACAGTTACGGTTCTGGCGTAGAACCATTCCGCAGAGGCAGATATAGTTTGTATTCTCGTAGCGCCGTTAGTTCTGGCAATGTTTACAGGAAGCCTAAGGGGTAAGTCTTGTCGTCCTTTAATTACATTATTGCATACAAACACTACTTCACTCCCACACTGACACGGTGTCATTCGCAAACACACAAACTGAAAAAGTACGTCTCAGACACAACTCTTTAAAAATTATACAGTGATTTGCAAAAGCTTTCATTTATACGTTAAATTTGAATATATATTAAAGAAATCATTTTCTCGATTAGAAGAAAGACACACTTTTTAAACACATTTAGTTTTCACCCATTGACACACTCGTTTTGATAGAGTGGAAAAACATATCGACGGTGAAAAGGAAAAAGGACGTAACCCACACATATAACTTTAACAGGAGGCACAAAAAACGTGTTTAATGATTTTGGGCCATATGTAAATCGTGAAATATATAAAACCTGGAAGTGCACGGAGACTACTAAACTGTTGTTTAATTGACGTAATCTAATATTAATTAAAGAAATTGTCTAAGAAAAACCTTTTTTTCAGCATTTTTTCTTGGTTTCAATTTTCACAAGCTCATCTTTTTTCAAACATAAAAGCTAAATTTAAATACCTATTCGGCATTGTCAGCTTCCATTCTTTTGACAGAACGTGTGTCAAGTTACATACATTGTGATTATCTAAAAAACCCGGTTTGAAAAAACTGAGGGCTACGTTCTTTTTCCTTTCTACGGTCGATATGAGAACTCATGTAGGGCAAATCGATACGACAATTTAATTGGAGGTAAACAAAAGATATGTGTACAAAATAAAATGCTTGATACGAATAAAGTGAGTTTAATATTTTAATATAAATTTAAAGAAATATTTAGTTCTTAGGTCAAGACCGTTTTCTAATGTAAAAAAGGTAATTGAGATTTAAAGTAACATTCATTATTAAATGCGAAAAAAAGGAAACTCATCATGACGATTGAAAAAAAGTAATGAACTCTTTAATCCACTGAACATTGTGGATCATTTCATTGAAATTTTAAATATAAGATTATATTTAATAACTTTGTAATTTCACTCTTTGGTTTACAAAATGTGACACGTGTTTTGCTTCTTTGAGAATCATTATCAGACATAGCATCGCAAAATTTAAGAATATACTAGAACCTGATTTTAATTCTTATGTTATAAATAACAAAATAAAAATCGGATTTTTGTCATTTTCTACTGGACGCAAGAAGGAGGTAAGATACAATCTTTGATATTACTAATTTCTAACTTTTCGGGTGTTCTTGGTGAAAAGAAACGAAGAGTACAAATGAACATTGTACTTTTTTGAATATTGTACTAATTTATAATTAATTACTTACATTAGTTATGGTAAATAACAATGGAAATATATAAGATAATGGTGATCCGCTTATATTATTTAAAATGTTATTTAACATTTTTTTTTTAATAATGACTATCAATTTCCAAAAACTGCAAGCTATTAATTTTTAGCCCTAGATGACCCTTAACCCTTTACAGACTAGATAAAGTATTTTTAAAAATCACCAAAATTATGATAACTTCAACCAAGATATTTTGATATTTTTTTCAGGATGTAAATATACAATGACTAATTGATTAAAGTAAAGTGTTATTACATCATATTAAAAATATACAATTTTCAGAAAGCTGTAAACAAAAACATACACAATGTTTGAAAATAAAATATATCTATAAATCTCTGAAGTTGCACAGTACATTTTCTATAAACGTAAATACATGTACACGCTGCATTATCGGAATTGTATTTCATCCAATAACATACAGCTCTGGTTTCCTGTGGTTTTCTTTTTATCAGAATAGAGTATCGCTTCGAAGAAAACGATATTTATTTCATTTTGTATTGAATCTTACCTTGTCGTGCTTGTTATTTAAAATGTATTTACGACAAAGCACCTACTGAGGTGTCTGTTTTATTTGGTATCAATAACAACAATGATGTGTCGTTATAAATATCATTCTTATCTTACCACATCAACTTTGATTTTTGTTATTATAACGAAAATATTTTCCTGTTGAAAATTCCCACCAAGAACATATTTACATTGTGAGAAGTATTTTAGTTCTACAAATTTTATTTTATGTAATACAATAATATGGTTCTATCAACCATACATTTTTAAATTGGAGTTTTACTAAATAAATTAAAATTCAATCAAAGAAATTTACTACCCTATATCGTAATGATGTATCTTAATGAGAAATGAGCTTTTTACCAGCTGTATAAAATATTACCTATATCTTTGATGTGTATACAAATTTAAATAATAACTATTTGCTTTTCAAGTGTTCACTGTTAACATTATATGGAAAGGCATTATTTAAAAAAAAAACATATTTTTTATTAATAACAATTTTTTAATCATAAGCATTATCAACGGTTCAGTTTCATTATTGTTTTAAATGACAAGGAAATTAAACTCTGCACTGCTCTCAAGCTTGGGGTGTGCCACAGCAATATGGTGCTGGCAGAAAATCTTTAATATAATACTGAAAACATTCTATCACTCTAAAAATTATAATGTGTATTTGTAAACATATTTGTTTACAAATACACATTATAATTTTCTTACTATGTGATAAACAGATATAAACGGATATTATTTTAGTAAATGTGGCCTGTGTGGTCGAGTGGTCAACGTCGTTGGCATCGGTTACGGAAGTCACGGGTTTGAATCCCAGGACGGACAGCTTTATAAATTGATTTTTCAACCGATTTATGAATTTCTGTTCAAAGGCATGGATGTATTATGTGATGTCTTGAATTCTCCCTTTCCATTCATCCTATCCTTTGAGAGCGATTAGCTAACCACCTAGCCCTATCCTTCTATTCCAACTCTCTTTGGAAAAAGAGAGGTTGAGCAACTGAGTAACACGCAGTTCTCGTAGAAACACTTCTGTTAAGATAAACTCTATTAGGTGTTCATATGCTACACATTGGGACCGGACATGTTAAAAAACCTTTCCTTACCTAACCTGAAAAAAAGGGTTCTTTCATTACCAAAAATTAATATACTGGCGCGATAAATTTTCAATATATTACTGTTCTGATCATGGCAGATTGTGGTAAAAGATATATTAAATTATGTATCGTTATAAATATTTTTTTTATAATAATAATCTTATTCGTAAAAGGGTATTTCATTTTTGTTAACATATTTTTTGAATTACTTAATTATTAACATTACTTTGTTATATTTGTGTTGTTAAATTGAATTATCATAATTTATTTGATTATAAATTGCTATGTTTAATATTTTGGTATAAATTACCTTATTTTTAAATACTTTCCATTTATTGCGTATGTTTCTTGTACAAACGTAACAATTAAAAAGTTTAAGCCATGATAACACAAGTAAAAAAATAGTCATTAGGTAACATATTATATAATGTGTAGTATTTATTACTGAAAAGCTTATCTGATATTTTGAATAGTAAAAAGACGTCAAAGCACACAATTTATACTATCATAAAATTATCTGAGATGTAGCGATAAGGTTCCAATAATTTATTTCATTTCAATGTATGTATTTTGTGTTACAGTTACTTTCAGAAATTTTATCGAGATTGCCATTATTTGGTCACGAAGAAGTAATAAATGGCGATAAATAGACCGGAAAACTAAATTTATATGATATATTGCAGTAAAAGAAAAAACTAAGTGCAAAAACGTGTAAGAATTTTCGGGTAAAGAGTCATATAAGAGAATTTACTGTAGACAATTAAGAAAATACAAGCATGCCTCTTGACATCGTCAGTATTTATCTGAGGAATATCGGATTGTTATGTGTTGTTTCTTTGATGAGTCAAGTCATTCAGATATACAGTATAGATTCTAAAGTATTCAGCATTATGACTACCATATATATAAGATTAAGTAAATATGTAAAAAAATATCAAATACATATCTTATTTCAAATTTTATTTATAAAAAATGTACCTTTGGGTTATTATCTATACCATAGTTTCAGAATGTTTGTCGCCCGCTGTTGTCTAGTAAGTTAGAGCTTACTCTACCGATCAAGAGAGTCTGGGTTTGATTCCTGGTAAGGTCAACGTCAAATTGATTTTTTTCAATTTTAATTTGATATCTAAGACATGGGTGTTTGTGAAGTTAATTCTCATCGAGTATGTCTCGTATGATCTTTCAACTTCAAAATATTTGACGCATTGGCGTAAGCTGTAATGTCAAATATTAATAAAAAAAAGAATGCACTTTGTCTGAATTTGGCAGTATTGAGAAGTATACAAAGTATTTCAAAATACAAACATCTATATTTATATTTTATATTAAAAAAATATATTTGGCATTACAGCTAATGCCAATGCGACAAATATTTTAAAATTGGAAGATCATACGAGAAAGACTCGATAAGAATTTATTGTAAGTTAATCGAGATCAATTCGAAGTTAATTGACATCACAAACACCCACGTCTTGAGTTTCAAATTTTAAATTGAAAAAATCAAAATTTGACATTGACCTTACCGGGAGTTTAATCCAGACCCACTTGGTTGGTAGAGCAAGCTCTAACCATCTAGACCACAGCGGGCGACTATCTATAACTTATGCTACATTAAATTCTAATGCAGATTGCTCCAGGTAAAAAATAATTTTAATGGGTGTTGACTGTATGCTAGTGGCAACAAAAATAATTAATACAACAGAAATTTTCTCAATGATATGTTGCTTTTACGTGACAATATATTAGTTTTAAAATGTTACGAAAATTACGTATCAGTTAATTTGTACGCCTCCTAAGGCGCGAACAAATTCCCAATTTGGAAACTGCTGGACTACATTTTTATGTATATTTTTTTCCCTTTGTTTTTGTTATGAGTGGGTTACGTTATTTTACCTTTCCACAGTCGATATAACATGCTGTTTATGCGTTTTTCTCAAACCTATTGTTGTATAGTTTCCTAGTCTTCCTAAATTATCGAAATATTTTGCAATTATTGTAGAACTAAACAATTCAATCAAATTAATGCCAACACTATAAAATTGATTTTGTAAAGGTTGATTCTTAAAACCGTTGTCAAAGTAGGTATACTTTTACTAACAAATACGAATTTGTATCTACAAAAGCTCTTTAACTTAAACAATACATGTTAAACATATAACATATTCAATTCTAGGTAGAAATTATTAGAATAAACCTAAAATTCGTCATCTTACTCAACTCACGTTTTGAAAACCAGTTTCCCTGCGAACACTCAAAGAACCATATAAATTAGGTTATCCGTTACTTGAGCCCATTACTAATGTGGCATAGGGTTGGTAGAGAGGGTGTCTGCTATTGACGCACCCTCCGCAGAGGTGTGGGGTGAGGAACAGAGGGTGCGAAATGTAAAGCTCGTTTTCGGTAATTTCATCAAGTTTATATTCTTAAGAACTTTTCAGATGTTATCTTCTTTAGCTGAAAGTTTATGATTTCAATGTTTTATTCGTCACGTTGATTAGAGGTAAAATATATTTATAGTGGAGTTATTTAATGTAACAGGCAAACCGGAAAAGTATTTTTGAATGGGACCATAAATTATTTTAATTTTTAATTCAAAATAAGTTTTTTTAAGTAGATGTGACTTGTTTCCACCTTTTGTATTTTTTTAAAATACCTACATACATAATATTTATCTTTCAAAAGCACTGAGTAACCGTATACTGTAGAGGTGAACTGGAGGGGGGATTGGTGGGGCTTGCATGAGCTCCTTGTTAAATTTAACTAAGGCCGGCGAGCCCCTTGTTAATTTAAGAGAAAACAATATTCTCCGATCAAATTAGTATATATCTGAAATTTCTAACTTATATATAATCTACGAGAGCTTCAGTATACACAGTAGTACATTTTAAGCCATTTACGTTGATTAGTTAACGGTGAATTGGTCTTGGCTACATTTTAAGTAACAATCGATTTCTTATTTAAGGTATTATGTATAATTGCATAGGAGTGATAAAAAAATCACTCCATCCTCAGAACGCCGATTATTGCTTTGAGATTATTCGAGCCTTTTGTTAACGTATTGGTGGCCCACCACTGGTATACTGTTCTTTGAAAACAGATGCCTGCGCCAAATACTGATTTGATTTTGTCAGAAACACAGAGATAAGGGAACGGACTAAGCAGCCGTTAATTACGTCCAAAGTGAAAAAGCGACGATGGACCTGGCTTGGACTTGTGCTGAGGATGCCAAAAGAAAATGCCTGAATTCTGCTTGTCTCTTCTACCAACATAATGGATTCCGCCGTCGTGAAAGGCCACTGATGACCATCTATAGGATGTACTCGGCGGAGCTACGGGACGCTGGAATGACATGGGAGGAAGCAAGAAGACTGGCGGGGAAAGAGAATCTTGAAGGAATTATATAGTGGCCATATTCTCCGACTAAGGAGCGGGTATGAAAAAAATAAATATACGTAATTTAAAAATTTCACGAACAAACTACTATCATCGTGTCCAGTACCAATGTTTAGGATATGGATTACCTATAAAACGTTTCTCACTGTAAATATTGCATGCGTACTATGGCAATCCTTTGAGCATCTTTTCAGTCTTTGTATTGTTTAATTTTTAAATAAAATAAAATATAATTGAAGCTTTAAAAAAAAAAGTCAAGATACTCTCGAAGAACATAGACATTACAAACATCCATTCAACTAAGCAAAGAAAGTCGAATAATTGTATCTTATCAAAATACGGTGATGACATCAAATGACTGACAAGGCATGTATGTATGTGTTAACTTTATTTATGTGTAGCTTATCGATTTAAAATGAAATAATTTCATAAAGAGGCTATAACAGTTATCAATATATTAAAATATGTAATTTGTTTTCACATACTATGATTCACAATTATCTTTGTTATTTTATGGAGCATATGGCCTCCAAATGGTATCTTAATAGAATTTTTTCTACGACAGGCTATAACAGTAATCAATATTTTCATATGTGTTAATTTGTTTTAACGGAATATAATTCACGCTTATCTTTGTTATTTTGTGAAGCATATGATCTCCAAATGAAGGTATCCTAAAATAAGTTTTTCTACGACAATTGTTTGTTACTCAGTCACTCAACCACCCTTTTTTCAAAACGAGTAGTAGTGATAAAAGGATAAAAAAGCTGGAACATGACTAATGGTTAACTAGTCGCTACGCCCAGTAAGAGTAAGGAGTTTTTGGACATCACAAACACCCATGTCACCGAACAGAAATCAATCAATCGAAAAAATGCTGTTCGTACTGGGACCCAAACAGCGGTGGGTTGCTAATATCTTAACAAGGGGCTCGGTAAATCTCAGCCATAATGCCTTTAGACTATAGATGATACATCTTCGTATTACAATTAACAAAAAATGAAGTTATGTGCTGATTTGATCTGAGATGAATAATTTTCTTAACTTAACAAGGGGCTCGCCGGCCACGCCAAATTGTAACAAGGGGCTCGGGCGAGCCATCCCAAAGCCCCCTCCAGCCCACCCCTGGACCCAAACCCGTGAGATTCGGCACGGAAGTCTACAACGCTAGCCGCTGCGCCATAAGACCCGACATTATCATTGTTAAGTGTAGTAATATTCTGATAAATCACAAATAATAACAGCAGTATGTATGGTACGTAAGTACGCTAAAGTTTATTACAGGTTTTTTTTTATCGCTTAAATTGAATTTTTGCGTTCAATTAAATAAATATTAGAGCGTTGGCGTGCTTCGTCAGTGAGGTTATTATCACTTTTCTTATCGTATCTCGTGTAATCATGCTTCCATCACACCGACATGGCTACTCAGACCAAGACCGGGTATGTGGGGCAAATGCCAGCACGAGGGTTAAGCTAATTATTTATCAATAAAAGGCAAAAGCTTTCGAAGTGTATTTATCGTGAGTAATACTTTGTACGCTTGTATCACCGAAAAAAATGTGTCCTTAAGGTCACGTGCGGCCTTTTGGCTACTCTGGTGCGGCCTTCTGACCAATTCTGTAATTCTGTAAATTTATGTAAATTCGTAAATTCCTGACATATTCTGACCGTAAATTCCTGTTTCCAGCCAAAATTTCCCTAGTCAATGTTTACTGCGGCCTTATGTCGAATCAGAAAAATGAATGCGGCCTTTAGAGAAGAAATATTATACAAGTTAATATTGTATATTGATGTTAATGTGTAAAAAATATTGTACCTGATAAAAATATTATACAAGTTATTTTTTTTTACCATGTCCGCTCTCAATGTGGAGCATGTGGACTCCTAATGGAGTTTATCTCAACATAAGTGTTTCTACGAGAACTGATTGTTACTCAGTTGTTCAACCTCTCTTTTTCCAAAGAGAGTAAGAATAGAAGGATAGGGCTAGGACAGGACTAGTGGCTAGCTAATCGCTCTCGATACGCCCCGTTTATAGGATAGGATGAATGGGAAGGGTAATTCAAGACTATCATATAGTATCAACTATTTAAATTTAAAAATGGTAATTGTTCAAAAAATAAGCACAATGTGGATTTTTTAAAAAATATTAGGTAATACAACAATGATTTTTGTATGCGAATGTAATTATTTATTATTTTATTAGTATATAGTTATATCAAAAAATTTTACTGTTCAATAATTTTCCCCTATATTTTAAGATATTATAGGCCTGAGAAGGTTGTTCGGAAGTGTTTATTTCCGAAAGCTGATGAACACTGAAAAATATTAAGAATATTAATAAAAAAAATACATAAAGATGTATACTGTTTGAATTACCTTATTTATTATATTGGAAGATACTGCTACTTATATAATTCCTAAATGTATAAATGTGTACAAATAGTCAAATAAAAATGTTTGATTTAACAGTTGGAACATAAACCTACAATAAACTCTAAAATGCGAAATGTTTTATCTATGGTTCGTAAATGATTTGACACCACAAATGTTTATAGTCTATTAAGCCAAATGGAACATTTTAAATTTTGAATTGACTTTTATGCGACTGTCACACTATGTTGACAGATTAAGCATGATGTACAATTGTATTATTGGACACATAGTTATAAATGTGAACATGTTATACGCTACAATAGAATGAAATATGGGAAAAAAATAACGCGATATTTTTTTCCCGGTGGAAAGAGTGATACAAAATAAATCTGTCCCAATCCGATTTGTTATTCGCAAAACAAATTCAATTTTCGGCGCGCGAATAGTGATATATCTATTTGTGTTGCCACAATACGTGGACATATTTTTTTACTTTCTTGTTTCTTTATATTTATGTTACACCTGTAAAAATGATGCCCATACTTAGTAATAAAATACAATGTTTTTTAATATCGTTTGTTGTACGACAAAAATCTGCCACTTTCAAGGTAAATAAAGTATGTATTACATAAATTGAATAATGTCAAAATTGCATTATCTGCGTTCGGATTGTGTTAAAAGCTGTTGTTTATGTATACATATTATTCAATATTTTATGACATTGTAAAATATAAATACGGTGAAAATACTTATATTACATTCACTTAGGATTTATTTTTAACTCTTATTTTAATTTATTCAAACTTAATGTTTTTTTTTGATATCAAATTTATGGAGCTTCAAGTACCAGGACGCTCCAGCGTCAAGGTTCTTCTAGTCTCCTTCATCGATAAAGATTTTGAAAAATTGAAAATTGCATCCCCTTACCATCGTTTGCAGGCGGAAGGGCGCGATCACTACAGAGATAAGAAGTTCACGGGAACACCATGTGCATTATTTTGTAAATCACATTCTATATGCTTCCTTCATACTATATCCGTACATGAACACACACATGCGCATACATACATACACACATACAGTACACAAACAAATTTAAACAAAGAGAGTCATTTTCGTGATGCTAAACTAAACAATAGAGTTACTACAACAATAATTCGAAGAATCGTTGTTTCTGAGCTGGAGATATATATGGTACATTAAAAGCGTTACTTATTATCCTATTGTTGTAACTACCAACAAAAGATTACTAAAAATAATATGAAACACATTTATAAGCCAAGATAGTTTATTTTTAAATAATACGATTTTTGTTGGCTGTTTGCTAAAAAAAACTAAACATATGTTCTGTTGAAATACCTTTTTTAGGTTGCTCTATGCTTCACATTAGGAACGGACATAGAATAGAAAAAAAAGCTTGACAAGAAGTGAGTTTCGGCATCTTTTTTCTTCTTCAAAAAAGAGCACTGGATATTACTATTTGATATCAACGTCATCGTCAAGAGAAGTTAATAAGTTTATATACCGTTTATTTTGAACGCATGACATTGATCGATAATTTGAAATAAGAATAAATGATACCTATCCATAAAAAATCTATACTAGAGCCATCTCGTCTTAAAATGTCCGAATCAAAGCGGTGCGGTAGGAAAAATCGTATTTCCGGTAAGAAACGCTCTCGGTTAACCTCGTTACCGCCTTTTTTTACTTCATCCACCTCAGACTCAAACCTAATCGAATAAGGTTCGGATGCGGAGATGTATTTTTTTGAAATATTTTATTCAATGTAATAAAAATATATCCTCGTTTTATGTTTGTACGAGTCATTTTGATAGCATAATGTTTTTGTAAAATCTTCAGCAGATATTTTTTACCATATCCGATACCTGGGAACAACAATGGGATAAAATGGAGAAAAAGAAAAAAACATTTTTTTATATAAGTATATCAAGTAAAATACAGATTAAAGCAGGCTTGGGCAAACCACATACCGTAAAGAGAAAAGTCAGAAATAAGTATTTTTACAACAATCTTCCTAAAAAACATTGAAGATCTTGTCAAGTTGTAACATAAAATTTAAAATTGCGTGTCAACCGGTCATTTAATATCTATCATGAATTTTGTTTAAAATTCTTTGCTTTCAAGTTATAAGAGTTAGGACACAGGCAACGCAACACAGATGTTGTATTACATGAAGAAGCCCAGACCCGCATAACATGCGTCTGCTCCGCGCTAAGCCCTTTTGTGTAACCGACACAGATTCCTGCTTGACGGGTGCAGGTTTGGACGTGTTATTTTAATTCCGTCGCGAAAATTACCGAGAAAATAATTGAATTGGTGTAAACTGAACTTTGGTTGTAAGATTCAACTCATATCAACTATTTTTAAAAGATATTGTGGATCATTATGCGTCATTCATATATGTTACTTGAGTGACCACTACTTTATAGAGCTCAAATAGTGTGTTTTTTATGCAATGGTAGGCTTTGTATTGTATAAGATTTATTTTAAATACTCCTAAAAAAACAACTTTGAATTTTGTAAAGTGATATGCATTTCTAAATAATTATGCTGTTTCGTGACATTGATATATTTCACTTGCGTAACGCAAGTGTCACCGCATATGTTGGTCGCTACATCTACTTCTTTCGTTTATTATGAAAACTGGAATCCATCATAGAATGTAGACATTGTAACGTCTTAGAAAGAAAAAATCTAGCTGACCAGAATCTCTTCCTACCAGATCATCCGGTACGTCTGTAATATCATATTGCTCACCGCAATCAAACTGGGAACTGTAAATATTATGGTTAAACTTATTTTAGACTGGATCATATTAAAAAAATACTACGAGACGTATTATTTGCATTGCCTACAACCGTACTCCGGTGCGCATTCCCATTTTTTACGTAATGTGACATTTGATATCGCCATAGCAACGAAAACTATATTAACGTCACATTGGACTTGATCGTTTGCATTAGAGACCAAAATATAATATAAATGTTGCACTTACTAAAAAATCAACTACGTTCCAAAAATTGCTTTGTTTCTTAACCCGAAAGTTAAAATGGAAAACTTTCTATTTGTAAATATAAAAAAAAACAATGTGGTTATAACCTTAAATATTTATAATAAAAAACAATTATGTGTATAAATATAATATACATAGAATCTCCGCCAGGGACCATCACTCAAACGTATAACAATAACTATGAAAATAGATATTAGTTGTTGATATTTGGAAGTTATTTGCCGTTACAAATTTTATTTCACATACCGTCTTTATCGCAATTTCTTTTATGCAAAAAATCTTTCTTCCGCGTAGAATATATCCCTGATGGGACGTTTGCATAAGATTTGGTTCACCATGCATGACATATTTGCTTAATGAAATGAAACAAAACAATAAAAGAAATAAACATGATTGATTTGAACTCTGCATTGAATAAAAAATGCTATTAAGTGAGCCTTTTTGAAATATTAACTTTCATTCTTTCTATTTTATCCCACAAAATACGAAGAAGATTTTTTGTTTCTCATAACTCTTTAAAAAGGTCATAGAATATAAGGGAAATAAATTTGAGGAAACGTTATTTTTCTGTTCCAATATTGGTATTTTATATGAATTCAGCTAGTGCTAGTTCTGGGTCTAAGGCGATCTTTATAATACTAAGTTTTGCTGCATATTTTTTGGTACTTATTTTTATAAAAAAAATATTAACTTATTCTATGATACAATTCATACGTAGTTATATAATACCTCGTTCCCTTCCTTATAATGTGACGTCGTATATTGACGACACCTATTTCATGTAAAGCGAAGTTTAAATAAATGACTTAAACGGCCATCAAATCAAGTCATTTGAATTGCCAGTAAAAAGGAATACAAATACAAAAAACTATTTTTGAAAAGTGTAAAAATATTGAAATAAAATATTTAACCTATTGACCCATTCAATCTGAAAAAATATTTTATAGCAACGCACGAAAATTTTCCGATGCTAGAAAAATATCGAAAACTTTTTCAGTTAAATTTTTATGAAATAAATCAACCAAAGTTTTTTCGCTGCATTTCGAAGTGAAACTTGTATGCGACTGAATTTGTACAATCATGTCAACAAGCACATTTTTGTATGCTACTGAAGTATTTGCATTTTATCAAACAAACTATCATTCATTTAGTTTTTTTTTTTGTAATTGTTTACAGTGCATCGCGAATTCTAGATTTTTAAAAATATAATATGATAAATTCAGCAGACAACAGCAGTCTAGTGACGAAAAGAAACGTTAACAGTGAAGTATCAATAAATCATTTTATTGTTTAAAATGGTTCTTGGTAGAAATCCCACGCATAAATGTCAAAAAAGTAAATATTTAGTTTTACAAGTTTTTTGAAACTTTGTATGTCTGCTTCAAATGAGGAGATTTTGAATATTTTATGGAGTTTACGTAAACATAAGTGGTTTTATAAGAACTACTTGTTACTCAATTGATTTTTTGACGACAGTAAATATGGAAGAATTGGGCAAGACTAGTGGAAAGTTTAATCCTCTCACTATGCCACCTTTTCAGTTCGGATGGAATTAAAAGAACTCATACATATATCGTGTTATTAAATCAACAACTGTTTTGGCGTCACTGACGATATAGTAATACTGATTTAGCTTTACCATATAATACAGTATTTTTGGAGAACTAAATACAGTGGAGCCTCTCATAACGAGTTTAATTTGTTTCAGAATCTTACTCGTTATGCGAAACAATTTTTCCCACCTTAAACAATGTAAAATACAATAATGCGTTCCATGCCAAAAAAAAATCATTTTTTTATATTTTTAACGTGGATTCAAGTAAAATTACATACATATAAATTGTTAAGGAGCGTAACAACCTGGAATGCGATTTCGATTTGCAAAAAACGATAAAAAAATCGACTAGTTGATGCTTCTTAATGTACCATGCAACAGTTTCACATGCTTTCAGTTTTTTTCTTATTGCGTCAGAAGATTGTTTCTTTGCTACTTCCTCCTCCTCCACTAATAAACTCTGCTCCATAACTTCTTGCTGTGAAAAACAATGCAACTCCATAAGCTTTTCGGTGGTCAGTTCTTGACTGTACTCTTACACAAGCTCATCAATATCGTTGTTATCCACCTCCTGTACCATGGTATTGGCCAAAGATGCAATCTCGCTGACTGTAGACTCCACAGGTACTGTTTCAAACCTCTCAAAATCACATTCAACAACGCTCCTTGGCAAAGCTTCTTCCAAGCTGAAGTGAGGGTTCTCTTGGTAACCCATTCCCACGCCTAGTCAATCATCTTGAGGCCAGCAACGATGTGAAAGTAATCTTTTCAAAACTCTGCGTCACTCGTTATGCGAAATATCGCTCGTTAAGGGAGCATTTTTTTCACAATCTGTTTTGCTCGTTATGTGAATTACTTGTTATAAGAGGTGCTCGTTATGAGAAGTTCCACTTTACTATATTATTGTATGTAAATAAATGATTTTTAAATATAGCGGCTGATTGTGGATAGCGTCTTGTTTATGAACTAAAAGCACATCCTGTGTGGAAGAGTTTATTAATTTCATCTTTTTTACAAATAACAAAATGTACTCCTTACGATTGTTTGTATTTTCGTATAAATAGCTTTTATAATAAATGACAGCTTATTTAAACAAATTGCTCGACCGTCGCAGTAGCACTACACTACGTCACAAATATCGCAAAGTCTGTTGGTCACATACTAAAGAATACAAGAGTGATCAATCTCTGGCAAAGAATTATTATTAGCTTGACTGTCTGACTCTATGATGAATCACTGGTGTGTTTATTCGAGGGCCGCGGACGTGATAACAGAGAGGCGTGATCAGGTTCGCAATATCCTCCCGCACAAGCATTCATCTTGTTCTTGTCTTAGATTTGATATTATTAGTTCATTGAGAAATATATATCGACGATTTCTGATGTTACGTAACGCATCTAGCTTTTTTAAAAAATATATAATCGAATTAAAACCAAATAATTTCAGTCAATATAATATGTTATTAGGAATAGAGTAATCTTATAGATCTAAACAGTAGATAATACATTGTTATGGAAAACAAAAATGTTATTCCTTTACATTACTTTTAAATGGCGATTGGCATAAAAAAAATGAAAATTCTTGATGGAAGGGCAAACTAAAGAAATAAATTCGAATCGAAATTCGAATCGCTTCTTCATTTTCGTATTCTGTTTTTTCTGCATAATGACTGTCACAATGTTATAGTCTACTGAAACCTTTAATATGTTAGACCAGTGTTTCTCAACCTTTTTGGGCCCGTGGCCCCTTTTGAGTGTCTTTATTTTTCTGTGCCCCGCCATATCATTGTTTTGTCCCATAAGAATTCCAATTTCAAGAATTTTTATCCATGGATTTCAAATCCTTAGTCCTAGGAATTTGCGGATTTGCCCAAATAACCAGCGTGGCAGCTTTTCCGGGGATTTAAAATTTTGGAAATTTACGTATTTGCAGAAATTTTGGAATTTCGGAAAATTTGGCCGTCGCCTCCCCAAATCAAAAAAAAATCTCTGTGGCCTCCTGGGGGCCACATGGCTACCGGTTGAGAAACCCTGTGTTAGACGGTTCATATATTATCAGTAAATTTAAATGACAATGTGTATCATATTAAAATATCGATGGTTTAAATTGTTAAGAAACGCTTCTTTATTTGTATTTTATTTTTAAAGTTTAAATTTACTACAAAAAAGTTACAGTCTACTTACTGTTAACCTTCAATTTTAAATTATTTTCAAAATAAATCGATAGTTTTTGAAGTAAAGAAACGCATTTTTATTTGTATTCGATTTTTGAATTTAAATTTCTTCCACTTATTGTATACTTGCAGTTAAAAAGTTCCAGTCTGCTGTGAACTTTTAATAGACTATTCATAAACTGAAAATGACTATATTTATGTCAGAAATAGTCAGAAAACCATTTAAAAAATGGTAATGAAAGGAGAAAATTGAGAAAACGTCAAAGACAGAATGTCAAACGTATCAAAAGCTCAGCGTTCTTGCTTCCGTCAGCAAATTAGATAAAATAAATTTACGTGGTCCAATAATTATGTAAATAAACTCTATACGCTTAAGATATTTTTACGGATGACTCAGTTTGGCGTTGTGCTAAGTAAAAATAAATGTGACATGTCCGGAAAAAAAGTAATTACTTGTGGTATAAATTATGGCTTTGGGTCGACTTCGTAAATTACAATAAAACTTATTAAGACCATTAAAATGTTGTAAGCAACGAAATGATAGTCTAAGCCTGTTATATTGTATTATTTTCCAATGAAAAAACGCGTTTCAGTTAATAATTACTATAAAAAAATATTAAGTAAAACTAATGGGGTTTTAACACTGGCTTCTTATCGCCAATATATAATTAATGTTAAGTGACGTAGTATTATTAGTAATAAAAAGCTATTACCAGTAGACAGTAACAAATACATTTTTTTACCATGTCCGCTCCCAATGTGGAGCATATGGACTCCTAATGGAGTTTATCTCAACAGCAGTGTTTCTACGAGAACTGCTTGTTACTCAGTTGCTCAACCTCTTTTTTTCCAAAGAGAGTAGAAATAAAAGAATAGGACTAGGACAGGACTAGTGGTTAGCTAGTCGCTCTCGATACGCCCCATTTATAGGATAGGATGGGTGGGAGGGGGGAATTCAAGACATCACATACACCCATGCCTTCAAACAGAAATTCACAAATCGATTGAAAAATCAATTTTTAAAACTGTCCGTACTGGGATTCGAACTCGTGACCTCCGTAACCGAAGCCAACGACGTTGACCACTCGACCACACAGGCGACTATTAGAAATCATTTAATACGCTTGATGTTAACAACGCGCAGACAGAGAGAGACCACGCTCGTGTGTGTGCTACGTAACATCAAGAAAAATATATAATTATCAATAAAATATATTAGGGCTGTGGAGTCGGAGTCAGGAATCGTGGTGTCGGGAGTTTTGCTCGAGTCAGAGTCGGAAACATCTTACGACTCAGACCTATTTTCAAAAAAAATAATAATGACAATAGTCCAAGGTGTTGCACTGCATGCAAGGCTGACTAAAGAAGATCTGATGCTATACATATATACATATACATATATATATGTAAGTTAAAATGAAATGATAAAAAAAAATCTTTAAAGTCGGAGTCGCTTTTCATTTTAAAGGTGGAGTCGGAGCTAAGTCTCTTTTTGATTGATTACACAGGACACGGATAGGTGGTAGCGACAGAGAGGGTACTGTATTATAATTTGGGTAGTAATAATTATTGGGGGGGTTGTTTTTGGTATTTGTGGAGTGAAGTTTTGATATTGAGGGGGGGGGGGGGTGGGGGGAGGGTAAGGGGGGGGGGGGGGGGGGTTGGGGTAGTGGTGGGGTATGTTGGGGGGGGGGGGGGGTGTATGATTAGTAGGGGTTTGTGGGGGGTGGGGGGGTGGTAGTTTGTTGTTTGGGGGGGGTGTATTGGGGAGATGGTGGGGGTGGGTGGTGGGGGGGGGGGGTGTGGGGGGGTGGTTGGGTTGGGGGGGGGGGGGGGGGGGGGTTGGGGGGGGGTGGGGGGTGGGGGGGTTTGGGGTGGGGGGGTGGGGGTGGGGGTGGGGTGGGGGGTGGGGGGGGGGGGGGGTGGGTGTTGGGGGTGGGGGTTGGGGTGGGGGTGGGGGGTGGTGGGGTGGTTGGGTTGGTTTTTTAGGTAGAGGGGGTTTGTGGGGTTGGTTGTTTGTTTGTTTTATTTTGATAGGTGGTTAATGGTGATATAGATGATGGCAATTTGGATTATTTTTACTATTGGTTTAAATTTAATGACGTTCAATCAGTTGGTAAATTATACACATAAACAATTAAAATTTCTGTAGGTCTTTGAAATTACGTGTGATTATTGTTCAAAGGTAATTTGAAAGATTCATAACATTCTCATGTCTACCAATTAAAAAAAAGTGTATTTTTAAATGTTGTATTGTTTTAAGAATTATATTGTTTAGAAAAGTCTGGAAAACTTGTCATATATAATGTATGTTTTTTATAACATACTAGCCAGTTCCCGGCAAGCGTTGAAATGCCACTCAAAGAAAGAAAGTGTTTGTGTTTATTGAAGTGAATGTTTTCTTTTTCTGTCTGTTTGATGTTTGCTGCCGATTGTCTATGATACGACTCACGCGCCACCTACTGTAAGTTAATTTTACTATTACTTCGTACAAGTGCGAGCATACGTTGTCAAAATGAACTGTATGGCATTGATTTTTATATATAAGACCTACTGTAAGCTAATTTTACTATGCCTATAACTTTTTCGGAAGTGCAAGCAAATAAAATGTTAAAGTTTTATTGCAATCGGATGAGCGGTGTGGCAACGCATAAAGTACGAACAGACATTCATTTTTATATATTAGATAAAAACTGGTCTTCCGTATTCGTTGATGTTTTTGTGTATATAATAAAAACAAAAAATAGCTGACAGAGAGATAAAAAAAAACACACACTACCTTGCAATATCTTGTAGTAAATCATAATATATTTAGTCAGCATATTTTTAGAAAACATTTTTCGTGCGGCTTTTTTCTATTGTGTGACAATTTCGAGGCATAAAAATGAAACTTATCTTTATGTTCGATTGAATGAAATCAAAAATAATGCGACAAATGCTCTGAGAAAAATAGCTGGGGAAAAATCCAATTGCCTTAGAAATAAATGCGTAGAGGCGTAAATATATATTTTTCAAATGCGGAATGATGAAAAGCTCTCGATAATGTTCCATTTATTATTTATAGATCAGAATTCCCTAGTCAGTGTTTCGATACGTGTAAAATTTTATAAAGAATGCTTATTTTTTTCATTCTTGAATATTGGGCAAATAAATATATTTGTGGTACAATAAATAATTGGTCAAGCTATCCATGTCGTTGGCTTCGAGTACCAGTGTGAACATTTTTGCAAATTGATTGTTCATTTACTTATTCATTCGAACTAAAGCTTCCAATCTAAGGATTCCATCCAATTTTGTGTTTCCGAAATCAAAGGATTGTGACAGTAGAAATCCCAAGACTTCGAGATTGAGACAATTTTAATCAGTACTCCAATATTACAGCGATTCTTATTTTTTTTCTCAAAAATAGATTTGGGCGTGTTTAATCCAAAGCTCTTCATAAAGTGTTAAATATGATATTATTATTGGTAAATTTCAAAGTCGGCTATTGCCGTTACATCTAAGTTTGAGGCAAATTTCAAAATATAATAATTTTTCTGTGAGAAGTTACCGCGTAAATTGGGGGATTGATGTAAGTGTGTGTTAAGATAAGTAAACCAATCGATTCCTGGAAGGTGTTTAAACCATTATAATGAAATTAATAAAAACACAATATTTCTTTGTACTTCATTCCAAATTATTTAATAGGTCAGAACCGGTTTCGCTCATTGCGAGCATTGTCAACTGACATTGTCATCTATCAGTTGACAATGCTCGCAATGAGCGAAACTGGTCCTGACCTTTTAAATAAAATGGAATGAAGTACAAAGAAATATTGTGTTTTTATTAGTATAATGCCTTTCCAGCAAGTACTTTATAATGAAACATATTAACATAAAAAGAAAAGACACTATTTACAAGAAAAATCTTCTATTTAAAATTATTGATTTTGCAAGATTAGTAAAATAACTAGATACAAATAATAGCATTTAAAATATCTACAATTATTTTTTACCATAAGTCTTTAATAAACTAAAAAAAACATAATTCGCTTTTTAAAAAGTACAACACAAACTTTACTAGTATTTTTGAGTTATCCCACTGTTGATTTAGGGTGGCGTTATGTTAAGCTTAAGGAAGAGTCTTAAGTATACATTTGAAATACCAACACATTCATGATGAAGAGTCTTTTAACATATTATACATTCAGTGAAAATTCGGAGACCTTTATTGTGTACGATATTACACTCTCGTCCAAAATAATGTTTTACTTCCGAGATTATTGTGTTTGCAAAACATTATTCCGTCCATGCGCATTAAGATAACGGTCAGCAATAAAAATAAAGTAAATGTATACTCTTACCACCATGAGATTCCACATCTTGGCAGCCTCGGCGACTGTTGTACACACTGTACTGCATCCGGCCAACAGCAGCAACTTTTGCGGTGGGTTGTATAAAAGATTGTACATTACACTCGCGCCTAGTCCGGGTTCGCACTGGAAACAAAAGAAAAAAAAACATTCAATAGAAATTATTATGAATTCAATGCTTGCATTGTATACGTAATAACTATAACTTATACACTTTTTTACGAAGTTTTAAAACAACAATGTTCACTTTTAAGGTGTTCACAGTCAATACTTGGTGTAATGGCATTATAATAAAAATAACAAAACATTTTTAGTACTTTTTCCCCACATACAATTTATTTGATCAGGACCGGTTTCGCTCATCGCGAGTATTATCAACTGATAAGATTTTGATTTTGTTGAAATACACAGACTCATTACTTGGAAGCGGGAAAAACACAAAATCATCATTAAGTTATTTATTTTAGAAATATAGAGTTTCACTTTGTTAAAAATTTCCCAAATTTTAATTGGGTTTATAATTGAAATCATTTGCCAATTATATTTATTAGTTTGATGATTTTTAAATTGTATTTTATATGTGTTAAGCATTTTAATTTTGTTTAATTATAATGTAATTTGCAAATCTTTTTCATTGTTAATAGTTGCTTACACCTTTTATTTCAATTTAAATTAGTATAAATACTGTTTATATATATATATATCTGATCAAATAAATTTTATGTGGACAAAGTACTAAAAATGTTTTATTATAACAATGTTCGCTAAAATTAGCTAATACTACATTTTTACACGAACTTTTTGTTTTGATACCATTCCCAGAAACAAAAAACACATAAGCGGGTAACGGATATTCCTAATAGCAAGAAATTAAACAACACAAGGCAGTTATAACAATCCAAATGCTTCATTAGATCCTTACCTATTATGCTTATCAGAATTTTCTAGCGATGAAAGTGGTTTCTGTTCAGTTCCTTATAAAAGACTGTGAATGCAATAGTGATGAATAGTATCAATCGAAACAAAAAACAAATGCATACGGTCAACTTGGTTAAAAAAAAAATCACAAACATCTATGTTCATGACTCAAATATATTTTTTTTTAATTCGATAATGTACATGTTGAGATTTTAACCCAGAACCATTTGATAAAAAATGGATTGTTCTTACCACTAAGCCATAGAGATAGAACTAATAATGATATCATAATATGGTTACTTTACAGATATTAACAAGCAGCTAACACAGTTTCTGGCTAATTGCACGGAATAAGGTTTTTGTTATTGACATAGTATGTAAAAGCTAGGGCCTCCAATCTCGGGATCCCCAAATCCCGGGTATGAGATAGTACTATTCCCAGGATTGAGAAAATTAAAAAAAAGTTGCGCAAAGGCTAGAAAAAGATCGATTTTTTTTCATTTTGGCAATTCCGCAAATTCTGGAGGAAATTATTGGAAGAGCTAAAAAACCGCTCTTGCACCGTTTCGTTTTAGGAATTCTGTAAATTCATGGGTTTTTGACAATTTCTCATTCCCGTATACCATTTTTTTTGAATTGAGGGTTTAAAGTCAAACAACGTTATCTACAAAAAAGTATTTTTCGTTTTTTGTTGATTATTTTATTTTTCATTCTCAGCTACTATAATAGTCAAAAAATATGTCAAACTTTTTTAGTTTCTTCATTAATCACTAGTGAAGTTTAATGTTATAAAAATAAAATTGACTTTTTTTAATGTTTTTTTAAATAAAATAATTAAAAAAAATAGTATCACCATAAGCAATATAAGCACACAGTTCATAATAAATTATGAAATATAAACATTAGGTTTTTAATTAACATTTGCTTTTTAATGTTACAAAATAATAAGAAAAACAAATTGGCTCTCCTGAAAAGTAGATAGTGTTGTGAAACTTTAAACTCTCGATTTAATATTAATTTTTCAATCCCGGAATTGGAAAAATTGTCAATTCTGAAATCCCGGAATCACAAAAATTACCCGGGATTGAATACCCTAATTATAATCAGCGTAATGCTAAGAATGTCACCGGTTCGTTATGCCGAAGCGGCGTTAAAAGACGTCGTTATAATACGCGTTTAATAGACGGCGTCTCTGCGTCTGTCGTAATTCATGACGCGGTACACAATTCACGTCATAATCATTATTGTTACGATCGACTTCGGAAACAGGCGTGCGTGTAGCCTGACAGGACGCATTTGCCACTCGTCATTAGAGTTGCTCCTGTGATTAAATTAATTAATACTAATACAGTATGAGATGTAGGTACGTCGATGTTGAATAATATTTAGCTAAGCATCTTATATCAAGTCTTATACGTAGTTAACCACGAATCAATTTATTTAAACGAAAATATACTACCGTAACTTTAGCTAATGTAGCTGGTAAATCCAAGAAATACAATACGTTTACACGTTTAATGTTAAATTTAGTATTTTACTTCCATTCTCTAAAACGCTTAAAAGCACAATCGAGTCGAAGAAAGCTCAATTTATTTCATCTTATGATTTATGCAACGAAAGACTTATGTATTACGAATTACTGTCAGAACTACTAAACGACCAATCACTTAATGCGCTTAATTATTTGAAAAATAATTACGTAATACATTAACATATATACATTCTATAGTATTAATAGATACAAATATTATTTGATCATAAAAAATGATTAAGGATGTATAAATTGTAGGTGTAATTTGGCTTAAGGCATGTTAAATCCAGGGATGTAGAGTCAAAAACGAGAGTTGTAAAGTTGCGGGTTTTGTCCGTAGTCGGTGTCGGAAAAATCTTACGCTTCAGACCCATTAAAAAAAAGATATGTATTCAAGCCACAATAGTCCATAGTGTTGCCAATGCATGGTACGCTGACTTAAAATGATCTGGTAGTATTCATATACAAGTTAAAACGAAATTAATAAAAAATATCTTTGGAGTCGGAGTCGTCTTTTTTTTACCCGACTCCACAACCTTGGTTAAATTATCGACTGACACGCGATGAAACCGCTGCAGATGTATGATAATGTGACATTGTTTAGAAGTGGTGAATCTTGTATTCAAATATATATCGACTGTGTAAAGAAAGATGGACGTGACTCACATATAATATAACAAAAATCTTTTCTGATGATTTTGTGACAAAGACAAATTATGAAATATATACGGAAATGCATGGAGACTGATAAAATGGTGTTTTATTGATCTAATGTAACATACATTTATTAAATTGTGTAAAAAAAGTCCTTTTACATCGTCCAAATTTTCACAGGACCTTTTTTTTGCAAACTTAAAATTTAGATACTTATTCGGAATTTGCAGCTTACGTTCTTTTGATAGAACTAATATAAAGTTGCAAACTTTGTAATTATCGAAAAATGTTGGTTTGAAAACACTGTGAGATACGTCCATTTGCCTTTCCACAGTTATTATATAAACAATTATACAACACAAACAGGATGATATTAAGAATACCCAAATTTTAATCCAAAATTCACAATATCGATCATATAATGGTATTTTTTTTTTGATTTATCACCATGAACTTTTAAGAGTCTTTAATATGATTGATTCACATTCTGAACCCAAATATAGTAATCAATCTTTCTGGTTTTCAAGTGTGCTGAAGCTTGATAAAACTTTTGAATGTAGCAATGATTGTACTTTCCAATTTCCATTAAATGTGTTATATGTATATTTATTTAGAGAAAATAGTATTTCCACAGACCTTTTACTGTTTATGGAATACTTACAGAAGCATTTGGCTTTGAATTCGAACTAAATCCAAAGCACTTTGCAATAGCTGTACTCCAGGTAGCCGTAATATTGCCAGTTACCAGTAATGTAGGCGTGACATAGCAAAGCCTTCTCATTAACGGTAACGTTCCTGATAAGAGAAACCAAGCTGTGGTCACCTCATTTGAATACAGTCGTCACCGGGTAGACTATTCACAATGCCCAACGCCATTCACATCGTAAATATTAGATTGAACACTCTGAAGTAATTGTCATTCTGTTTCTGAGGCAAAAAAAAATATTTAACCGATAATTAAGTATTAAAACTTTAAAATATAGATCTCTTAAAAAGAAGTAACATTGAATTTATTTTTTTGCAAAAAGAAAATTTTATACTGATGACATGAGTCATTATAATATATTTTTTACGCCGATGTGTTTGTATTAGAGAAACAAAACAACAAAATTGAGACAAAACGAATTAATTTAAATGTATTAAATTTATAATTTAAGATTTCGACTGAAGGTGCTTGGTGGACTTTCAATATAAAATTTGAATCGTTCAAATTATGTTCATTCTCACAGATTTTGTCACTAACGACACGGGTTTCGTCTTTCGGCATCTTTAGTCGTTCAATTGCACGGATGAACTTGAACTGACGCTTAGTATATGAATGTTTCGTGTTTATATAATAAATAAATGTATCATTGAGTTTAAAGCCATTGCTGGCGAAAATGATAAGCTCATGGGAATGCCAGCAATGGCTTTAAACTCAATGATACATTTATTTATTTTTTTGTACATTCGAAAATTCCTGAGATTTTGGATGTAAAAATCCTTGGAAGACCTAAGAAAAGGTCCCAAGCTGGTATTTCTGGGAAATCCGCAAATTTCTGGGATTTAAATATTGGCATGAAATTGTTTCTGGCCAAAGATTCCCTAGTCAATTCCCTGTCAATGTTTACTGAAAATAATCGTGATCAGCAAAAATAGTTATGATATTAATAAATAAGTGTAGAATTATTAAAAAGTATTGTTTTATTTTGAATAAAACTATTTTGTAGTCAAACTATATCGACTGTGGAAAGGAAAAAGGACGTAACCCTCAGTTTTTCTAAAACAGCTTTTTTTCAATAATCACAATGTATACAACTTGACACACGTTCTATCAAAAGGATGGAAGCTGAAAATGCCGAATTGGTGGTATCTAAATTTAGCTTTTAAGTTTGAAAAAGATGACCTTGTAAAAAGTTAAAACCAAAAAAAGACTGAAATAAAAGCTTAACCTAGACAATTTATTTAATTAATATTAGGTTATATCAATTAAACACCAGTTTAGAAGTCTCCGTGCACTTCAAGGTTGTGTATAATTCATAATTTGCATACGCCCCAAAATCATCAAAACACGTTTTTTGCACCCCCTGTAAAATTTGATATGTGTGGGTTACGTCCTTTTTCCTTTCCACCGTCGATATGTTGTTTTTAAAACAAAGGACCTTCTTTGCCCTTGTGAAAAATTTACATGCTTTAACAATTTCATTTTTTTAAACTGATGTAATGTACGTGAGATAAACCATGTAGTGAAACTAGTTTGTCATTTCAAAATAGTGCCATTCGAGTGTGTCATTTAAGCCAGAAATGATTTAGAGGCTACTATCAAAATGGGGTCGCGAGCCGCCGAGTCCCAAAATGTAAGCCCAACTAAATATATTTTAATTACGGACGCCATTTATATCGCTAACGAAGAAATATGAAAACGCTTTTACGAGTCTCTGACATTTAATTAAAGCGGGGGGCGGGGGTCTGAATGCTCGACGAAATAAATTTGCACAGCGAAATTCGTCTTGTTATATCACCGCGACTGTTTTCATTGTATGGTCAGCCATTTAACAACGTTACAAGTTTAAATACTTTCAAGTCTTTTTTAACATAAAAAGATTATAATAAAAGCATGCCGGTAATGAACAATTACTTTTTAATTCAAACATCTTTGCGACGAAACGATTCTTCTCGTAAAATGTTAATTTACCAAAGTAAATACACTTTGGTATTTTTTTAAAATTATTTTTACTGTGGAAATTATACACAATAATTTGAGAAATGAGCACTCATTTTTTTTTTGCTTGCAACGTTTTCTGCTATAAGTTGGGGACTTAATAATCCACCAGTGATACTATGTCGGGTTAGTGGGGCAGGGGTCAACATTGTGGCTTCTGTAACGGATCTCAAGAGTTCAAATCCCTGAACAGCATTTTTTCAATCGATTTATCGAGTTAATATAATTTCTTAGAATTCTCTCCGCCCTTTTCATTATATCCTCAAAAACGGAGCGTAGCGAGAGCGATAAACTAACCACTAGCTCTGTCCTAGCCCTATTCTTCTGTCTTTCCCCCTAAGAGAAGTTGAGCAAATGAGTAACATGCAGTTCTTGTTGAAACTCTTCTGTTGAGATAAACTCCATAAGGAATCCATATGCTCCGCATTGGAAACGGACATGGTAAAAAAAATACAAAATATGAAAAATTTACACTAAATTGACTTTCTTATGACTGGTTCTATAGCGCAGCAGTTAGCGTTGTGGGCTTCCGTGCTGAACTTCACGGGTTCGAGTCCCAGCACGAACAGCATTTTTTCGATCGATTTCTGTTCAAAGGCATGGGTGTTTGTGATGTCTAAAAATTCCCTCCCACCCTTTCCGATACTTTAATATTCGGGTGTAGCGAGAGCAATACGCTAACCACTATTTTTGTCATAGCCTTATCCTTCTATCCCTACTAATCTTTTTGGATAAAAGAGGTTGAGCGACTCATTAAAAAACAGTTCTCGTAGAAAAAATCTGTTGAGATACCTCCATTAGGAGGTCATATGATCCACATTAAGAGCGGACATGAATAAAAAAATAATCGACTTTAATTAAAATGCTTAAGATCCATAAAAATAAAAGCAACTAATTTGTAATCATATTAAAATACAATTAAATAAAAAAATCACTAACAATCAAAATTAAAGTTTTATCTAAAATAAGGTATTGAAGATTTTAACAATTTAATTTAAAATATCACAAATAATTTGTTAATCGTAGCATAAACGAATCTAAATTGCTCGCGGGAAATGAAGGAGAGAATATTTTGACTGGCGTTTAATTCCGTCACGTAAGGAAAAACGCATGAATCTATGTATTTTGGTAAGTAAGTTTTTGTTTGACTGACTGACTGTATGACTGTAGAATGAAAGTTTCGTGTGTAGGGCGTTTTAGAAGCTAAGAATTTTCTAATGATGCGCCAAGTAAAGCAAAAGAACGTTAATGATATAAAAAATGATGTGAAAACTTTATCTTAACGCCGGCAAGGGTGAAAGTTTTCTTTGCAAGATTTTTAGCGCTGAAATTAGCGAGAGAATATTTTTTTCTGTTGCAGAGTCAGACCAGTAAGAGACTCGGTAGAATTTTTGATCGGCACGAGGAAGCAAGCGGCGTGGGTCGATACAGCATTTCCTTTTTATTAAAGTGGGTGGCAGGGCTGTAATCAAATTTTACACCGTGTCCGTACACCTGTAATTTTATCAGAGCGGGAAACTTGTAATGAATACTGCGAGGCTTTCAAACTGTATTTATAAAACAGCTGTTTTGTTTCAGTATTACCAAACGATACGAAAAAGAATGTCGATAATAATAAACAAGAAAATTAGCTTAAAGATTTTTACGTTTTTTTTTTCATTATTCCAATTATTTTTTGCACGAATATTCTTTATCATTATCTCTCGTGGCTCGGAGACTAGAAAAATACTTCTCTGCCGATGGGGGTCGTTTAAGTACCCCAGTGGTTTCCTCATTATTGGCCTTATTCTTATGAATTTCAAAAAAAAAATAGTCTAAGGGCTTTAAAATTTCTCTCTGCATCATTCCTCATACATTTTTTTATAAATATCTGTGGTTTTTTAATGAATAATCATATTTTAAGTTGCGCGTAAAAAAGACGTCATTCCAGTACAAATATGAATTTGCAACTGACGCGTTCAGCCCAGTTATCTTACCAACGATTGCTGATAAGTGGGCGCTTATCTCGTTATCACATTATCGCGTTATCGCGTATTTATATAAACTACAAAAGGTCCAAAAAACTATGATATAAGAATACCTTAATTAGAAACATTGTATCACCCATATTAAAATAGATATTTAAGAAAATGTGGGTATTGGGGTCGCATTTCTTGAGCTTAGAACCGGAAAAGTTATGCTCGTTTTGATCAAGGCTCAACGTTTTGACTTAAAATGTTCACACATGTCCATTTATTATTGATCATATTGGCATTGCTTTTAAGATCTCTTGGGTTGCTCGGTTGACTAATACACCACTGAAAATATAGATGGATACAAATCGAGATATAATAATTATTGATGTTACACACTTTTTTCATGTGTTTCGGAATGAAAATTGATATGTGTGTCACTAGATTACATGACGGTAATCACATCCTCCGGAGATATGTCCTCGAAGAAAAATAAAACTTGCACACGTCACTTCAACCCACGGTTAGACCTTTTGTCTATGCCAGTGGTCAGCAAACTCATTAATAAGTCAACGATTGAAATTTCTTTTGAGAGCCAATTTTTTAAACTATGTTGGTAGGCACATTGTTTTTAACTTGGTAAGGGTACTCTTATGAGTTTTATTAGCTTATCTAGTTAGCTTATGCTAGTTTTTGCTTAAAAGGTTCACAATGTGATTGAAGTACGTTCGTTGAAATCGCTTCTTAGAATTAGTAGTTTTAAGATCGAAAACATATTTCTCCGCGTAGGACACGTAGTTTCATTCGCACTGTATGTGATATTTTATGAAAGAGACACACTCAAGAGGCCAAAGAGCCGCATGCGACTCACGAATTTTCTGACCACCAGCCTATACCATCGACTCGGTCACTACGAGAGTGATAATTATTGTATTTAATAACTTTACGGTGTCCTATAGACCAGTGTTCCCCAACCGGTGGTCCACGGCCCAGTACTGGGACCCAGAGACTTTCCGCAGGGCCGCAAACATTTCAAGATATTCGCCATGCAAAAATATTGAATATAAGATTTTTATCGCCTGCACCTTTTCTTGTATTTTTAGTTATTGTTAAATAAAAAGACATCAATAATGTGGCTCCGTATTTTGTTTCTTGGCCATTTTTGTGCGGTTACATATTACTCACACTTCTAAAATCCGGCTTCAAATTTGTAAAGGTTAGTTTATTGCGGATACTTATTCTGTTGTATTATTTTTTCTGTGTGTGACACGACACGATGGCCGCTGGTTTTTTCAGAATCGACAGTCATAAATATTTGCTCTTCGATAGTGAACTCAGATGCAAAACCCTACCTAAATATACCAATAATTTCATAATACATAATTGTTTTCACTTTTAGGGTGTTCACTGTCAATACTCGGTGGAAAGGCATTATATTAATAAAAACACAATATTCCTTTGTACTTTATTCAACTTTATTTAAAAGGTCAGGACCGGTTTCGCTCATTGCGAGCATTGACAACTGAAAAGAGTTGTATAGTTATGTCCATTTGTAACAATATGTGGTCCGCGATTTTTTTCCGTTTTTTACCGGTCCGCAGGTGTTAAAAGGTTGGAGAACACTGTTATAGACAATACCTACGCATACCTATCTTCTAAGGTTTTACGAAGTGTTCATTTTTTCTGGTAACGTCTGAGGAACATTTTACAACACTTAACGTGTATGAAGTTGTCCGCGGAAAGTAAAAAGGTTGTTCATAATAGAAGATTTTTTTAGTTTAAATCGATTATCTATCAATATTTTACGATTAGTATGATTAAAACATTGTAATTTGCACATGAAAAAAAATCATATTGTTAAGAAAAAAAAATACAAACAGTCTGAATCATATTGAATAAACTGGCCAAGAAACTATGCGTTGAAGCTTTGGTTATCTCCAGTAGTCAAGGAAAGAATCGGCGAGTAATCCTTTGGATTATTTAACATATTTGACATAACAACTATAATGTCGAAAGCGTTAAATCACAGATACTTTGAAGGTGTCTTCAATGAGGCTTGAACAGATTCATCTAATTGCCAGAGTAAGGTTCTTACCACTAAACTTCAGTAAACTAACATATGTATAATATATGATGAAGCATCTCATTGATAACAAACAAAGTCAAGAACTTTACTACCGTACTAAAAAAATGTACTCATATATTATGTACGTTTGTATGTTTGAACTGAAACTATAGCAATAATTAATCTTGCAATGTGCTGAGGCTTCTTGGTAAAATATTCCAATTGTGAGATATTATATCGTCAATGTCAAACAGTTTGAAAACTACGCCATTCCTCATCAATGTACAAGTTTATTTGCATGTAAACAGAACACTCGCCGAAACCTAATATTCACCATTTCTCCTTTCTGAATGATTAAATTAGTTATATTGATGTAGTATTTCAAATTCCACTCACGTTCAAGATGTAACGGGTATATCATACGTTTTGCGATTCAATCCAACGCGTATGTGATGTAATATAAATGGAGCTAAATCGTGTAATTTAAAACAGGCTTTTAGTAAATGTTCGATTCTGGATTATTTAATATTGTAAAAATATCGATGGATAAATTAAATTACGTATTGTCAAACATTTGTTGTTTCAGTAATAATTGAGACAAAGTAAAACGGTAACTATTGGTTAAATTTTATAATTTAGAATTTCGACTGAAGGTGCTTGATGGAAATTTATCTTTAGATTAGAACTATCTTACGTACATTATGAAAATAGTTATAATCTAGGTTAAATTTTAATCAGACAACCAATCGAGCACGCAGCAGTATTTATCAAAAATTGTGATGACCTAGGCAATTTACTTTGATGAAAGGTCTCAGAAGGAATACGCGATCCGCTGGTAAAATATAAAGAGTAAAATAAGATTCATTTTTATAGTCTGGTGATTAACAATTTAATAAGAAGATCGTAATCAAGATGAACAATCTGAACATATTATAAACACAAATTAATCTGTTAATACGATAAAAAATTAGTGAAATACTGACAATTTATAGCAATTTCAAATCAGTCTAAAGTGAGTGAACAATTTTTTCGCGCAAGGAAACTCACACACCGATTATTCCAGTTATATTGAAATTTATATATTGAAAAATTGTTTTTTTTTTATTTTGAGATATTTGAAAGACAAAGAGTTTTATTTTCTATTTTAGTTGACTATAGTTAATATAAATTTATTTTCATTGAATATTAATTAATCAACAAAAAAAATATAAAAACGATAGAAGATTAAAGATTTTAGTGAATTTTCAATCTGAAATTTGAATCTTTCAAGTTTTGTACACTCACACACGTTTCGTCTTTAACGACCCAGGTCTTGCCTTTCGATATGTTCAAGCGTTTAAATGTGCGGATGAACTTGAACTGACGCTTGATAAATAACTGTACGTTTTACGAGGGCGAAATCAAAGCGAATGCAAAGCGAGTCGGTGCGGCACGAAAATATCAAATATAACGTGACAAAACGCACGCCACAATCAGTTTTTTTGATATATTGATTCGTTTTAAGCCGTGTTCCAATCGCGTTCGCAGTGACTTCGCCCAGGTAAGAGATAGCGTCAGTGTAACGTGAAACAAGTGTAAGAGTGTACACAATTTGAACGATTCAATCGATGGAAAATATTGTATTATTTTATATTGTTTAATATAAACTGAAATAATCGATATGCATGATATAAGTTTTTTTTGTATGGGAAATTCATGTACAGAAGAATCGTCATACTATATATTGTTATCAACCTTCGACGTTATATTTTTTAATCGGCATCAAAAATAAAACTAAAGTTTGTTAAACAGTACATATCGACTGTGGAAAGGAAAAAGGACGTAGCCCACAGTTTTTTCGATAATCACAATGTATCAAACTTGATACACGTTCTACCAAAAAGGTGCAAACTACAAATGCCGAATCAGTATCTAAATTTAGCTTTTTAGTTTGAAAAAGATGACCTTGTAAAAAGTTAAAACCAAGAAAAAAGACTGAAATAAAGGTTTTACCTAGACAATTTATTTAATTAATATTAGGTTATGTCAATTAAACACTAGTTTAGAAGTCTCCGTGCACTTTAAGGTTGTGTATAATTCATAATTTGCGTATGGCCCAAAATCATCAAAACACGTTTTTTGCGCCTCCTGTAAAATTTGATATGTGCGAATTACGTCCTTTTTCCTTTCCACAATCGATATGTTTATTTCTATTTATTCTTTTATAAAATATTCAACTGTATTCAATGAATATTTTTAATAAATTAAAAAGATAGCGCCATCTCAAATGCTAAGCATTTTGCTGTACGAATAAATAAATTTTAAAAAGCCTGAATATTCAAAATGATCGAACTGCTAAAAGCAGTTTGTATAAGCAATTGAGAGTCTTGTTGGGACGTTGAATGCGAGAGTTCTAGTCGTAAAATAAATAAACGAAAGCCAATTTGAACGACTAACGAGTAAACTGAAGATGAGAGAGACATTTTGAACTTGATTCAAGAACAAAGCCTATAATAATTAAAGACGTCCTTTCACGTTGGAATCTTAATGGTCGCTCGTTGAAAGTGTGACACGTGTTAATTTGCAGCTGAAATATTCTGTTTTAACTACCACAAAAAAAGAACTTGTTGATGGTTGCGGCAAAACTAATAATGTAGTCTCAAAGACGAGGCTTGACAATTGAATCGTTTAGTTGAAAAAAGTACTCTGGAAGCCTTTCAAGTTTTGAGTAAATTACGAAAAACCGCTGTGCACACATATGAAACATATCATGTATTTTTCTTTGCATTGGCTGTATGTGTAAGGAAATGTAATATATAACTATTTAATTTATATGCAGATAACGTGTATCAAAAGTTTGATTTTTTTTAAAACTTAGTTCATATGCAAATGACCCAAATTTTCGAAATGATTTTCTCAACAGATAAGATGGAATTCCGATATTATATATGTGAAAAAAAAATGTTTTAACATTTACCTCAATTTGATTGACGGTAAAAATCCAGGATTAATATTTAAAAAAAAAATATGTTTTTCACATAGTTACTAAAGGGCCAGCAGCATACCATAAGTGTTTTTAGCACCGTAGGGGAAGTGTTAATGCTGTGGGTAGATCATTAATGATTCGACCACATATACGTATATTAAAAAAAAACATTTTGTTCACTTGGTTCCCAAAAGGCCAGTAACGTATCAGAAGTATTTTTAGCACTGTAGGGGAAGTGTTAATGCTGTAGGTAGATCACTATTCGACCACAAGTCAATTTTATATTCTAATTTCTGAAATTTCGGAGGCTTTCAATACGTCCACTCTCTCAATTTTGCACCTTATACCATAGATCTTTTTATTTACAAAAAAGCGATTTCGACTTAAATATGATATCGACTGTGGAAAGGAAAAAGGAAGTAACCCACAAATATCAAATTTTACAGGAGGCACAAAAAAAGTAATTTGATGATTTTGGGCCATATGCAAATTATGAATTATACACAACCTTGAAGTGCACTTTTAATTGACATAATCTAATAATAATTAAATAAATTGTCTGAAAAAAAACTTTATTTCAGTCTTTTTTCTTGGTTTCAATTTTTTACAAGCTCATATTTTTCAATCTTAAAAGCTAAATTTAGATACCGATTCGGTATTTGCATCCTTTTGTTATGGATACGCTAAATCAACCACTGTGAAATGTTGATTATCCCTGATATAACATAATTAAAATTTGTCGTATTTGATTTCACTATATATTGTATATAATTTCAATGCAACAGTAACTTTCCAACGGACAAATATATAAATTGATTTCTTCCACTTCAGTTAAAATCAAAGTTCAAATCGAACGGTTGTTGACTCAGTAGAGACTAGGGCATCCAATCCCGGGATCCGGGATCCCGTAATCCCGGGATCCCGTTCAATTTTCTGATCCCGAAATCCCGGGATTGACATGGCCGCGATCCCGGGATTTCGGGATTGAGAAATTAGGAGGAAATCTCGAAAAGTGAGATGAAATTGGCAAATTGTCGCTTGAAATTCCTCGGTGAGCTAAAAAAAAAAAAAAAAAAACGAGGTTTCGTGAGAATACGGGGAAAAAGTATACCAAATTGAGGATTTCAAATTCCTCGGTGAGCTAAAAAAAAAAAAAAAGAGGTTTTGTGAGAATTCGGGGAAAAAGTATACCAAATTGAGGATTTTAAATTCCCCGGTGAGCTAAAAAAAAAAAAAAACGAGGTTTGGTGAGAATTCGGGGAAAAAGTATACCAAATTGAGGATTTCAAATTCTTCGGTGAGCTAAAAAAAAAAAAAAACGAGGTTTCGTGAGAATACGGGGAAAAAGTATACCAAATCGGAGATTTCAAATTCCTCGGTAAATTTATCTCAATCCCGGGATTGAGAATTTATCAATCCCGAAATCCCGGGATTGGAAAAAGGCTCCGGGATTGGATACCCTAGTAGAGACCTCTTGATACTCACGTCGTAATTATTTGATTATTAGATAAGTGATTTATTAAAGTGTAAAAAAAATATGTTATTCGAATGAAAGTTGAACAAACATTGAAATAGTGTTTTAGTAAAAATTATACCCGTAACACTTTTGATAGAACGTGTATCAAGTTTGATACATTGTAATTATCAAAAAAAACCTGTTATGAAAAAACTGTGAGTAACGTCCTTTTTCCTTTCCACAGTCGATATAAATCGCTGTTTTGCTAACGGCTTCTTGTTTTATTTTTTCTATCTTTTATTTTAGTCTTCATTATGTGAATAGCGACGCTAGCTTCTATGTGTGTTGTTAATTATCATTAAACATATTTCAAAGCACGTCTGCGTATTCGCCGTACATAAAATAATTGAGTATTTTTTTGTTATACACAAATAATTAAAAATATTCATGACTGTGCGAAAAAGTGTTTTATGGTCGAATAAGTTTTTATCTGAACTAAAAAGGTGACATAAAAAGTATTCGTCATTGTTGTTAAATATGAAAACGACAGTGTGTATTTTTTAAGACGAAAAAGAAAAATTCTTTTTCTGCTTGTTGTTGTGTGTGTGTGCCAAAATATAAATCAAAATGTCCCACCCCGCTGGTTAAAAGCCTTTCTTTGACAGTTATTGACTTTTCGCTTAACTTAAAACTTACTTACTTGACTTTAGGTGGTATACTTTGACAGTTCTTCGCAAAAGTAAATAAAAATATATCCAGAGACTTTATAAAATGTCAAATTGGAGATATTGCTAGATTTTCAGAGTAGTTAATCTTTTAAGGTAAAATGAAAGCAATTTAGAATAGTTTTTTTCTTTGTGTATTTCTTCCATTTTAGTAATACAATCGACATATAAGATATATACTATACAAAGTAGTGAATCACTTTTAGGGTGTTTACTATCAATATTTGGTGGAAAGGCACTATATTTTTTTAAAAATTATCCTTTTGTACTAGAGACCGAGTTCGCTCATGACGAACATTTTAAACGGAAAATTCTGAAATATTTTCAGTTGAAAATGTTTGTCATCAGTGAAACTGCTCTTGATCATATAAAATGAATGAAAAAATGTTCTTTTAATATTAAGTGTACAACAAAGGCCTTAAAATCATTATTGTTTAGTGACGTTTCATAAAAGTTTTTTTTAAAGTAGCATCAAATGAACTAATGGCCATTTGCTACTAATTTGAAGCTAGTATATGTATATATATTTGATATTGTACCAATGATTAGAATTAAGCTGCATATTTTTTATTTATTTTGTTTAATCACAAACATGGTGAGATAGAATATGTATGAAAAAACAATTATAAATAATGGAAAACCTGTTTTTAAAATGCATCCATACGTTAACGATGATAAAATTTTAATGTTGGGATGTATTTTTCAGTATGTCATTGTAAAAAATGTTAAAATAATAATGAATTCACAAAAGACAGATAGCTCACGAACATATTCATTTTTGCATTGTCTTTTTAAGTGTTTGTTTAAAATACTTAAGCTCTTGTATCTTACCTCACTATCGTTGCTGTGAAGCCTCAGCTGGAAACCAGGCAAGATATCCTTCCTCTTATTAACATCCTCAAGTGCCAAATTAGCAGCCGGCATACAGGCCTGTCCACCCTGCCAGCCACCCTCGCCGCCTATCGGGAAAATCCCGCCTATGTGAAGAACTTCGTCTTCCTCGGGCTCTATCGTCAGCCCACCGCGAACACCAGAAATGAACAACCCGAAAACTGACACCAGCAACAGCCACGAATACACTACTTTGGAAACACAGTTTTTATTCGAAAACCCAACACTTTTCGAGCGAGCGTTTTTTGGTGCGGTAGCATTTTTTTTCGAAACACTTTTACTACAAGTTTCATTTGTGATTGTTTTTCTTGTGTTAGTTGTATTATTAATCGTCTGTTTTGAAAACTTACTTTTGAGCATGGCAATTGCTTCGTTCATAACGGAAACGCGTTTAACAATTGTTCGATATATAGATTGAAGTTCGATATTTTTGAATATATGAAATCGCTGCACTGTTTTTACTACAATATTAAATAGTTCATTTCTCATTGTTGGTATTTTATTTAGCCAAAATTCGAAGCGAATGATTTTTGAAAGGGTTGTCCTTTTCCAATACGCGGAGAGATAATGTTTATTGAAGCATATTAGTCTCACAGAGACGGCGTGTATAGGGCTATATAAACTGAACACAGTTGGAATAATAACATTAATAAGTCTATCCTTTTTTAAGGTTAAAACATCGTTAATATCACTGAGATGTTTAGTCTTAAAATGTGAAACTGACGCTATTAAAAATTTAAAAAATGAAGACACGGGCGATACTCTTGTGTGAAGGTGCGCATGGTTTTTCTTTTTGAATTTTATCCTCGGCAACACTCTCCTTCGACCCATTTTCGTCTTTGCCGGATTGGGGCCGCGGTGTCGGCTAGGGTTTGTTGAATTCGCGGGATCTAACAAATTGATTGGCGCGTGTGAGATCTCTCCAGACGTGGGTGCACGTAATGAAGGCGGCCAATGAAAACAGGTTCCGTTCTGGAAAAAAACAAAGATTTTTTTATTAATCAAAATGGCGAACATATCCGTGAGAAAAAAAAATCTTCAATAGCGCAATAGCTTAACACATTAAATAAGTTCTTACCACCTCAATCGACTAAGCGTTGAGCAACAAACAATTTACGATTGTTTGTTGATAAAATCAAATTTGATAACTTTTTTTATTCCGTTTGTCGTATTACAAAATGTGACACCTGTTAAACCTCTTTGAAAAGCAACATCAGACATCAAAAGACATCAAAAAGATTACGAATAAACTATAAAATTATTATAATTTTTAAGTTATAAATTACAAAACAAAAGTTGGGGTTTTTCCTTTTGTAATGGGCACGTGGAGTGAGTCATATACAATATTTGATAAACATAAACTAATTACTTAAATTAGATACAGTAAACTTTGCCGTTTTAAGTTTAATGATGCTTTTCAAAGAGAAAAAACACGTGATACGTTTTTTAACACAAACGTGTTATCAAATTTAACTTTATATTTAAGCAATTTTAAATTCAGATTCACAAAACCTCATCAAACAACAAAAAAAATGCACACTTAAATAATTAATTGATTGAATGGCATATATTCATAAATTATCAGGAAAAATTATTAAGACTAATAATATTTTAATAAAATAATTTCAGAATAATGTATATATGTATAATGTAAAGCACCAATTTTGAATCAACATAAATTTTAACGTTTTAACGAAAATATTAAAAAGTAATATTTATCAACTCTAACAATAATGTTATATGGTCACCAAAGCAGCGATTTCCAACCTGGAAGGCGTGGACTACTGCAAAGGAAGACGCGAAAAGTCAAAAATATTTATTTACCTTTTAAAACGTATCTTTATTACTATTTGAAATAAAGGATTAGATGGCGCGAATATATTTTGTTGTCCCCAAAAGGAGGCGTAGTAACATAAAGTTTGAAAACCACTACCCTAAAGCTATTCGTTTCTTAATCCTTTAATATAAAAATAATGTCTAAATATTTGCAGTTTGACCGGTGATAGTCCCCTTATATTAATACACTATTGAATATATTGTGATATTTTAGGATAAATAAACATGATCACAACAATACTATTGTGTTTATACGAGCTTTGATCTCTACACAAACATTAAATCACATATTTATAAAGTTTCAAGTTACAAAAACATCAAAAGCTACAGTTTGAAAAAAATATAAGCTTTTTTCTTTGAAACTTTATAACTTGTGTGTTAGTAATTTGTAAGCAAAAAAAAAAACTCCATAGTGCCTGTACTCGAAAAAGTAGAATATAAATCTTTTCCATTTGTCAGTGGCTGTATTAAGAGCCAATAAAACTTTGTAATGGATGAAAAATAAACTTGTTCAAACAGAGATGAGTTGATATTTCTTTGCTATTGTAACTTATTCATATGATGGAAACAAAAAAATATTCACGCATTATCTACTGATTCGATTAGCATGTACGTCTCATACAATGGCTACATATAGTTTGTGATATAAATTTAGTGTAAGCCATATCGATGACTTAGAGTTAAAATATCTCCAATCTTGATCGAAAATGATCTAAGTACTGAAAAAGAGGTTTATCGGGTTCTATGGTGGAACGGTTAGCGTTGTTGGCTTCCGATCCGGATCACGCGGTTCGAGTCCAAGTACGAACAGCATTTTTTGATATATTTCAGTTAGAAGGCATGGGTGTTTGTAGGGCTTGTCGGCTTTCAAAAACCTGTTTTAAAAACCGTTTTTTTTTGCTAAATTTGTGACATTCGAAAACCGTTTTATCAATTTTGTAACCGGCTGTGCCGAATTTTCCATAAACGAGTCTATAAACAGAAGGACAGAAAATTTGGATCTTTTATTTGATGGCTTAAAGACCATATGCCCCACATCATTACATTACCCAGTGAAAGGGTATTTTCGATATCAGAAAATTTTGTTACAAAACGATCAGTGGACGCTTTGTGTTTTCCCAAATCATATTTTCCAAAGAGTAACACCAAATAATTTCTTGTTATGTATTTAAATAAACAACATAAAAAAATTAACTTTATCATTATTTTGATTGAATTATCCATTTTTGGTAAAACTTCGAAAACATGATAAAACCGGTTTTATAACAATATTGACATTCGAAAACCGGTTGTTTTCAAAAGTAGGTTTTTGTATAAGCTCTAGGTGTTTGTGATGTTTAAAAATTTATTTCTACTCTTGTCATCATTCAATAACTGGGCGTAACGAGAGCGAATAAGTAACCACTAGTTCCGTCCTAGTCTTATCCTCCTATCCTTCTATATCGACTGAGTAGCAAACAGTTTTCATAGAAAAAATCTGTTTAGATACCTCTATTAAGAGGCCATATGCTCTTATAAAAAAAACTGAAATTAACCAAATTCTTACACATGTCTAGCAAAGAAAGCGATTTATGTGCTCTCCCAAGTTTAGTAGAATATTTTTTTAAATTTATTTGTTGGGTCTTCATTGTAACCACTTTTACACGATTTTCAATACCTAAATGTTAGTATTTTTAAAAAAAAAAACAGTTTTTTAAATTCAGGGAACCATTTTTCAACTTTTCCACGAATAATATCATTTTTATTACACATTTTTTCGTGGAAAGTATCTACCGTTTATTGGCTCTTTGGTTGACTTTTTTATTCGCATGTGTGCGTACATGTACAGATATAGTATGAGGGAAAGAATACATAATGTGATTTGTAAATTAATGCATATGGAGTCCCCGTTAACTGGCTTCACTAAGGATTTCTTACCTCTGTAGCGATCACGCCCTTCCGTCTACAACGATAGAAAGGGAATATAATTTTTCAAAACATTAGCGACAAAAGAGACCCGAAGAACTTCGACGCTAACGTTTCCTGGTACTTAAAGCTTCATAAATTTGATATCCAAAAAACCGTGTAAAAAAGAGTTGAATGTGTATTTTATTTAGCTCTTGCAAAAAGAAAAAGTTAACTTGTATGCACAATTATAAGTATACAATAAAAAAAATAATAAAACAAGAAAACAAGCAAGAGGTCGTCAGTCGAAGATTCGGATGAAAATTGTAATTCGATATTACTTTGCTTAACCCGAGGGAAAAAATCCAGGCATTAAATTTCCCGGGCGAACTTAAGTATGCAGACAACCACTGCGTTGCCGTAGTGACTACAGGACGCCTTTCAGCTACAAAACGTATCATGTATCATTCGTTAGCATTGAGTTTCAACACCCGTTCGTTGTCAGAGCTTTTGCAATCCTAAAAGCACAAATAAAACAGTGCTCATTAAGGGTAAAGGAATCTAACTAACACTTGGTAGATTTATTGACAAGTGAAAGTTTGTAAGTGACTTTTAATAAAAATCATCGTGTAACAGATCAAATCTAGATTGGCAGAATTTCGAACGACTTCACTCATCAAGACGTTCATTTTATACTAAAAAAAACTGTGCCTTAATAGTGGACAGTTAGTTTTTATATAATACTAGCCGGTTCCCGGCAAGCGTTGCAATGCCATTTAAAGAAAGGAAGTGTTTGTGTTTTAATTGTGCATGTTTTCTTTTTCTGTATGTTTGACGTTTGCTGCCGTTTGTCTATGGTACGTCACACGCCGCCAACTACTGTAAATTAATTGTACTATAAACTTCGCGCAAGTGCAACCATACGTTGTCAAAATGAACTGTATGGCAGACATACAAAGATTGATTTTTATATATAAGACCTAATTAGTTAATTTTACTATGCTTTTAACCTTCCCGGAAGTGTAAGCAAAAAGTTTGTCAAAGTTTTTTTGTAATCGGATGAGTGGTGTGGCAACGCATATAGTACGAACAAACAAACATTCATTTTTAATTAATTTATTCAGATAATTTTATTTTGAAAACTATAGCGAACACTTAATCAAAATTATATATCTAGGGATTGCAATGAACGAATATATAAATACTAGGGTCTCCAATCCCGAGATTCATTTTGGGAATATTATTTTATGGGTATTTTTGCATTTCCAAAACCAGTGTTTTGGAAATGTAAAAAATATATACTTCGGTTTCAATAAAATGTGAAATTCCATTGATACATGAGCCGTTGAGAGGTAAAGTGAGCCCAGTAGTAAAACGGAAAAACTTTTCTATAGGATATATAATTACAATCACTTCTTTATTTTGATGCTTTTGATGGATTGTTTATTTTTATTTTTGTGAGATAATAATATGATAACGCGACGATGGGCCTGGCTTGGCTGCTGATGCCTCAAGAAAGCCTGATTTCTGCCTGTTTCGCCTACCAACCGGATGATTTCCGAAGTCGTGGAAGGCCACTGATGACCATCCATAGAATGTACTCGGCAAAACTACGGGGCGCTGAGATGACACGGGAAGATGTAAGACAGTGATGCACAAACCGCGGCCCGCGGGCCACATGCGGCCCTTTTTGAATTTTGTGGCGGCTCTTTAATATTTTTCTCAAACATATTTTTTTCACGTAAAACATTTATTTCATACATCTAAGCAAGCCTTTTCTTTAATGAAGGAAAATGAGTCGGTTAATAGAAACAGGCATACAAGTTTTAAAAAAATAGTTAAAAATTAATAACAAAGACCAAGAATGCAATAACTTATGAATTGCATATAAATGAAACATAAATATTTCACACTGAAACGATTTTTAATAAGCATCTACTCATAATCCTTTTTTTGCATGGCTTATTTATTTTTGAAATAACACGGTCAAAATAATATAATGGAACCTATTACTTATTTATCTAAATTCACTCAATCTTTTTTACACGGTTTTTAGGCTGTTTTACATGGAATGTACATATGTTCTGTATAAAAAAGGATTGAGCATACTTCAAATCATTTTTTTCTTTACGGCCCGAATCCACGATTATTTGTTTTATGTGGCCCGCTAGAAGATAAAGGTTGTGCATCACTGATGTAAGAAGATTGGCGGGAAACAGAGAATCTTGGGGGAACAAAAAAACCCCACTATAATAGTATATATTTACTGAGCTCACTTCAATTTTACGATACTTCAAGAGATTATGAGTATTGTTACGGATGTAACTTATTGTTTTCATAAAATACCACTAGGCCTACAACATCTCTCTGGTGCTCGTATAATATGGCTGAAACTAAATATATTACTTACAAGCCAATGTGACATTAAACGCAGTCTTTTGTTTTGCTTATCTATTCTAAAGAGCACTAAATGCTTATGTTATGTGAGTAAATTTATGTTTCAATTGATAATTAAATTTTATAATTTTCATGCAGTTGGCAGTTTCTATTGTTTAGCAATATCGGTACAACGATGTGTAGAGCATAACAAAACGATCGAGTAAGCCAACGTAAATCTTTTAATAACATGGTGCAGTTGTCGTCGTTTAAGGAGAACGATTCCCCGGACGTCTAATTGTCTTTAGCGTGGCGTAACTTATACGAAACGCCCAGGGTGAGTTTAATTGTTCTCCACCTGTCATCCCCACGCCAAGGGAGCGCGTGCTAGCTACGCAACATTCATATTAGTAGCGTAAAGATAAATTCATTTCAATATTATTAAATTAATTGAAAGTTTCTCAAGTAAAAAATAAATTCAATAATTTTGTTATTCCACTTGTGGTGTTACAAATTGTGACACGTGTTTTACCTCACGTTTCACATTGCTACAGTGATAACTGTTTTTTTTTTAAATTTATATTCGCTCCAAATGTGGAGCATATGTTATCCTTATGGAAGTATCTCAACATAAGTTTTACAACGATAACTGTTTGTTAATCTATCGTTCAACCTCTCTTTTTCAAAGAGAGTAATATAGAAAGAAAGATAATATAAAAACAGGATTAGTGGTTAACCAATAGTATTCGTTACGCCTGGTTATTTAAGAATCGAAAAGGTGGGAAGATATTGTCAGACATCACAGACACCCATGCCTTAGAACAGAAATTAATTCATAAAATGCTGTTCGTACTGGGACTCGAACCCGTGAGATCCGGCACGAAAACCAACAACGCTAAGCGCTCATTACAACTCTCAAATTGCAACCAAACTTTTTTTAATTTTTTTATTCGATAAACTTTTTTCCTTTCTGCATCACACCGAAGACGATATCTCCTCAATGATACAGTTAAGATACATGTTTTTAGGCAATTTGATAGGTAACAATAATAATAATTAAAAATATAAAGGTATTAATAAAGGTTAATTAAATAATTAAATAATAAACACGGAAAAAAAATAATTAAATAATAATAAGCAAGAATGATAGTTAATGGCACTAATGAGACAACTTTTAATTTTGAAACAGATATAATATGATTAAGGATTGAATGGTGAGGGGCAGGGAAGGTAAACTTTTTCTCCAAAAGAAGTAGCAAATTTCTTGAAGTGAGCGAAATTTTCTGGAGATGAAACTAGATCTGGATGCCCGATAGGACCATCACGGTTATTTCTACATAACGAAAACAATATACCTCTTTCAACAGACATAATCGAACAATTCCAGAGAATATGCTCTGAATCTTGATTACTGTCACCACAAGGACAGTGTGGGTTAGGTTTGATTTTAAATTTATGTAGCTTGGCATTAAACGCACCGTGTCCGGTGATAAATTGTGAGGTCCAGTGATCCGGAGAGAGCCAGGTTGCATTCTGACGAAAAACAATATCTGGGAAAAATAAATAGGTAATTCTACCACGAAGGGACTTTGACCATCGACTTTGCCAATTAGTTAAAACGGTTAGTGAGCAGAGTTTTTTCACTTTAACTTTTAAAAAATCTTGTGAATCCAACGGGTGAAGAGTTGTGAGACCAATTTGCGCTGGTTTCCCGTGCAAAAGGTGATGAATTGCAGCTCGTCTTTGGACCTCTAGATCCAATGGAGTAAGTCCCAGCATTACGGGAAGACATTCTGTTGAGCAAGTTCGGTAAGCTTTGGAAATAGCAAGAAGGGGAAACCGTTGTCCCCGAAGAAGTATTTGACATATTTCCTGTCGTTGGGTACACCTATATGCCCAACAACTTGCAGCATGACACGCAATACCGAGAAATATGGACTTGTAATAAAGCCGAGACGTAGGGAATGTTAACCCCCAACTTACCCTAGCCATACGTGCAGCCTTTTCGAAGCTTGTCTTAGAATTAGCTATCGCCGTTTTCACGTGGTCCAAGAAAGATATTTTTTCATCTAATATCACACCGAGGTTTCTCAAGGTTCTCTGGACTGGAACTGTGATTGTATTAAACTTAACTATTGGTTTTCGCGTCAGTTTCCCTTTAAGCATTATACTACATGTTTTATGGGGTGCAAATTGTAGTTTATTGTAGTCTCCCCATGCAGCAACTTGCTTTAAACAGTCAGTTGATAGCTTTTCGAGAATGCTTCTACTATTACCATGAATAAGCATTATTGCATCATCAGCGTATGCTTGTATGTGCGTATTTTGAGGGAGAGGGAGGTCTAACAGATCATCGAATAAAACATTCCAAAGAAGTGGTCCAAGAATCGATCCTTGAGGACAACCTCGTGTGATATTTCTTTGGATTGAAGAATTTCCGGTTGAAATGATTATCTCTCGTTTTGAAAAATAGCTTACAATAATTTTAAATAGATCAGATGGAATCTTTCTCAGTTTCAGTTTTGTTAAAATCATTGGCCACCATGCATTGTCAAATGCTCCTGATATGTCAAGGGAAATAGCCAAGATATATTTGAAAGACGAGGACGCTACCACACCGAGTAAATGATTGATAGCATCATCTACAGAGATCTTTGACCTAAATCCAAACTGATTTGACGATATTGGTTTGTTTGAAGAAATGTGCATATTAAGACGAGTAAATATAACCTTTTCGAGAACTTTACCAAGGATTGGGAGTAAGGTTAAGGGACGGTAAGCTTTTGGGTCGGTTGGTGGTTTTTCACAGCGCTTAGGAATGATGATCAGAATACCAGACTTCCAGCAATCAGGAAAAATACCTTGTCTTAAGCAACTTTGGTAAAGGTATGTGAACTCATGCTGTCCGATATCCCATGCTCTTTTGCACAGTTCAGCATCAATCCTGTCGATGCCTGGTGATTTAGTAACATTAAGATTTTTAAAGATCTGGTTCAACTCTTCTCTAGTAACTGGTGGCGAATCATCTTCTATTGTGTTGGGTAAATCAAATGCGTATTTCCGGATTCTAGCATGTTCTGTTGAGTCCGAATCTGGATCATCTTCAGCTATAAGGGAATCCAAGAAAGCTTTAGCAGTGCTTTCGCCGGTCATAGTAAACTTCCCTGAATTAAATATTCCACTTAAGACTCTTGAAGTACTTCTCTTGTTTGAGATTGATTGGTATACAGCACCCCAAGGATCGGTTGAACTTGCTTCTCGCACAAAGCTTTTCCATGCCTCCTTTTTGGTGGAAAGTATAGCATTTCTTAAACGAGAAGAGGCACACATGTAGCTTTTCTTAAAAGTATCTAGAAATGGTGAGGGTAGTTTTCTTCTCATTCTTTGATATGCTCTACGAGCTCGGTTTTTACATCTTTTGAGTTCATCTAATGTGGTGTTCCACCATGGATTCGAGGACGAATGCTTCGGTTTGGTTCTTCCTATCGCTATATCAGTAATGAGTCAATGAGTAATTTACGTATCAGTAATGAGTCTGACTGTACTATTCTGCAACAGAATATAAATGCTGTTTTGAATTGGTCTGTAAAAAACAAACTCGACTTCAACATTTCGAAATGTTTTTGCATTTCCTTCTCTCGCTCAAGATTTCCCATCTCATATAACTATGTGATATCTAATGATGCTTTAAAGCGTTTGTCTGAAGTTGTTGATCTTGGTATAAGATTTGACTCCTCTTTCAACTTTCATTCACATATTACTTCTATTGCACTGAGTGCAAGCAAACTTCTTGGGTTTATTGTTAGACAAAGCAAACCATTTGAAAACCCAACTGTGTTTCGCACGCTTTATGTTTCTTTGGTCTTAAGTAAGCTTGAATATGGATCCATCATTTGGAGTCCATATGAAAGTTCATACAAGCTGCAATTGGAGAGAGTCCATAAGAAATTTCTTAGATATTATTATTTCAAAAAATTTAAATTCTTTCCCTTTGATAATTCCTTAAATGAATACTACCCCACCAAATTTCTTTTAGGAATGTTATCATTTCACTCTCTTGAAGCTCGAAGATCGTTTTCAAGCTTAAAGCATTTTTCTCTTCTCCTTCGGGGCCGAGTTAATAATCCTGAAATACTCATGACTATTAATTTACATGCTCCCAATTTATTTTCACGTGGGCGAAATTATGATCGAAAACTTTTATTTCTAAAAACTTATACCTCGCTTAGGAGGTATGAGTCTCCAGTTCCTAGGGCCGTTCGATTGATCAACTCATTGCCTAGTGAAGTGGATGTTTTTGGTGATAGTATTTGTGAACTGTTTGTGAAATTTTACTATTTTATTTCTTGATTTTTTGTGTTGATTTTTATGTATTATGTAATTTTATTTAATATTCTGTGTCTTTTATTTGTCAAGTACATGGCGAATTGGCGTAAGCTGTTATGCCATGTACCATAATTTTAATTTTAAACAATAAATAAATAAATAAATAAATAAATAAATATCTGCACAGTCAATCACACTATTTGTCAACATTAAAGCTACTTGATGAGGAGTTTCATCAAGTCTTTGCAACCAAACTATAATACCTACTTAATTTTTGATTGGTTGTGTTAATTAATGTGTCGTAACATTTTGTATTGAAAATGAATTTCTACAAAACAACCGCTGAAGTCATCTAAGATATGAAAGTTTATCCACGTAATTCGTTGTTTAAATCAATATATGGTGTAAATCAAAAGCGCTAGGTTAATAATTGAAAAGTTGGGAAGGGTAAGAAAGTTGTACAATTTTTTTATATCAGTGCATGGAGGAAAGCTGCTGCTGATAGCTAGTTAAAACTATAACGTCAACTTTAAAAAAAAATGATTACGTCACATGTGACAGTCAAAAAGAGTGTAGTACAATTCCCGTACATATCATCCTAAAACTTTTGCTTTACGACCGTACAACTTTTAGCAATACAAACAGTGGGAAAACTTTCATTCGGAATAGAAAAGAAACGCAATCTCGAGATTTTAGAAAGCGAATAAAAAGGTTAACAGGGAGAAGTGGATAGGCAAAGAAAACACAACTTCTTGGCGCAAATACACACATTGGCTAAAGACCAGGTTCCTTGCTCACTAAATCGTTAAAAGTTATCCACTTAACGGCGAAGAATGGACATAACACTTTTACGTAGACCAATATAAACTGTAATTAGCTGCATATTTTATGTGGTAAAAGAGCTGACTTCTGCTATTTATGTCTTAATTATGTTTAAGTGTAGTTTGATTGAAAAAAAAAATGGTTAACTTCATTGGATATAAATCCAAAAACCGTCACGAATGTCTATTAATTATTACTCTAGTAAGTTTTTTTTTTTTACGATGTCCGCCCCTAATGTGGAGCATATGGACTCCTAATGAAGTTTGTCCCAACAAAAGTATTTCTACGAGAACTGCTTGTTACTCAGTTGCTAAACCTCTCTTTTTCCAGAGACAGTAGGAATAGAAGGATAGGGCTAAGACATAGCTCCGTTCATAGGATAGGATGGGTGGAAGTGGGGAGTTCAAGGCATCACATACATCCATGCTTTTAAACAGAAATTCTTAAGCCGATTGAAAAATCAATTTATAAAACTTTCCGTACTGGGATTCGAACCCGTGACCTACGAGGGAATATGACCACTCGACTACACAGGCGGCAATAAGCTATTAGTATTATACATAGCTGATTTTCTTGTAATAAAGTAAACATTTCAAAGTATTGAGTCTCAAAAGAATTACGATGTATATTTTACAGTTATTTCGACTTCACTCTATCTTCAGAACCATGTAAAAGCTCATTTTGGTGCATTTAGGTACACTATTCTAAAAGTAATATACACTTTAACGTAACATGACTACATCATCGCACACTCGCGATAAATTATATATATAATTTCTAGATGCAATGCACTCACTGATCAGAGAGGTTACAAATTGGATTTGAAATAGAGCTTTCAAAGAGTATATCATTTGAAGGTAACGTAAGGACTTTGAAAGCATTGCTGTTCTTGTGGTTAAAAGCTTCGGTATTGCAATAAACGTTGATCCGTATAAAAATAAATCATCTATAACGATTCAAAACGATTTTCGGAATTCAAGATATCAACCTTTTAACTGCCAGCAGGTGTATGTATGGCGGTACCTCGCACGCCACGAGTTTAATTGCAATTATATATATTTTTTAATTTATCGTTTTTGAAAATGTTTTAAAGTTTATTTGTTAAAACTTACCAAATAAATGAAGAGTGCGCCGATGACGATGCGATTGTGCCGCCATTTATACATAATAACAATGTTAAAATGTTTATGACACATCAGGGTTGTCACAAATTTTGTCATAGAAAATACGCGAACTAAATATTATTTCAAAAGTAATTGTTTATTTGAGTTTAATTTTTAAAATGTACACACACTAAGTTTCAGAAAATTAATAGTCTTCTATAGATAATATGACTGCCACCCCTGAATTTTGCGCCATCTTCATACTCGGAGACAGACTTATTTCAAATTACATTTCAAGTAGTAAAAACGAAAACTGTTTCAATTGTGAGTATAGGACGATATTCCAAATAGATGTCGTTGTGTGTTCGACACAGTTGTATGTTTAACATAATTGATTTACGTTAGTAAAATCCCGTTCAAAGCGTGCGTCCGAAGACGTCATTTTATGTATGATTGGCGTACCGTTCACGGAAATGTTCGCGCCTTAAGACGCTTGTGGCAGCCATCCGGTTAAATCTAAAGCATACATTCTTAAGGTGTTTGTAAAAAAACTTGGTTTTAAGGCATATTAAAAAATAAAACAGTCTTTTGTAATAATTCTGGATGATAAACTGTCGAAATACCTAGAAAAATGTTTTTTTTTATAATTGTTATATTATATGTGAGAAATATCACGTGAGTAGTTTGAATTTTGAATTCACTTTTATTGAATACAAGCACTGGTAACAGATGGCGTCTCAAGCTTTGAAACCACAGATAATATTTTGGTTTGGCACTCTACTACTTATTTCAGGATGACAACCTACATCCGAGAATTGGCAGAAATACAACTGACATCCGATATAAATTTGGCACAAATATTTTAAAGTATGGTTTTATAATATAGTATTATACTTATTTTTCATACAGGTGAAGCTTTAAAGTTCACTATTTTCAGATTAAAGACGCAAGACTATCGATAAATTGTTGCAGAAGAGCAACTTTTTTTTAAATTTCAAAAATAAAGTTGTTTGAAGATATTTTCCGCAGTGTAAACATACCGTCTATCGGCCATACTTTTTCTTTTATTAATGGGATAAAGAGTGGCGCAAGTCGATATAAGACGCTGTACTTTGTGAAGAAGCTTTTAGCTTGCATGAAATATTAGCTGGTTTGCCACTTTACATTACACTGTGCTTAAAAATGCATATCACTTATTAAATAATAAACAATACATCTTTGGTGTTGTTTTTGTAATTAAAATTACAGATGTGCAGGCTATCAATTATAGACAAATAATAATTTTTATTTTAAGCTAGGTAAAAAAACGCAAATCTTATATATAAAAATAAATGTTTATTTATTCGTACTTTATGCGTTGCCACACCGCTTATTGCAATAAAACTTTGACAAACTTTTTGCTTGCACTTTCGAGAAGGTTATATGCATACTAAAATTAACTTTTAGTGGGTTTTATATATAAAAATCAATGTTTCTATGTCTGCCGTACAGTTCATTTTGACAACGTATGCTTGCATTTACGCGAAGGTTATAATACAATTAACTTACAGTAGGTGGCGGCGTGTGTCGTACCATAAACAATCGGCAGCAAAATTAAAACGTCAAACAGACAGAAAAAGAAAACATGCACTTCATTAAGCACAATTAAAACAATTACAATTCAAATTTTATCAAATTTAAATCGTTATTTTTAAATGATAAAAACATTACTGATTTTCTTTCCATATTTTTTTACTTTTATAAATCGCTTAAACATTAAAAAACCCTTTATGTTTTTTCGCATTTTCAAGCTTGTAACCACTAAACATCGTTAAAATAAATTATATAGCGGTAATATAAAAAAGACACAATTATATTTTTACGCTCAAAAAAATAATAATGCCACATCTCAGAATGAAGTATTTGACAATATTTTGAATTTATATAGTAAAGTTACAATTGTTCATAAATTTTATTTGAAGTGTAAATTATTTAAAAAGTATCTGTATCAAAAAACTTTATTTTAGAAAAAGTACTACTTAATAATGTTCTGATAATAGAATTCCATATTTTTGTTAAATAATGATGAAAAATGTGGCATCGAAAAACCTAATATTTTATCTGAAGTTTGATTGATAGGAGCAATATGTGATAATGTACTACATTTGATTTTGAAATGGATTTAAAAACATTAATTATTATTACGAATTATTAATACTTTCCTATACTAATATGGTATAGATTTTGCGGCCACTCTGTGGAGTACGTTGTACATGCATGTAGTACGAATTTTGTACGTCAATATGGCTGACTTGCTATCTCTTCATTTTACTTCAAAGAAATTGTTTTACAATGTAAAGTACAAATATACACACTGAAGAGTACTTACACAAGTGACGGTAAACTTATTTGCTTTTCGCAGCACAAGTTCTTTTGATGTTACATTTATGGACATGATTTAATCTTCGCTAGTAAAAATGTCAACAATTTTGCAAAAATACTAGATCGTTCGATAAACAAGAATATGCTGTAACACAATATTGTAATTGATTGGTTTATGATATCTTGCTATTTTTTCAGCGAAATGATTGGGGTCATAACCAAAAAGTAAAATTATAAAATATTAAAATAATCATTAAATGTAATTTTTCATTCCTGTAACTGACTGCTTAAAGGTTTTAGGCTTGCATCATTCTTTAGAAGTATTCAATTATACCAGAATGAAAACATAAAAATTGAGAATTATTTTCGATGTAGCAAATTTTATTCAAACGTATATATTTTCCGCCTGTGTGGTCGAGTGGTCAACGCCGTTGGCTTCAGCTATAGAGGTCAAGGGTTCGAATCTCAGTACGGACAGTTTTATAAATTGATTTTTCAATCGATTTATGAATTTCTGTTCGAAGGCATGGATGTATGTGATGTCTTGAATTCCCCCTTCCCACCCATCGTATCCTATGAACGGAGCGTATCGAGAGCGATTAGCTTACCACTAGTCCTGTCCTAGCCCTATCCTTATATTTCTATTTTCTTTGGAAAAAGAGAGGTGGAGCTACTGAGTAACAAGCAGTTTTTGTAGAAACACTTCTGTTGAGATAAACTCTATTAAGAGTTCATATGCTCCACATTGGGAGCGGACATGGTAAAAAAACTTTAAAAATCTTATCACAAGAGAGAAAAAATGACAAAAACTTAATTGCTGGCCTTTTTCTGAACCCTATTCATTCTGGAAAGACAATTGTATCAAGCAACTCAAAAGTATAATACTAAAAAATATTTTTAACGTTAAAAAGTTTATTATTTTGAGTAAACTCAATATGGTTTTGTTTAAATAATTCCCCCTTTCATGCAAAGCTTAATCTGCAAAAGTTCATTTAAATATTTTTTTCATGACAAAATAAATAGCATAAGGACATTTTCGATTCTCAATTAAGGCACACTTGCCACTGGTTGTGTGCGACATCTTACCATGAGAATCTTTTGTAAATAAAAATACAGACGATGTTCCTTATTGAAACATGGCTCTCATATCTTCTCATTTTCTTCTCACATCGTCTTCATTGTTTTGTTCCTTAAACAAACATTTAATTTCATGTAAAACACGTTATATAAAACCGCCATTTTGACGTTTCGCAAAATGCTAAAAAGAGTCGCGTACATTTATTATTTTCAGTACAGATCTTTGTGCGCTCAAAAGTTTTTAGCTTGATTCCTTAGTGCTTAAAATCTTAAATGAAATAATAATATATTTTGATTTTAAGTTATTCAAAGATAAATGGTGAACTCTTATTAATCATAATGTGAATTAAAACCCTATTCAATCTCAAAATGGATATCTATTCGTAATAACTATGTATTAATGTATTACACATTTTTTTTGGTACACTAAATGTAAGGATACAAGACTTGGATAAATCTTTTTACCAACTGCGGCGCAACGCTTTGATTTTCAAGAATGTTTGAAAAGCCATCAATATGGTAGACGGTCTAAAGACCAGTGGTCTCCAAACTCAATAAGGATGTGAGCTATTTTCAGAAATTGAAATTGTCTGGTGAGCTACCTATACATATTCCTTCTTTATAGTTTTTTTAATCATCGGCCCTTATCGTACCATACATAATATTATTATATTAATTAAAATAAATTATAAAATCAGATTTTCTAACAAAACATTAATTATTTATTTATAAACAAAATATTAATTGAAAAATAAGTATGAGTAAAAATAAATAGTGAAAAGAATGGCATTCACTTTCCTCGAGAATTTTTTCAATTTTTGGTGAGTACTTTATCACGTCCATCCATATGCAATTATCAAGATGTACATCTGTGAGTCTATTTCTATATTTACTCTTAACCACATTAATAGTGGAAAACGTTGATTCACATAAGTAGGTAGAACAAAACAATGCCTTCGTTCGATTATTTTTAATTTTCGGAGTTCAATAATAAAATTTTATAGGCAAATTTATAAATATGATAAAATATCTACCGGTAGCTCGCGAGCGACCGTATAGCGATCACTGCGTTAGACCAACGGCTAATGTAAACATGAAATGAAAAAATAGGTAAACGATTGCTTCAACTAGAATTGAGAATCAATATTGCTTGCACAACCTTGCTATTCTGCCACCGCTAAACGACTAAAAAGAAAACTATACTTTTACCATAAAAAAGACTATTATTGTTATTAGTGACAAGATAGATATTATTTTATTGAAATGATGTCAAAAAATGTACATTATTATTTTTTCCATAAAATCTTTATTTTATATTTGTCTTAATTAGAAAAAAATCTTTAAATAAGTTTTTAGTATTCAGAGAAGAGCAGAATAATAAGATACTACAAATAAATAAAAAGGACTTTATTCAATATTGAATATAATTATTATATAGTCCTTGTTTACTGTGATTAAATGTTTCAACGATACACGTAGAACCGATGTTATAAAAATACCTACAAAAGTAGTATATTTTAAGCATTCGCGTGTTTATTGGTTGATATATTGAATTGATGAAAGCTTTCTGAATTCTTAATAAAGCTGAGAAACTGTGAAACTTTTTCATAAGATCTAATACCAGGACTTGTCCTTATATTTTTCATTTTACTTTAGTTGAAAACAAATAAAATTTCAACTTGGTCGATTTCGATTCCAATTTTCATTAGCGATAAAACTTCTTTCCAACCATTTTACTCCTGACAATAGAAGGTTACAAGAAAAGTAGAATAGTCAAACGAAAGAATTCTTTGCAGTGCAAAAACGTATGTAAGATTGCAACAAAGAAGCGTTGTTTGCGTATCTACGTCCTACACTATGTGACTTTTTGATATGATGACATTTTTAGTTGTAATTGACAATATTGTGTATAATAGTGGAATATGTTGAAATACTGTGAAAATATTTTTGATACACATGTAGTTATGCAAATTTTTTTTTTTGGCATACTTATCTCAAAAATAGATATTATGTGTTTTGATACCAAGACCTTCATTTGTCTCATCTTTTTAGTCAATCGTTTAGTTATGGATCTTACTTCAATACAAATGTATTGCAACTACAGAAGTTTTAACAGGATATATAAAATTGTTTTTATATTGAACTGAGATTGTTTTTAAATTTTAATCGTTCAAATTATGTACACTCCCACAAATTTTGTCACTAACGACCCGGATTTTGCCTTTTGGCATCTTCAGGCGTTCAAGTGCACGGATGAACTTGTCAGTTCAAGTTCATCCGTGCACTTGAACGCCTGAAGATGCCGAAAGGCGAAACCCGGATCGTTAATGACAAAATTTGTGGGAGTGTACATAATTTGAACGATTCAAATTTAATATTGAAATTCCACCAAGCACCTTCAGTCGAAATCTTAAATTATATCAATAGAGATTGTTTTTATTTATTTATTTCCCACCGACAGAAAACTGTTTTTTTTCTAGTTATACGTTTGTGGATACATCTTAAAATAAAATAGACAAAAATATATAGTTCTAGTAATAATAATAATAAAATAGACAATAATAATAGTTCTGACGATTTCGAAAGCCGAAATAGCTATCAACATATAACATATAAATAATTTTAGAACTGAAATACCTTGATATTTTTACCCTATTAATAATATATAGCTCAAAACATATGAAACTAGGCCATTGGTATAGATATCTAATCCCAATTTGATGATAAAACGCAACTCAACCAAATCGTTAGTGACAGTTTGACATATAAATTAAGCGACCATATTATGACTTTCTGCAATAAAACTCAATCACAATTAATTATAACAGTATTACAAGAAGCTCCATTTATTTTACTTAATCAAACAATTCATTTGGTTTATTATATTTCACAGGAAATGTCTTACCTCTTATTTGCATTACAATAAATTTCAACATATATAATATTATAAGCTTCATTATTAATGAGGCATAAATTGCACGTCACGTAAAGCAATTGACGGTTATTAAACATGTTTTCAACATGAAAACCGAGCTTTTGTTCATAATGTAAATCAGCAACATTTGACAGAAGACACTTAACAAATTGGTTTGCAACACAGAATTGTTAATGCACGAAGCTTTCCCGCCGTTTCTCTTTATTCCCGGCATGATTTTAATTTATCTTCAAATGACAGAAGATCGACCGTGTAATTTTGTTGATTTAGAAAATTTACGGGCGTACGCACAAAATGTTAGCGTGTCAGTTTTATGAAAACAATTTATAATATAATATATTATTAACTATTTTTTAATAATGTTAATATAGCAAAATAAATTTTATCCAAATGCCTTTCACAATCAAAATATAACGACTTTTTACTGTGTTCAAATATTCTTACCGAATAGATTTTAACAATCCGCTGCAATTCAAAAATAATAATATCAATAAAGATTGTTACTATGCATACATTATTGGCGTTTGTTTGAATATGTTCATAGGTTCAATCAGAAATGATTTTGAATTAAAGTTTGATAAAGATAACCAAGTTCACCATGCGGAGACATAATATTGATAATATCAGTGCTTTTATTTCCATGTAACGTGGTGGAACAGCGTTCCGGCACCTTTTTTTCTCGGCATAGTAATATTTCTAATCAATATTCGCAATTTTTTTTTTTAAATAATTATTTTCAAAAATTAACGGGGCAAAACGAGAGTGACTAGTAAACCGCTAGTCATGTACTATCCCTATAAATATATCCTTAATCTATTAAAACAGTTAAGGTTGAGCAACTGATTAACAAGCAGTTCTCGTAAAAACAAGTTCTTTCGAGATATCTCCATTAAGAGGCCATATGCTCCACATTGGGAACGGACTTGGATTGGACAAAAGCTTTTGGTAAAATGCTTGACATGAAATGAGTTCCAGCACCTTTTTTTTCAAAAACAAAGCACTGATAAAAATATATTTATATTTCAATATATTCACAGGAAATACCTCGTCTGTTAAAAAGGCCAACCAGTTTTTTAAGATAACGTTAAAGTACTTTTAATAAATTTATTTTTTAATTAATTTCCATATCCTAATACGACTTTAAAAGCGTAGTTTATTTAACATTTAAGTCGTATTGGTTCTTAAGATTACACCCGGTTCAGTTTTGAATTAAGCACATAAGAGGCCTCAGGCTCAATAAAATTTGGAGGCCTTGTTTTTTGGGTAGTATAAAAACGTCAAAAAATTTCATATAAAATAATAAATTAAATACAAATCTGAACAAAAAGTATACGGGTTATATAATATAAGCCATTTTTGAGGCCCCTGAGATTCGGAGGCCCCAAGCGCGCGCCTCATTCGCTTATAGGGTAATCCGCCACTGTTCCGGTTACATAACATAAAAAATTTGGAGTTAATATAGAGCTTTCGTATCTCACATAACCGAATTGTTTTAGCAATACTAAAAGCGTTTTTTTGCGGGAATGAGTTTTCTTTTATCGGGCTAATTTCACATATTCTTGTGACGTGTTATACAATACGCCTTTGTTGAAACGACAGAAAGGTCGTCTGAAGGTTTTGAATAAATTCAGCATTACATAATCAAACGTGGTAATACTTATCCATGCGAGTTGAATTATTTTTTAGTTCGGCATAGTTGGAAATAAATATAGTGGATGTGACTTCTTTTATTATTTTTTTAAATGTCAAAACTGTCACATTCTTCTTAATTCACGTCATATACTTTAAAAAAAACTGCATGACACCTTTTTTTGTATAAGTATTTGTAATATAAATGGTAGAGCAGTCACGTTCAGAGCTAGGAAAATATACGATGTTTTTAAACAGTTTTTAATTGCCTTTTTTTAATGTTCTCTCGTTTGATAAATTGACTTCAACCAAAGCATCTCAAAAGTATTTTTCTTCTAAGCTGTAAGTCAGATGTTGGGACTAATAGTTAGTTACTCATTTGTTCTACGAACTGTTTTAGGAGCGAGTAACTTATATGGAAATACATGATTTTTTAAATAATCATTAACAAATATTAGATAAAAGCGTTCATTAAAAAATTCGAGCCCTTTGTCGCAATTTCAATAGTATTGATCACACGGCGTCAATGAATATGAGATTGTCAACACAATCAATCTTGACATCTTAATAATTAGAAACGAGGATTACATTGTCATTTTAAATACACGATAAAGCAACAGCTATTAATATTTCCTGCATTCTGAGCGCTATATTTATTGAATTGGATTCTGTAGTTGAAACAATGCCAAATTTCGTGCCGGTTTGTTCAATGTGTCTCGTTGGAAAGAAAAAGCTCTAAGTCGATATGTCTGAAGAATAATTCTGCATTAAAAAAGGAACATGGATGATTTATAGTGCTTTATTAATATGTTGTTATAATAATTTACGTTACAAAGTGCCATTTATATCCATATTGGTCCGACCAACTTACACAACAATATCATCAAAATAACTTCTTAATGCTGATTCGCCTTGCTTTATTCAGATTCTATCTCTTTATCTGCTTAAACAGCAGTTACCAAAAGGTAAAGGTAAGACACCGTAGTCTTATAGACGAGTTGTTTTATTTGATTTCAATTAATTTTCACCTTATATGTAGAAATAAGAACTATTTTGATATATTTTTAAATTTCTTCCTGAAACCACAAATTGAATCGAGATTATTTGAAATATATATGTAGCCCTCATGGTATTGATGCTAACTTTTGAATAGTTAATTTTGATTGCGTAGTGATTGATATTTAATCATATTTAAAGATTTAATGAATAAAATTATTTTTTTTAATCACGCCATGTTACTCCAGTTCATATTATCAGTGGCGGATGAAGTCCTTGGGAGGCCCCAGACGCAACAAAATGTGGAGGCTCTGTTTATTGGATAACTTAAATGTGTAACAAAATTCCATGCAAAGGAAGAATTAATAAAAAAAACTGGATTTAAAATATATGGATTATTTATTATATGAGCTATTTTGAGGCCACTAAGATTCGGAGGCCCCAAGCACGCGTCTCGTTCACTTATAGATTAATCCGCCACTGCATATTATTAACGATGTTTGTAGCATTGCTTTGCAAAGTATAATACTGTATTTAAATAAGATATTTGATCAAATTATATCAGTAATTGTGGGGTTACAATGCAAAACGTACTATTTCCAAAACTCGAACTTCTTAGTAGAGTCAAATACTATAACGAATAACACAAACAAAATAACATTTGCATGAAAATATGATCTCCAATTTGAAAACGACAGTCTTTTAGACATTTTATATTAAAACTAATAAAACCAGTCGAATCCTTAGGCTTTAATTACCCTATCTGCATACCTAACTCAATATCGCTCATTTTGGAAATAGTACGTTTTGCATTATAACCCCACAATTATAGAGTTGAAAGCAATGAATTAAATATTGTATTACTTATATACTATAAATCGTATTTAAAAATGAAATGTTATTTTTAATTACTTTGTACATGAAAAGATCTTCTTGATTCACTGTTTTAAAATTATTTGAAAAATATTATACGACTAGAAACTTTAGTTACGCCAGGGGCATAAAATTACTCTGCTAGAGTTAAAGCCATCCCTCTTGAGACACCATGTAGGTACAGTAATGAAATAGTCGCCTAATCAGGAACATAGTTTCGCATATCCTCGCCACTTTATTACCAGAAGACGGAAACTCCTTGTTCGCCCAATCAGTGACGCCACATTTATCTTTGCTAAACTCAAACCAATTTTACTCATACCTTGTTGATTTGGGATTGAGAAACACGGTTACATGACTTTTACCTTGAATCAAGTAATGATTTTATCATTTTATTCATACTAATTTAAAATTTAAATTTAATTTTAACAACAAACACACAGGGCTTTGTAAGTTTTATAAATTGATTGAGTTGTATCTATGTTATATCGAAGTGGTCAACATCTTGTTAGGTTGGAATGTCTAGGATTTTCTGCAATAATTGTTTATTGAACCTTTTGCTGGATGAAAAATCAGGTTCTCTTCCCTTTACATATCATAAACGACCAATTTTCTTTAATAAGTTATGCTTTCAAGTTTGGTATCGTCAAAAGGAACATGGATTGTATAACTTCCAAAGTAAGTGACAGCACACTAAAATTACGTTAGAATTATTTTAATATAGCAAAATTTCGACGGATTTGTTAATGAGTTTGTAACAGTGAAAATTTAATATAAAATAAAAATTGAATACTTATGTTAGTTATCCCACAAGTTACGTAACAAATTTTGACAAGATTTTCGTATATTTGAGAAGCATCTTCAGACACACTATCGTATGATTATTTTTATTTTTTTAGTTCACATTAAAAAACATTTATATTTAGCACTACAGCTAATGCTACAGCGCCAATATTTTGAGGTTGAAAGAAAGACCATACGAGATTAACTCGATGAGAATTTTTTTATAATTAATTCGAAATAAATTCAAGGAAAATGGATGTAACAAACATCCACGTTTTAGATCTCAAATTTAAATAAAAATCCAAAAATTTGACGTTGACCTTATCGGGAATTTAACCCAGACCCGCCAGATTGGTAGAGCCAAATACTAACCAACAAAATAATGGTGGTTGATAATATAATATTAAATATAACAAAACATTTCTAATAGGTCATTCGAGGAGAATTGACATAATAAACACCCATGTCTTAGATCTCAAATTTAAATTGAAAAAAAAAATATATTTTACAGTAATCTTACAGGAATTGAACTCAGACCTGCTAGTTTAATATAGTCAAGCTCTTACCAATTAGACTACAACACGCAACGAATGTAAGAATTAAATAACACGTAAAATGTCTCAATTGTAATATTTTTTTGTGTGTAGAGTTTGGAATTATCATAATTTTAATCAAAATAAAGCCATTGAAATACTCCAATCGAAAAAGAATAAAAGGTTAAGAATAAACATATATTATAATTAAGTTTTACTTTATTTGTCAAAAGCCTAACAATAGATTATCTAAAGATGATTCGTCACACTTTGTTATACAATCTGTGGAATAACTACATATGTTATCAATTTAAATTTTATATTGAATATAGAAACACCTAACCCATCAATTTGTTTTTATGTTGTTATCATGAATAGGTTTACTAATTGTACGCGCATTCCTAATTACAAAAAATAATCACAATTATACTGTATCTTTTATTTCCTAAAAATCTTACAAAACGTTTTTAAAAAATAGTTTACGTTTCATCAAAGAAGTTTGTTAAGCCGAGATTGTCTGTTAATACTGTACTAAATATCATTTAACTCTATTTTTAATAAAAATTTATGAAGTCAATAATCACTTTAATGTAAACGGGTGTTAATCTAAAATATGGCACCCGCAGAGTACATGTCTCCCGGTAGGTTCTACGCGTTACCCTTCTGCTCCGATTAACAAAACAATTTCACCTGCCCGTTAATCAAACAGATATGTCAGCTCTACATTTATGGCTTTATTAAAAAAAGTTCGTCAGTGGTTATCCAAAATATTTGGTTCGCTCAATTTTGGATTTTTAAGTAATCAAGACAAAATTATCTGTAGCTCAAAGGTTATTAAATTATCGTTAACTAAAAAAAAACAAGTACTATTTTCATCAATGTTTTTTTACTAACCAAACATTATTCGGGGTGTATCTGTAAAAATAAATAAAAGCTTTGACTATTTTCTTTTTTTGTGTATCAATTTTAAAGTGCCTACATTAAAGGTGAAAAGACATCTTATTAAAAAAATAGAACATTTAATTTTGTTCGTGGTGTACGCAAAAAGTCCCGATCTTTGATTAAAATATGAAATCAGTAGAAAAAAATGTTTTTTTTTTTAAATATATCATTTAACATCTAACAATCATTTTTTTAAATTTAAACTTGTTTAAATTTAAACTTGTTTAAATTAAAACAAAATTTGGAATTACAGCTTATGCCAATGCGTGAAATATTTAAGCTAAGATACGAGATAAAATCGATGAGAATTCGTACGACATCAATTCGAAGAAAATTGCAAATTACAAACGTTTGTGTTTTTTTTTTCAGTCAGTTCAAGTGCATTCGTGCACTTGATAAAACCAGAAGATACCGAAAGGCGAAACCCGGGTTTTTATCGACAAAATTTATGGAAGTGTACAGAATAAAAATAATTCAAATTTGACATTAAATTTCCATCAAGCACTTTCAGTCTAAGTTCTAAATTTATGTTTTTGATTTCAAATTTAAATTGAAAAAAATGAATTTAACATTGACCTTACCGGGAATTTAACCCGAACCCGTCGAATTGGTAGAGCCAATTACTAACCACCATAATAAGTACTATTACAGAAGATTCCAATTAGTCAGATTCTTTAAAAAAATAAATTACTCGAGATATAATACTTGAAGGAAATGTAACATATAGGTAAAAATACATACCACTAAAGCATTATTTTACTATTGAAAACAATAAGCATAAATATTTGAACTAGTTTTAAACAGTGCATTTTGATAATTTTGAGTTCTTGTCTCAATGCTACAGAAAGTGACATGAGATGACGTGGTTAATGAAATGGTTAGTCAAAAGCTTTCCATTTCCCATAATTTTTTACTCGATTTATTTTATTTACATTTTTAGTTAACTTTTACAAATTATTGATATACAATCAAAGTGATAAAATGTAATATTTTTCTTTCTAGTTTGTTTACGTTACACGTATTAGTAGACCCTGTTTTATGTATTATTTATCGGGCATATTTTTTTAATATCTGGTATCGCGGCAGGCGCGAACAGTTGCGCAACACGATACTTTCATATTAATAATATTGTCTTTATAACTAACCATTTTTAGTTACACATGTATGATATAAAATTGTGCTATAATTAAGGACTTGCAGATACCCTTATAAAAGATTTCATTATTTACGACATTACTTTGAAATGGCCATGGCAATAAAAAAGTAATAATTTGTTTATTGTTAAAAATTGAACTTATAGTACATGACATAACAGCTGACGCCAACTCGCCATGTACTTGACAAATATAAAGAGACAAAATATAAAATAAAACTACATAATACATCAAAATCAACACACAAAATCAAGAAATAAAATAGTAAAATTTATCAAACAGTTCACAAATAATATCACTAAAAATATCAACTTCTCTAGGCAATGAGTTGATCAATCGAACGACCCTAGAAACTGGTGACACATACCTCCTAAGCGAGGTATAAGTTTTTAGAAATAAAAGTTTTCGCTCATAGTTTCGCCCACGTAAGAATAAATTGGCAGCATGTAAATTAATAGTCATGAGAATTTCAGGATTATTCACTCGGCCTATAATAATAATATATGACCTATTCATTTTTATCTGGAAAGATTTATTATTCTTAGGTATCATAAAACTAGACTGCAATCAAACCGAGTCACCGTCAAAAAACTTGACATTTTTACTACTATCAACGATAGTATTATGTAATAAATATTTTTTACAAAAAAAAAAATATTTCTGACTAGAGTGACTATTTTTTATGCCATGCCTGATTTTAATGTCAAAATTTAGTTAATGACAACTAGTTCTCTATTGGACTCTTTTGAAAAATAAACCGTCATAACGTGATCGATCGGGAGCTTGAAATATTGTTCAAGTAATCGTGAATAATAAAAATGCACTAATTCATTAATATTAGTAATGTTTTTTGATTTGGTGGATTTAATTTATTATTTAAAAAGAGCAGTAGAACGGGTTCACTCAAATGCTTCCATGTATACCACGAATTTAAAAAAAAAATAGTTCCTGTTACATACTAGGGTGAATTTAATCTTTAAACCAAACACGTCTTTAATTGGTATTGTGGTGGATTGTATATTTTTATTTACGGAGATAGAACTATTGCAATGTGTATTAACTGAAATAACTTCACTTTTACGATACTTTAAGACGTGTAGAATATTACGTCGGGTACTATCCATAGGATGTACTCGGCGGAACTGAGGGATGCTGGCATGTCATGGGAGGAAGCAAACCAATTGGCGGGAGACAGGGAAATATGGAGGTGCTGCGTGGCGGCCATATGCTCCACATAGTCAGCGAACATGGCCAAAGAAGAGAAGAAGAATATGACAACACATCTAACTTATTTTTTTCTCAAATATCACATGGGTCACTTTACCTTTAATGGGCTCAATCAGTGGCGGCCGGTCAATGTGGCATTGGGTTAATGCACCCCTTGTATATGCAGAAGCGGTTATATTTCATGACATAATATTCAAACATAAAATTTATACCATTCACTCATTATAAGTTCATGTATTTATTGTCTATAATAAATATTTTAGAAATCGATAATAAAATATTTATTATAGACAAAAATATATGAAGAATTTAAAATGAGTGAGTAGTATAAATGTTGTGTTTGAATATTATTTCATGACATATAACCGCCCCTGCATATACAAGGGGTCCATTGATCCAATGCCGCATTGACGGGCCGCCACTGGGCTCAATTAATATTTTACAACAAATACATAATGAATCATTTTGTTCGTAATAAAATCGTGACTTTTAATGTTTTAAATATTGATGCAATTAAACAGAAACCCAACCTTTACGTAAAAACGTATAAGAAATTTACCAATAGTAATTATAAGTAAGTTTATTTACTTTTTCTCAACTATCCTTCATAAGCTTATGCGATAATATCCCTTCTGGGTGCTTTTTATGTTTCCCCGACCTGCTTTTATTATCGCTGCTTACAAACTTTACTTTATGTTCCAGTTCATTTATCTCACCGCATAATCTATGAATATGGATGTAACATAAACTTCTAAGATAGGTTTACTATAATGTAAAAGTTATCGGGTTGTTCAATCATACGAAGATAATCTTCTAGAAAACTTAGTTATAGAATGGATTGCCACAAAAATGTGGCTTATAATAGCCTTACTTAAGCCATTTCATCAATAATAAATAGAATGCCTATTATAGATAATATGAAGCATCATAATATAGGAATGAAAACCAATGAATCTATAAATTGTCAAAAATATGAATAGAAAATACACTGAGCCAACTGCTTTTCTATTAAATTTGAATTGTTCAAATTATGTACACTCCCACAGATTTTGTCACTAACGACCCGGGTTTCGCCTTTCGGCATCTTCAGGCGTTCAAGCGCACGGATGAACTTGAACTGACGCTTAGTAAATGGATGTTTCGTGTTTATATATTAAATAAACGTATCACTGAGTCTAAAGCCATCGCTGGCAAAAAGGATAAGCTCATAGGAATTCCCAAAGATTTGAGTAGTGAGTGGTTTTAAGAATTATATTTTTTTGTTTGTCGGCAAAGGTTTTATGATATTATTTATGATATTATTAATATATGGTATAGAAGTGGAGGCCCTTTTCTATTTCCAACCGCATTTATTCTCTTGTCACATGACTTACATAAGTACCAAATTTGTATTCGAAATCATCATGGAGATTTTTCTTGAAGGTTTAATTAGACGCTAAAACCTTATTGCATGGAAAAATAAAATCCAAGATTTGTTCCACTCCTTTCTAGGAACATCGACGGAGTACGACTTATTTTATGTTAATTGTCTTAAAGCTACGATGTCGGTTGATTTTAAGCCAGTTTCCAAACAAATTATTGAATTTTATGATACGTTTTCATCAATTAATATTACATTATATGTAAAGTGTGGTTATTTTATTTACAGCTATTTGAGAGAAAAAAGATCTTTGAAAAATATTGATTGGCGTAACACACGTACTTGTAGGTTTCAATTTGAAGTAAAAGTATAATACATTTTAATTTACTCGTTGTTAAAAAAAATTAATTAACTTCTGATTTTATTTATTCAAACAAGTGTCACGTTAATAGGTATATTGATTATGCAAACAGCTCCCATATTCAGCCTTCGGGGCACATAAAATATAATTTAAGTTCATCTTTCATAGCTTGTTACAAAATCAATTTGTCGTACAAAGCGCTGCAACGGGTACGAATAAAAAAGCTTACGAAGCTCCAATTTCCATAACAAGTAGTTGTCAAGCGAAAGTTGAAGGAAGTCACTCAGTAAAAAGTGGCCTCATACATAAACCAACAAATTAGCAACAGCAATATGACCAACAGGAAAGCGCGAGCGAAAAAAAATATTGGGTGACGGCCAAAAATAATTTTCTATGCTTCATTTTAAATTGTTCGTTTGTTGCAACGACAAGTTCTCTACAAATGTTTCATTATAATTGTTCTTACGATTTCGAAACATTCTTATAGAACTCTTACTGACAATTACACCATAGAAATTTATTTTGATTTTGTTAATTCTAGTATAAATGATTTTCTATCATGTCTTGTTTTAATGCCCTGCTAAATTTATATATTACTATCACTTTGAATATTAAAGTATATTAAAAATCCTATTGGTAAACAGTAGTATTTTTTGGAAGGAGTATTTATGAGATCAAATCTAAGGAATTGTACTTTTATTTGTTGATTTTTTGATATGTGTTTCAATGCATGAAATTTGCGATGTTAACATGTTCTTCTATGTTTGTATGTCTCCGATAATGTAAACGGGACTAAGAGGCAACTTTTTAATGATTACTTGTATTTTCCTAGTTTTATTTTTCAATTTGAACTTTTACCGAAAAAAAAGGCTGGTTGACTAAAAAACTAAAACTCATAAAAAATATACGTTGTTATTAATAAAATTTCGGATAGAGATGAAAAAATCATCAAAACCTTTTATAAATATAACTTTCAGTTTGTCATTAATAAAACAAAATTTAATACAAAGAGTTCTTACTTTTAATAAAAAAAAAACAATCAATTTTGCTTTATTTTCATGACTAGACTCTACTCAAATATTTGAGAGAACAACTTACAAAACTAACGCCATTATCCTTTATGAGTACGGCAATATTCCTTTTTTTTGTGAAAATCAATGTATTCACAGAACATTAAATTTCACAAAGCATTCGTAAAAATGAAAATGAAGAATGTGAAACAAAAAAGTTCCACTTTAGCTGAAAAATTTCAATGAACAAAAAGCACAAAAAACACATTTAGAATTTGTATGAAAAACTCTATTGTAATAAAAATAATGAATTCGTTGAGGCGATTCCCTCGGAGCCCCGCGAATCAACATATTTTATTTTATTTTATTCCATGTTATTTGACGGGGGAATAATTAAAAGCGTAATTGTTTTTTAATGATGTTCTACGAGAAGGAGCGTTTTTAAACTTTCCACTTTTACCACAGACATTAAAAAAAAACCTTTCATCCTGTCCACGAAAATGCGTACATAATTAAGGCTTTTTTCTGTCAATCCTCGGAGGAACGTTATAATGAATTTATAAATTATGTTAGCATTGTGCTCTGCTACGAAAACCACTGAAGGGTGAAAGGATTTTTAAAAAATAAGTTAAAATTATTAAAAAATAATAAACCAAAAAGTATTTTCGAGTTGATAAGTAACATGATTTAAAAAATACATATATTTAATATCATAACGCTAGTACGTGACACATTTGACTGTTACAATAGATTTCAACTTTACTAATTAAAATATCTAAGCTAAAAAAATAATAATACTGAGAGTGCGGTGGTATGACTTTACCAGAAACACGGAGATCAGAGAACGGACTAAACAGCCAGCCGTCAAGTACGTCAAAAAAAAAAGCGACGATGGACTTGGCTTGGATATTTGCTGAAGATGCCACAAGAAAGCCTGAATTCTACTTGTCTCTTCTACCAACCGGATGGATTTCATGTGGTGGCCATATGCTCCGACTAGGGAGTGGATATGGACCAAAAAAAGGAAGCTAAATAAAACTATTTTGACTTCTTCTAAACATCAATTGAGGTATTTAGTTTTTCTTTGTATTAAATGTTTTAGAAATATACTTGATTATATAATCATTTATATTGGCTTCATTTTATATTAAAACTATGATGGTTACCTGTTGATTTGATCTACTAAATGGTACTGAACATTGAATTTTTTTATTGTAAACTTAAAAAATCTTTCAGGCAAAATAAAGTTTTTATATTCGGTAGCTTGTAAGTTGACTTGTCGTTATTTCGATTATCTTCGAAACTTTTAACACTGTTTTATTTATTAGTTTATTCATAGATGTCTTTGCTTCACAAACACTTATATGTATACATTGATGGTTTTTTTTTTAAATTTGAAGTCAATAACCAACGAAATCGATTTGACAGATAGATTAAATTAAAAGATTTGAAAACGTTTATTTTTTAAAGTAAACGATAAATACTTTTACAAAACCAGCTACAAATAAAAGTTTTGGGAAAAGTCTATTCCATAACGATTGAATTGTAGCTTATACGCATGAAAAAACCAAAACGCGAATTCTGAAAAACATTACTTCGTCAATTGCGTTATTGTTCTCAAAGAGAAGCGATATTATGCTTCTTAAATGTCTCCTGCGTACATAAATATTTTTACTACCGAGAAAAATACTGTACAAGAAGCCGCTGTATATTTACGGCAGTTAATAACAACAATCTGACATTTCAGAACCATTGAAGTTTCCATTCTAAGAATAATTAATTTTTCAAATAAAAATAACTCATTGTTGTAAGTACACAAAATGGTCTCTCCCAAAATGATGTTTCATTTATAAAATACGCGAATACACACTTTTTCTTAAAATATAAGAATAAAAACTCAATTTGTTATATTACCCACAAACTTTTTGCTGCCAAAATATCACATGTGAACAATATTTATTTTCAACATTTTTTTTTTAATGTAGGGCATATGGACTCCTAATTGAGTTTATCTCAACCGATGTGTTTCTACGAGAACTCCGTGTTACTCAGTTGCTCAACCTCTCTTCTACTGAAGAGAGTAGGAATAGAAGGATAGTGCTAGGACAAGACTAGTAGTTAGCTAATCGCTCTCGATACGCCCCGTTCATAGGATAGGATGGGTGGGAAGGGGGAATTCAAGACATCACATACATCCATGCCTTCGAACAGAAATTCATAAATAGATTTAAAAATCAATTTTATCAAACTGCCCGTACCGGGATTTGAACCCGTGCCCTCCGTAGTCGTAGCCAACGACGTTGACCACTCGACCACACAGGTGACAAACTGAAATATATTCGCAATAGAGTTATATCAAATAAATTCCAATTCAATCAATAATATAAATGTATCAATACCATAGTTCTTGAATTTTGAAGTATCGAATCATGTTTGAAAAGTATTTCAGAATATATATGTATGTACATCTATCGCTTTCAAAGAGCAACCGATACGTTATTATGCTACACTAGATTATAATACAGAATAATAACGTCTAAGTTGATCTTTGGAAGTGATAGATGTATTTTTTTAAATATTTTTTATAATTAAATCGATACTGCCAAATAAGGAGATAGAGCACTCTGTAAATAGAGTGTCGTTATGTAAAACTAACTTTACTTACAATGAATAGGATTAAGAAAATACCATTTTCTAGTGTAAGCACACAGTTTGTCTTTTTATACCGAAGCATCTTGCTTGCACCTGATTTTAAGTCAACTATTTTCAAAGCAAAGAGAACAAAACGCTCAGTTCTCTTGAATTATTAGCCTTTTATGTTTGTGAAGATGGGAAAATGACGCGGAAAATTGTCAAAATTGAGACAGTAATTTTGTTATTTTCTGGTTTGTGGCGTTTTTGGATACGAAGTCACTTTGAATCCTTTTTCTTTGATGTTTTCACAGATTCAAAGATATTCTGTTTCAAGAAATAAGTGAACCGTTAAAAAAAACTCCGAAGCAATAATATTGTAAATGACGAATGTATAATTCTGCGAATCTGTTTTGTACATTAGAAACAGAAGTTGAGTTATTTCAGCGATGCTAACGTTTAATTACATTTATTTGACAACAGTTTTACAATTACGTTAGTATTATTTTAGTTAAATATTTCATAATAGTTATAATGGAATGAAAAAAATTAGAAAAAATCGGACCCATGGCACAGTGGTTAACGTCGTTGACTTTCATGGCGGATCTCAAAATCAAACCAAATGTAAATGAATATTTTGGTTCAATGACCGTCGCAAAATTACCAATAATAAAACCTTACAGTGTAAGTGAAATAAACTACAAGCGATATAAATATATTAAAAATAATTGTGTTGTATTTATTTATTTTATTTGTTTATTTTGACATTTATCTAAATAATGTAAATGAATATATGTTGAAAACTTCCCCTACAGTGGTTGGTCCTTTAGTAAAAATGTGAAAAATATGTTTTGTTTTTAATATACGTCCTGGATTTTTACTATCTATCATAGGGCGGGTAAGTGTTAAAACATGTGTATTCACTTGGTTTTTTTAAGGGCCAACAATATATCGGAAGTATTTTTTTACACTGTAATGGAGGTTTTAAAGAAATTTTGAATGAAATTAAGGCAAAAAAAAAAATACGGCTACAAACAAGCAAAGCATATCCTGTAAAACTTTACAGTACTTCTAAAATAGTCAATCGTTGAAGTATGACAACAAAAATTTAGTATTTAATTGGTGATTACAAGTTATAAAAGTATACTGACACCTGGAAAGGAGAGATAAATTAATATTTCACTATTCACACAAGGAACAATCGATGATGAGCGGCCACGATATTGAAATAAGTGAAGAAACTATTGGGCTGCTGAGATTTGTGGATGCCAATACATCTTTGAAAAAATATGTTAGGTGAATGTAATTAGACGCAAGTTTAACCATTGGAATAGACAAAAACTAAAAAGTGAGGGCTGGACTTCAGCAGATTTAGTCTACGAAATGCTTAAATATTCTAGTCAGAAATGCTTAAAAATAAAAGTCTCAATAAAACAATATAATATATTTAATTTTCTGTTTTCTTATTTACGAAATATTTTCCAAGAAAAATATTTTTTCTTTTTACTGGCAGCCCGAATAATTAATCGGCATTGTTATTCAAAATATTTTCCAATATTCGGTTAATTTTTTTTGCGCAAATTTTTACTCCATTAATTTTAAATCGAGCCCGACGGCAGCCTGCGGAGGACAATGATGTTTTTTTAACATTAACTAAATTTGCAAAAAAAAACTTATCCTTTGTGACGATACTTTGATAAATTTTCAAATGGTGCGGAAACAATGTTAAAAATGACAACACGAAACACTATAGTTATTTTACGCGTGCAGTAGGTTTTATTGAAAAAAAAAACATTGAGAGGTTATCTTTTATGGCAACATTTTCAAGACGCGATTTTCATTATTCAGTGTCACATAAGCTTTGTACAGCTCGTTACGCAGCATGACAAGATTTAGGTGACCCTTTCTAGGATAATATATAATATTACAAAGCCTACCTTAATCCTATGGTGATAACACAGTAAACTTGTATGGCTTTCATTAGAAATTTCAGCGTCTTTGTCATGAAAATTATATTATAAATTCAATCAAAATAATATGAAATTTACATTTAAATCAATATTATAGTAAGTAATATTGTACATCCGCGTCCGTACCTAATTTGGAGCAGATGGCCGTCTAATAGAGGTATCAAAACCGAAGTTTTTTCTACAAGAATTTTTTGTTAATTATTTGCTCAACCTCTTTTTTGTAAGGGGTATAGTAATGATAGAAAGATAAGATAAGAGCAGGACTAATGGTAAACTATCGCTTTCTCTCTGCACTGATATTTCAAGAATCGGGAGGATGGAAGCGAACTTTAAGACATCAGCTGTCAGTAAAATTTAAACTTGGTAATCATATTTCCTTTTAAACATTTTTTTATATAGACGATAAAAACAATTTAATAACCGTCAACTTAAGTTCATGTGTGCACTTGAATGCTTGAAGATGCCAAAAGAAGAACTCCGTTGGGTCATTCATGATTGAACTTATGAAAATTAAGCGATTCATATTTTACATTGTAATTCCATTAACCCTCTTCAGTCGAAATCTTAAATTGCAGCATATACATATATTACGAGAGCGTAAGACAAATCAATTTTCGATATAAACTTGCAATATACGTTTTTTTTATGGCATAATTTATTCTAACAAAGGAAAGAAAGAACAACAACAAACATACAGCTAAAACGAAAATTTGTCAAATGTTTCTCGCAAAATACGTAATGTATGACATGTATATTGTTTCAAACAAAAAAAAAAAACAACATTGGTACAACGCTAGGGAATTTCTGACAATCGATCACTAGCAGAGTAAAACATATACAAGTACTGTGGCAAGTATTACAGAAGGGGTAGCAAGAGTGAAAAGAATATGAGGCAGAAAATGCGTTATCCGGGCCACTAAATGAAATGTGTTGGAGCCACTAAATAAAGATGTCGCATCGACTTATTGACATCTCTGCCATCTTGCTTTCCACCGAAGCTTTCATTTTATTTTTTGGCAGGGCTGTTGAATTTAGATTGCTATCAGATATCTTCACCAATGGTATACGCGGCTTTTTCTTGATAGAATTCCGAGAACGAGTAAGGTAGTGGGATTGTTATTATTTTTTATAAAAGTTTTGTTGATGAAATTTAGCAGAATGGTTTGTGAAGAAAAAACAACACAAAGAATATTGCGTATATATGAAAGAATTTAAAGCTTTTTACTGTTATTTCGATAATGCATTTTTTATATAACTTATTTTAATGTAGAACATATGAACTTCTAAAAGAGTGTATTTTAACTAATGCTTTTTGTAAGAAAACTGTTTTTTATTTAGGTGCTCAACCCTTCCTTTTAGGACAAAATTAGTGTTTTACTAATCGCTGTTGTGACGCTCTACTTTATGAATCCATTGAAAAAATCTGTTTGTACTGGATTCGAACCCGTGAGCTCCGCAAGCAAAGCCTATGACGTTGACCGCTCGACCACGAAGTCAGAAATATAGAATGATACAATGGGAATGAAAACTCAACACAAACTAAATATGAATGATTAAAAATGCAAATGTTGTTTGATATTCTATTTTTTTAAATTATAAAATATTGACGAAGTACAAAATGGTTTAAAGTCGACAACTTTAAGATAAACCAAAGTAACCCAAAGTCTCATCATGGATAAACGAATTTGTAAATAGCTTATCCAGTCAAACATTAAATAATTTTACCTTCCAGGAATTGCTTCCCCTTGAGTAAAAAGGCCGTCTAATTTTGGAGTTCAATAGTTTTAATGGGGGATTAGAGTCCTGTTTAAAAAATCAAATATGCTTAGAAAGTGAGCCACTCAACAGAAATAAATCAAGAGCAGTTTTAACCGTATTATGAATAACGTTAAAAAAAGATTTTAAGTAAAATGCTTATTTGAAAAAAATATGAAAGATTTGCTGTATTAAAAGCATTTTTTTTTGAAAAATCTTTTTCAGCATCAGTAAAACAAATTCAGTCTTTAATTGTTTTGTGGTTGAATATTGATGTATTTTTATGTAAAAACAGTATTGATAAACACTGAATTGTAAATAAAAAAATAGTTTGAATAAATTTATAAAAAATGTGTGACGCAACTAATCTTCGCCAAAAGGCGATTTTTTATGATAATGAATTGCTTGTAATATTATAGCCATTTTAAACAATTGTCATCAAAGTGTTGCTTGACGAAGAGTCTAAAAGAACAACTGTTTAAAAATATTGAAATAATATAAATAAATGTATGGGAAGAAAATACTTTCTTATTTTCGTAACTGGACGAAAAACGTTCGCGAGCAAAATAAATACAGATATAAATATTTCCCACATACTGCGGAGCGTTATTGCGCCTCAAACAAATAATGCTTCTGCCATCCCTACCTGAACTAGATTTGTCTCCCTTTAAAGAAAAAAGCACTCGTAGTACCAAAGGTATCTATTGGAATGGAAACACTAAAGAAAAAGTGTGGAAATGTCCTTTAAAATATTCAATAAAGCCGACAGAACGCTCCCTCTCATTCAGAGTCGGGGGACCCCCGTTTCTCTTTTTCGTGTTTTTTTCTTTCTTTCTTGCTTTCTGCGGGAAAGTGTTTTATGGGCAGGGTTACCAGAGGTATTTTTCTTCTGTGATCTATGCGAGGGAATACAATTCGATGCAGTAAGCATTATGCATGCATGGAGAAAGCTATTTTTTTATACATATATTTAAAAACAAGACATTTTTATGCAATTTAATAACATATAATAATCGTATATTTTTTACACAATAAACGTTTAATTTCTTCTTCTTGTAATTGTGCGGCTTACTTTATCATTTTTTTTAGCAAAACGGATAAACTCCTGTTTTGTTATTCAATACAATATACATTGAAGGTTAAATTTAATGTAAAAAGTTAAATTTTCCCTTACAAAATTCAAGAGAAGGATAATGTTTCGTCTTGTTTTTTTTTCCTCGAGTTCATTATGGAGAGTAAAAACTGCAATTATTTAAAGTAATACAAATGCAAAAACCGTATTTTTTTTATTTTATATGATAAACAGAGTACAAAATATATGTTTTTTACAAGTGTGGTTTTAAAACTCTTAGAAAATATAAATTTATTAAAAAAAAAAAAACAAATAAGCAACAAAGGATTTTCTTTTACACAATTCATTTTTATAAAGCTGTTAAATGTCTCTTGTACTGAAATAAAGTTAAGTTTCTTGCAAAGTAGTTTTTTTGGGTTTACTTAAAGACTTGGAAAAGAAAAACTATAAATTATTTAACTCGTTGCAGTCACGTTTGGTATTAATGGCTTTGCCGACACTTTCTTCGAGAATATTTTAAGTTTTAAGGTACTGCACGAGGATCGATAAACAGTATATTACACTAGTTTTATTCTTTGTTCAATTCAGTAAAATCGAAGAACGTTCATTATTATACTTAACGCGTTCGTATTTCTTTTAAGTTGTTCACTGTCAATTATTGGTGGTGAGACTTAATATTATAAATTATAACACTTTTTTGTACTGATTCTACATTTTTAAAAAAAATTTAGGACCCATTTGCTCATCACAAGCATTATCAAATTATACATTTTTTAAATTTATATTGGGTTTTTGTATTAATGTGAGGTGATCTTGAGGTGCACAGAGTTATTTCTAGCAGTTATGATAGATGTCATGCTAAATATAACATAAAATGAGTGCTTAACATTTATTATCTAAGACCTATCGCGACTGTCAGCATATTTTCTTTTATCTAATATGTATTAATACCACTTTTAGGGTGTTCACTGTCAATACTTGGTGGAAAGGCATTATATTAGTAAAAACACAATAATCCTTTGTACTTCATTCCACTTTATTTAATATGTCAGGACCGGTCAGTTGACGATGCTCGTAATGAGCGAAACCGGTCCTGACATATTAAATAAAGTGGAATGAAGTACAAAGGATTATTGTATTTTTACTAATGTATTAATATGTTGACTTAATAAATTTTAAATGATAAAAATTATCTTTAAATATTTTTACTCCCATAATTTTTCAAATATCATGCAAAAAAATACAATTTGCAATATAAATACGTATTTGAGGATAACATATTTTCAGTTTGAAGTCAAAAACTGTAGTTTTGAAGTAATATCTTTCATGTTTATTTATTAAGATGTCTACAAATATTTAAAAAAAAAATCACTGAATAATATTTAGTCAACTATAAATTCAAAAGTTATGTTTAATTTTTGTACCTTGGGACAGGTTATTCAAATAAATAAACAGTATAATTAAAAATTCATTGAATTAACTCTATTAAGCCCTGAAAAATATCAACATATTAATATATTCTTGGAAAGAACATTCACAGAACTAATATTTAAGCTTAATGCTTAAAAAGGCTATACCTAATCCTGGTTTGTCCCGAAAACGAACATTGATGTGACATTTGAAGTGATATCCGTCTTCTGCCGTCTCCTGATTGATCCTGGATTCAGTATCATGACTTATAGGGGTGCATTGCAAGGCGAAGGTTATCTGGATAAGGTCTTCCAGTGTCAATCATGGTACATTTGTAAAGTAAAGGATAAACATTGCTGTATGTTCAGGTATTTTAATATATTTATTATAATGTGATAAACTAGTTAAAAATAGCCATTTCATTTTTATTTTGCGTACGTTTTAAGGTAATACATACTGAAAAAGATTTTTTTATATTCGAGCGAACAATTAGATTTTTTTCGACGAAGTCCGCTACTAATTTAATATATAAATTAAATTTAAGATCTGGACCGAAGGTGCTTTATGGAATTGACTATATATATTTTAAATTTAAGATCACGTTGTAAATTTCACTATGTATTGTCACTAAAGACCTGGGTTTCGGCTTATTTCGGGCAATTTTAGTTGTGTTTCTCAGTGACGATCACTTTAAGTGCATCCGTGCACTTGAATGTCTTAAGATGCCGAGAAGTGAAACCTCGATCGTTAGTGACAAAACTTGAAAAAATTTGAACGTTTAAAATTTGGTATAATTTAAACTACAATATAAATATAATTATAGTATAAATACTCGATGGAATTTCGATCATACGAATTTCAAAAACGTATGTGTATACATATGTTTTATTTCACTAAGTCATTTTCAACTGACTTAATAAAATATACAGATTACATTAAATATTATATATATATGTACATTGATATTTTTAATAATGATCAAATTTGAAACATCAATGTTTTTTTTATGATAAATTACATTTCTAAAAATAAAGATACAAAATACACCGTGGATAGTGTATTAATTAACATTGTTTTTGTTAAAAAATGTGTTTAATTACAATTTTGATATAATTAGAATTAAGGCAGGGGATTAATTACTTCAAACAATTTTTTGAATGGTATTATATTATTGTGAGGTCCAAAAATTTTATATCATCCATCCTTTGTCAGATTATTTTAGCTTTGCAATTTGACTTATATGCCAGATTAGTAATACACAAATTAAGCTTAGGATATTAATAAAATTCTCTAGAAATTTCTCGAGGTAAAAAATGAAAAATAAAATATGTCAGATTGGTTTTACCTATGGTTGGATTAGTTGGCTACATCATCTTACAATATGCGGAGGGTCATAGATCTTTACTTTTTCCAGTTTTAAACTACATTTTTTAGTTTAAAAACGCCTTATTTTTTCTGATCATGAAAATAATTTTAAATGGCTGTGCTTAGTAATGTTACGGGTGTTTATTACTTCAACACACTGTTTCTTGTGTACCATAGATAGAAAATGTAAATTTGAAATGATCCTACAAATATCGACCATTTTAAAAGATATTTTGATACAAATTATGTTTTGTTACAATTGTAATATTTTAATTTGGTAACAAAAATCAAATTCAAGAAACTCGTGAAACGCAAAAAAAAATGGTATAGAAAAGATGGTTTTGAGATAAAGCGTTTTAAAAAAATTAAACTGCAATTTTTATTTCCGGAATATTGAAAAAATTATATTGTGACAGCAAGGTATAAAAATGGCAGCCCTGTTGGCAGGGTCGATTTATTTATACGTGGCAGTTTTTCTTTGTGGCTGTTACAAACGAGGGTATTATTAACTCTTTAGGTGCTGAACGTGCTCACCGCACACCGCATTACACGCCACCCTACCCTCGCCAGAGTTTTGAATAAATTCAATCTAAAAACATCCGAATAGATAAAGTTTATTAGCTTTCAGGCTAAACTGATTTTAAACTATTGTTTTTTCAACTCAATTATTGGTTGTCTGAGTTAAGCGCCCAAGTTACAAAAACTATCAAGTGCAGCTTGCTAGATAGGCTTTTTTACCTGGAATATTTATTGGAAGGGTAGAATAAGACATGCTTTATTGCATGTATTTTACTGTCTTTGAAACACTTTGTAAGTCGATTTTTTTTCCTACAAGTTCTGATTGCATTTTAATACAAATAAAACACATTTTTTCTGTGCTAATCCCATAATTTTATAAGATCGCTATTTATTTTAGTACATTCGAAAATTTTACTACACAATTTTTTATACACGGTTTTGAAATAACACAGTTCACTAAAAAGAACCAATATTATATATTTACGCGAATTATTTGATCTAACAGAATTCAAAGAAGCGGATAACGGATTTAATAGAAATTCAACAAAACAAGATAGAAATAACAAACAAAACACCTAATTAGGTCCGAACACATTAGACGCGTCAAGACATTTCTGGCGATAAAAACGATTTATGTCCAGTTCTTTATAAATATCTTCATACATAATCAAGTAGCGATGAAGATTTTTATTTTTTTTCTATTTTTTGTTTAAACCATGTCCGCTCCCAATGTGGAGCAAATGGAACTCTAATGGAGTTTATCTAAACAGAAGTGTTTCTACGAGAACTGCTTGTTACTCAGTTGCTTAATCTCTTCTCTTTCCAAAGAGAGTAGGAATAGAAGGAAAAAGCTAGGACAGGACTAGTGGTTAGCTAACCGCTCTCGATACGCCCCGTTCATATGATAGAATGGGTGGGAGGGGGGAATTCAAGACATCACATACATCCATGCCTTTGGACAGAAATTCATAAATCGATTGAAAAATCAATTTATAAAACTGATTTTTCAGATTCGAACCCGAGACCTCCGTGGCCGAAGCCAACGATGTTGACCACTCGACCACACAGAAATAAAATATATATTATTTAATAAATAATATTTTATGTAATATACATGTTGAGTCTTCATTATTACCTCTTTACACATTTTTTATACAGCAATGTTGTTTCTTTAAATTTTTCTACGAAATATATCACTTTTTTACAAGGTTTTTTGTGGATCGTACAATCGATTAAAAAAAGAATTGAGTGTATGTTGAAAATTATCGTGATTTACCAAAAAGGATTTAATAATTTCATAAAATTCTGGAGTCAGTAAATAAAAGCAAGATAAATAAATTAAACAAGATCCATTAAATATTCCAATCAATGTCAATAAAAAAAACTTGTGACATTTTCCTGAGACCAGTTTTGAGCATTTTTTTCAATCTATACAAAATTGGCTCCTCAAAATATGAAAAGTTTGATCCGAAGTTATAAAATTTGTGTGGAGATTGACTACTATTAGAACATCACCCCAACAATTGACCCAGACTTTATTAATATTAAAATATTCAGAAAAAGTTTATTTTATTATACCTGTTTGAAAAAAGTCAAGCCAAGGGCTGGATAGACAATGTTTTTTTACACTCGCTAAATATTATTAGAATATTTTTTTATTATTATTTTGACCATCATGCTTTATGTATTATTTAGCAGTTGAAATTTTATTCATTAAACCGAAAATCATTAACATAATGAATTAATTTTGTTTATTGTATTTCCATTTTACTCCGATGAATAATGTATACAATTTTGTATCCTTCTCAGAAATCAGCAACGAATTTAACAAGAAGCTAAATAATTTTGTGAAAACATACCAGTGTATTTATTATATGTCTACAATTATTATTTTAAACATAGTTGTGTTAAAATGTATTTTCAACTTACGCCCTTGGCAGAACTATGTTTAAACAAACATTAACTTGAAGCGATCCATGAAACAATATATTAAAAAATACAGTATTAAATGTTATAAATTGACTTTGTATGTTTCCAGGAACGATAGCAAAGATATGATTATAAATTTATTTTCAAAACAAATTAGTATACATTAAAATGATTATGCATAATTACATTAACTTCTTGTAATGGTTTAAGTAATAGCGATGGATTAATATTTATTTTGTCATGATTATGTCTATTATTTTCTCGTTGTTCTAGTCCAGGGATGGCGAACCTTTTTTGCAAGTGGGTCAAATTTGATTAAAAAAAAATTAAAAAATCATGTCGCGGGTCACATAGATTGAGTAATTAAGGCTTTAAATAAAAACAATCATTTTTTGAAGTTTAAGTGGGTAAGATAATTTCTAACGCAGATCCCTTGTTCGCCATCCCTGTTCTAGTGCATTTGTTGAAGGTCTTTACAACAAAGATGTAAACAAATGGGTACTGGATTAAAACATATACTCTGAAATTCTTTTATGAGGTGGCATGGAAACCGAATGGGAACAAATGACCTACCTTGTTTGAAAAAAAGTTTTTAAAAGGAAACGACGATTAGATTTACTGATTGAATTGGTATTTACTTGGTAGAACTCCATTATAATAGGGTAAAAATAGCAACGTGTTTAGTTCTATAGTTTTCAGTTCAGCCTATTGGTTTAATTTATCTTAATTTACCTTGAAGAACCGCACATAGCTTATTGTTCTTCAAAACACTAAATTCATATTTAACATTTGTGATATGAATTAAGATGTTAAAGTGAATAACAAGATGCATTGTGTATCTCTCCGAAGCCAGTATATATAACTGAGCAAAGTGTAAGTTTAATCATAGTTCTGACTATGGCGAAAGCCGAAGAAGCTATTAACTAAGATTATAAAAACTGTAGAACTAAAGACGTTTATATTTTTACCTTATGACAATTAGATCAATAATAGTCTGATTGACCGAATTTAAATATAAAATACCATACTATTGTATTTGAATCAAACAGTTGACGATCAGTTGTTTTTAATATTTGACAGTTACTAAGCTTATATTTTTAATGAGTTTAAAGCGGCATCTTGTAACGTCATCGATTACTTAATGATTTTATTCAAAAGACGATAGCTATATAATAGAAACGTCCAAAATCGGAAAAAAGTTCCGCGGTATTGAAAAAACTTACGAGAAAATAGTATGATTGACAAGGTTACTGAATTTAGCGGTATTGAGGTACATAAACCAGAAGGCTTCGTATTCTTTACAATTTACATCTTCAATACTGAGGGTTGTTTGTTTTGTGGAGGAGAAACCATGGCTTATAGCAGAGTTTTTCTACGAGCTTGTTTTTCAGTTACTCAACTTTTTTAGCAAAGTGAGCGTAGATAGAAGGATAAGACTTGGATAGTATTAGTAATTATCTAATCTCTCATGCTGAGTCTTAATGTTATGGGGTCGTTTAGGTAGGAGGGAATTTTAAAAACAGAACAACCATGCCATGGAAAGACATCCGAACTACCCGTACTAGGATTTGACACCGTGACAGAAGCCAAAACTGGACTAATAATATAAATGCATGCAATGCATAATCTGAACTAAAAACTAAAATGAACAAGCATTTGTCTCAGTTGGGACAATTGGATACCGAAGTGTTGTTGTGTATTTGAGATTAGTTGTGTGTATTAGAGTGTGTCTCATTGCTTCGTTAGGAAGGTTAGATGGAGATAAATGGGTTCAAGGGGATTTCAAAAGCAATACAATGCGAGGTCTGCTCAACGTAGTCTCGCCATATATTTTTTTAGTTTCAAAGTTATGTGTTTGAGGAGTCAGCCATAGATATATAGATTTGTTTTGACATCATCGTGATTAATATGACCGTAAACTGTTTCTAGATGGAAGTATATGTGGAAAGTGTTGTTTTGAGAATACCACGTCGCGAGTATTGTAGTATTTAACTTTTCCGGTCCTAAGCTCAAGAAATGCGACCCCAATACCCACATTTTCTTAAAGATCTATTTTAATATGGGTAATAAAATGTTTATATTTAAGGTATTTGGATCTTTTGTAGTTTATATAAATACGCGATAACGCGATGCGATAACGAGATAAGCGCCCGCTTATCAGCGATCGTTCGTAAGATAACTAGGCTGAACGCGTCAGTTGCAAATACATATTTGTACTGGAAAGACGTCTTTTTTACGTGCAACTTAAAATATGATTATTTATTTAAAAAACACGGATTTTTATAAAAAAATGTATGAGGAATGATGCAGAGAAATATTTTAAAGCTCTTAGACTATTTTTTTTTTGAAATTCATAAGAATAAGGCCAATAATGAGGAAACCACTGGGGTCCCTCAACGACCCCCATCGGCAGAGAAGTATTTTTCTAGTCTCTGAGCCGCGAGAGTTAAAAACGTTTTACGGCATTCATGTGTTCTCAGATGGGCAGTGTGTACTTCATGTAAATGTATGTAATCGCGGTGTACAAAGGAAGCTTGCTGAATCTGTCTATCGGCTATGATCTCATTTTCGCAACGATTTGATTTAAGTCCCACACTCCCACATCAAAATAAATGACATTTTCTATCTAGTATTAACTCTTAGTATCTTACCGTTGAGGTCCAATGGGATCTGATTCTATGCATTTGGTCTTTTTGCATGACGGTTGCAGCGTCTGTATATATATATAAATGATTGAGAGAGATTGAGTTGAAAAAAGTATGCCAATTCATGCATTCAATTGTGCGAAAATCTATAAAATATTTATACAAAATTTGTTTATACAATATTTGTAGGCTTACATGAATTTAAGCCACAACAGTAAGGCTTGAAAATAGTTTAAAAAATACATAAAACAGCGTCTAAAATAAATTATTCCATTTAACAAGCATTAGTAAAAGTTGTTTTTTTTACATTGATTTGTCACTCAGAATAAAAGTGGTGAAACTTTAGTTATTGAAGATTTGATATATGTATATACACAAAGTTTTGTAAAATGTTTTAACGATGTTAAGAAAACAATTGATTAGTTATAAAACAATTTTTCTGGTCCGTAGCGCAGTGTCAACGCAGCGAATCTCAGTATAAATTGCATTTTTTGAATCGATTTATCAATTATTGTTCGAAGGCATGGGATATTTGTGATATTTAAAAATTCTTTCCACCCTTTTCAATTCTTTAATTACGGGGTGTTGCGAGTGCGATTAGCTAACTGCTAGTCCACGCCTAGCCCTAGTTTATGTTCCTCTACTCTTTTCTAACACAACAGTAATTAATTCTTGTAGAGAAAAAACTACTATTAGGAGGCCATATACCTCACATTAGGAGCCAATTTGGTTTAAAAAAATCGTAAAAATCTTATATAAATATTAATTCTCTTATTTATGTATCATATTTTATTCATGTCTGTGATATAAAATGATTTTTACACAAACCAAAATTATTGTATAAACTAATACAAGCTTTCTACCAAAAACTACGATGCGATTTCGAAACAAACATCAATTTATCAAATTGAACTGTCAGACATAATAATTGGAATGTGTTTATAATATAATATAATTCGCCATAATTATAGGATGTGTGACAGCCAATCAGCGAAACGCGTTCGCGCAATATTGACGCTAATGTGTTCAGTGCCTGTCATCACAATAATAATAATATATTGATTGATATTATTGTGAAAATTATGAGAATAGAGCAGTGAGTTGTTGGTTCAGGTGTCTAATTGGTGTTGAAATCACATCCTGACTATATTGTACTTGTGTACTTGCCACCGTACCGTTGATCACGTCAACACATATTTAATTTGAACCAATGGTTCGCAAATATTACAACATTAAAAATAATATCATATTAATAGACCGCCTGTGTGGTCGAATGGCCAACGTCGTTGGCTACCGCTACGGAGGGCACGGAATCGAATCCCAGTACGGGCAGTTTTATAAATTGATTTTTCAATCGATTTATGAATTTCTGTTCAAAGGCATGGATGTATATGATGTCTTGAATTCCCCCCTCCCACCCATCCTATCCTATGAACGGGGCGTATCGAGAGCGATTAGCTAACCACTAGTCCTGTCTTAGTCCTTTCCTTCTATTCCTACTTTCTTTGAAAAAGAGAGGTTGGGCAACTGAGTAACAATCAGTTCTCGTAGAAACACTTCTGTTGAGATAAACTCCATTAGGATTTCATATGCTCCATATTTGGAGCGGACATGGAAAAAAAAATAGTTTGCATGTAAAAAAAAATAATTAATACACCATTTTTTAAGCTGCGTATCTTCATTGCAACAGAAAACATTAATCTTCTTCTTTTCCTTGGCGCTACTGTCAGGGATGAGCCTTGACCGCCTCAATTAATCTCCTCCACTCCACTCGATCCTCCGCCCTTCTACGTCAGCCGCTGACCTCAAGGACTCGTAGGTCCTGTGATACCCTATCCATCCAGCAAAGTTACAGTTTTTCAACGCTTCGTATTCCTTCAAGGATAGTCAATGTGAGACATTTTGTTGATTTACATTCATCCACGCATTATATTCGTATGTCTGGCCCATCGTAATTTTAATAAGTCTGACACTTTCTAACTAACCGTAGAGGTTAACTCTCGCGGCTCGGAGACTATAAAAATACTTCTCTGCCGATGGGGGTCGTTTAGGGACCCCGGTGGTTTTCTCATTATTGGCCTTATTCTTATGAATTTCAAAACAAAAAATAGTCTAAGGGCTTTAAAATATCTCTCTGCATCATTCCTCATACATTTTTTTTTTTATAAAAATCCGTGGTTTTTTAATAAATAATCATATTTTAAGTTGCGCGTAAAAAAGACGCCATTCCAGTGCAAATATTAATTTGCTACTGACGCGTTCAGCGGCGTTCAGCCTAGTTATCTTACGAACGATCGCTGATAAGCGGGCGCTTATCTCTTATCTTATCGTATTTATATAAACTACAAAAGGTCCAAAAAACTATGATATAAGAATACCTTAATTATAAACATTGTCTCACCTATTTTAAAATAGATATTTAAGAAAATGTGCGTATTGGGGTCGCATTTCTTGAGCTTAGAACCGGAAAAGTTAATGTTCTCATGGTATGCAGATGTCATCCTAATAGAAAGCACATAAAACCTTACACAGATTTTTCCGTTCAAACACTTTAGCTTCTAAAAGTCGTTAGATCTAAATATCTGAATTTCAGATCCAGGTATCTGACGCATACGCTAGAATTAGTTGTATGAGTTTTTGAGAACTTTTATGTTAAATTTCGTGATAAATGGAAGGATTTTAATTTTTAACGCAGTCCAAAAAAAATATCTGTTGCAACTTACAATTCCCCATTTGATTTCCTGACTTATATTATTCTGCACATTTACTATAATGCTTAGATACACGAACTTATTGAGCGTTTCGATAATTTGGGTATCGAGGATGAGGTTATACATTTGTAGTATCGAGTTTGTAACAGGCATGTATGTTACTTATTTTTTTTTCCATATTGAATTGTTATCCAATGTCACTAACCTCTTGTTGCAAGGCCACTAAGACGTCGATAACATCAATAGTAAAATTTATTCAATTAATACTTTGTAATGCAAGTCAAAACATTGACTTAACAATTTGAAAATTTAAATCTTATACCTTTTCAGTCGAGTCAAAAGTGAGAAGTAAAAAGATTTAATAAATTAGTATACTTAAGTGTCTACTGCGCGGACACATGTTCCACATTAGGAGCGAACAAAGCTTTAAAAATAATCTGAAATTCAAAATATAAACACAAATAAATAATTTCAAAAGAAAAAAAAAGCATTTTCATTTGTATTCCCGTTTATTATTCGCCTTGAAAACAAACGACGCTTCATCCAAGATAAAGATAAAAACAAAACATTTTTACATTATAAATAAAAGAATATAATTTATATCAGAAACCACTGGTTTTGACTGACGATCACAAAAGAATAAAAAAAAAACAACATGGCATTCTATGTTAGAGCACGACATCTATACAAAATATCAGTTCGGTATGGTTTTGCTGTTGATTTTTCCAATCCACGCAAACCAGACATGCAATCGAGAATACCGGATAGACAATAAAATATCTGATAGCAAAGTGCTACATATCAAGTAAATAGTAGCTTTGTTCACGCGATTCGTTACTAATGTGTCTGTGGAACGAAGATTGAGGAGAACATGGACTTACATATTGATTGATAAAGCATTTATAGAGTGCTTTGACTTTTAGTGAACGTAACATTTTTCAGACATGTAATATTTATAGATACATAATCAACCACGATTTTAAAGTAAAAATTTAGTTGCTTGTTAACGTCAAACAAATATATTGGAAGTTTTATTAATGCTAGTGTTAATTAATTAAAGACAACGGGAAAAGAAAATACTACAGTCTGTTCTCGTACCATTAACAATTTAAGTATACTAAAGATCAAGTACAATCATTGTCTCAAATTGGTGTATACCGACTAGGGATTCTGTGTCGAGACGTCCCGGGACAAAAGTCCCGGAACTTTTAAGCTTTTTTGCTGTCGTAAGTCCCGGGACTTTGTTGTTAAATGTCCCGGGACTTAAGACAGCCAAATTTTACATCTTATTTTGAAAAAGCCATTCTAACAAAATAAAATTGGATGCAAGCAATCGCTAATGTGACCTAAAAAGTTAATTTTGATTTAAAATAAATTTACATTGGTGTCTATCCTCGAGATCAGTTTTGAAAAAAATGCATTTTATTCAGGCTAAGGATTAAAGGTCGCGGTTTTAACAAAATTAAGTATGCATGTATAAAAGGGACATTATGAAAGAAACAGCTGCTTAGATTTATAATTGTAGAAGTTTCAAATAACATCTATTTATATATTGTAATACGAAACAACCATTTTCGATGGGTAGAAGAGACATGCAGAAATACAAAAAAACTTAGACACGTGTTCGCTTAACTCAATAGTTCAACAATTTGAAGCTTGATATTCACAGAATTCCAAGAAATAATGAAGCCGATAGTTATTTTTAGAAAATTATGTTATAAATCAAGGAGGATTATAAATGTTTTATTATCAACAGTTCAGCTGGGACTAATTGTTTTTCGAAAAGAATACAAGAAAGATCAATGTTTTGGAAAAACAATGTTGCAACAACGTTTATTACAAAAATAAGAAATCGGCTGTCTGATTCGTCATTAAATTCATTATTATTCTTAAAATCATATTTTGATAAGCAAAAATAAAATATTAACTTTTGTGTAAATGATACATACTATGTATGATTTGAGGTTCTAATTTTATTATTCAATTAATTTAATATTTTCATTATTAATAAATAAATGTGTTCAAAAGATGTATTTATTTTAATTAACGCATAATTTCGACGGCCTTTTAAAATACTTTACTACCTACCTTAAAATACCTTTAACTGCGTAAAAAACGTTAAAAAAAATAGTTTAATTGAAACAAAATATTAAAAAACGCTTAGGAGAAAGATATCTCCATTTGTGTTCTTAGAAATTTGTTTAAATCAATTTATATTCGTATAAAAAATATAACTGTAGCAAAAACAAATTACAAAATATTATAATTCAATGTTCATACCTGATGTTGTTTTATTTACAAATGTTTTTCACTATTTTTCAGCTGTATTGTGATTTGTGAAGTAACGGTCATAATTTTACCAATTCATTGTTATTTTTTCAATACATCTATCGTTATCATCCCTTTTTAGTACATACAAACAAATATTTAATTTTAGTAAATTTATAATTTTATTGAAGGGGAAATAAAAGTCCCAAGTCCCGGGAAGTCCCGGGACTTTGACTTTATCACGTCTCGAGTCCCGGGATTTTGAAAAACCCGAGACTTCAGAATCCCTAATACCGACTCACTTGTGAAGACTGTCAAACTTCTTATTTAAGGAAGACAGGATAGAATTTTATTGTTAGAATCAAAGAACGTAATATTTTTAATTAAATTGTGACACAATATGAATATTTTTATTGATTTTACCAATCGCTTAATAGAAAACGATCACAATTTTAATATACATATATAATAATAAAAAAAATACTACGTCGTGTAAAAAATAACATTTATTATTTCTTGGAAATCAATTGAAACATTGACAGACATCATTTTTTAGTTATAAGGAACTTAATAAAATAGAGCAATCAGTATTTTCCTTTCCAAACTCGTAGTTAGCAGTTTCAACTTTCATTTTGTAATTTATAAGTAAAGAATAAGAATCAATGTTTTCTTTACTAGCAAAAAAACATAATTGTATAATAGTTAGTCTAAAGATGTTGTAACAGTAACAGAAACAGTAGAATAACAAAGTACTGAATCAATTTTATAATTATATACTTTAAAAAAAGAGTTGACAATTGTAGACTTTTGATACACCCAACTCTACGGGTTATTGATATAACCCTTTCTGATGAAAATCCCTTTTAGAAAGCGTCAACATTAATCAATACAATGTTTATCGAGAATCAGAAACATAAAATAAAATGTTTTAACAGCGAAGTGGCCAGAGCTTTATTAAGTCAATATGTAATGTTTGTACAATACAAAAGTGATACTGGTAGATTATAAAGCGATCACCTAACGAGAGTTGTTAGCAGGTGAATCGGTGAATCTCTATTTTGAAAAGGTTGAAATGCGGTAAGATGATTTTGCAAGAAGCTTTTGCCGGCCAATCACTCATCGCTTACGTAATGATTATGGTAAAAGGAATTCAGCCACGTTATATTTGTGTATACGTTTGTAAATCCAAAAATAAATATATCGAAGCTTGCGTACTAGGGATTCTGAAGTCTCGGCTTTTTTTATGTCCCGGGATACAAAACACAAAATTGTCATGCCCTGAGACTGTACTTCTGTAGTATTTTTTATGGAAAAAATATTCAACTGATTTTTTATGCATGCATTCTGTTGATTAGTCAAAACTAATGCAAACTCATTTCATAACTTAAATATTGTAAAATATGACAAAATTGTATCGTTTATATTTAAACTGCTTTTTATTACACGTTATTTGAGAGATTCGTTTGATTTTACCGATGGAGTCATTTCCTTCAGAAAATAATAAATTGAGCCATTATTTTTATGGTTATTAATGCATACTAGCTACTGTCACACGTACGAACAGTTTTGAAACGGAAAATTCTGAATGTTTCTTTTTTTTAATGCATTCAAAAATGTACACATGTACTCAAGGTATAAAGATTCCCAAACCGTATTTTGTATTGAATGAATACAAACTATTTTATACAAATTGAAATTAAAAGTCTCAAGTCTCAGGTTACTTAATTAAAAAGTCCCGGGAACCAAGATTGGCAAAAATCGTCGATTTACCGGGAATTTGTTCTCGGATCATCTCGACATAGAATCCTTTTTGCGTACATAACTGTTAGTAAGATAGCAAAACATATACCAGCAGATTTACAGCTTAATTCAGCTTTGAATATATTATCCCGGTCTCTAAGTAATCTTGCTAGATACATCAATAATTATGCTGCCATTCTCTCAATAGTGGTTAGCCAATATTCCCGAATTGTAATTAACAGAATCGAAATATATCCAGTTACCGTTCAACTTAATATTATATGTATGAGTTTATTTGTTTATATAGAATATCAATACACAGAAATTTCTTTGAAGGCATAGTGTTTCCATCAACCATCTAACGTTGTTGGTATACTTGCCTAAAAACTGAAAAAAGTCTTCGATGTATTTACCTAAAATTGATACGTTACATTCTCAGTATTAAGTAATTGACTCTTAAAGTGTGGGTGAATAAAATCATTTTCTACCACTCTATTTGAGTAGGTGAATTATAAAGTTTAACCGAAATCGTTATGAAAATATATTATGTTGAATATAGCGCAAATCACATAGTTGCTTGTTTTGCGTAAAACAAACTTTCACGGAGTATTAAATAACATAAAAGGATCGTTACTCTTACTCTATGGCAAATGGGAGACCACAAAGGACACGATTCGAGAGACACACGGTAATTCATGATACATGAGCTATCAATTTTATTAATTCGTAATATTTAACCTATAATCATTAACTGTGCACTAGGGATTCTGAAGTCTCGGAGTTTTCAAAGTCCCGGTACTCGAGACTTTTATTTCCCTTTCAATAAAATTATATATTTTATTAAAATTAAATATTTGCATGTATGCATTTATGTATTTCATACACTCGGCGCCTTTTGAAAGTACACACTACCTAGTAAAAATCGCGTTTTTTAATACAACGTTTAATAAATTTATGACCTTAACTTCACAATACAGCTTTTAGACCTTTTTTTGTCCTATTGAGACGTTGGTATCTTTGAGAAATAGTGAAAAAATATTTGTACATAAAACAACATCAGGTATGAACATTTTGTAATTTGCTTTTGCTACAGTTATATTACAATATATTAACACATGGTATTTGAAACCTCTACGAAATTATAGATCCCAAACATCTGTTTTTATATCAGATCCCTTTTATATATGCATACTTAATTTTGTTAAAACCCCGGGTAAGTGTCACGTCCCGACCATGTCGCGTCCGTTTTAATTGGGGCTCCTCTCTTATACCTGCTTTCATTCAATGCACATCAGTTCTTTCGAGGGTTTGTTAACCACAAGAATTGTTTTTTTCACAATTAAAATGTACATGTTATAAGCACATTATAAATCACAGTCACAATTCCCGGGACATTTTCCAAAAAAGTCCCGGGACTTAAGACAGCATAAAACCCAAAAAGTCTCGGGACGTCTCGACACAGAATTTATTTTTCTACTTTATGCATTGCCACACCCGCTCATCCGATTGCAATAAACTTTGACAAACTTTATGCTTGCACTTCTGAGAAAATTACAGGCATAATAAAATTAGCTTACAGTAGGTCTTATATATAAAAATCAATGTTTGTATGTCTGCCATACAGTTTATTTTGACAACGTATGCTTGCACTTGCGCGAAGTTTATATAAAAATTATCTTAAAGTACGTAGCGCGTGTGTCGTACCACAGACAATCGGCAGCATACGTCAAACAGACAGAAAAATAAAACATGCACTTCAATAAACATCATTAAAACACTTTCATTCTTTGATTGGTATTGCAACGCTTGCTGGGAACCGGCTAGTTTAATATAAATTATCATTTTTATATGATAAAATTCAAAGCTCTCACCCGCCTTACAAGGTGAATTCAAACATAGGTTTATTAAGCACATGAGAGGTCCCAGGCGCAAGGAAATTTTGTGGCCGTTTTTTGGAAAACACAAAAACTTCATAAAAATCCAAGTTAAATAGTAAAAGTATTTATAAAAACTTGAACAAAAAGTATATTAGTTATATTATATAAGCTATTTTTTAAGCCATTAAGATTCGGAGGACTGAAGCGCGCGCATCATATGCTTATACGTCCTCCACTGGATTTAAGTTAACCACTTGGATCCCAAGCGGACACAGGTGTCCGGAACATATGCAAGCGAACACGGATGTCCAAGACATTTTAAAAAATCAAGCACTTGGTATTCTAATAGAATATAAGCAATATTTTGATTAATATGTGTAGTGCCATCTATACTGAGTCAATATAGGTTTTTAATAAATCGAATTTGAGTGTATATTAGGCAAAATAATTTTTCTCAAAAACACGCAGTATCTCTGGGACATATAAATGATTTATTTGAGCGGTATTCAAACGGTTAATGAAAAATATAGCGGTCATAAATGATGTTCATAAAAAAATGTCAAAAATGGTTTATGTAACTCGATAGTTCAATTATGTAATGTTATAAATAAAATAGAAACAGTCAATTTCGAGAAATTATATCATATCAAATTTATTGTAAAGGGGGGGACGTTTTCAAACAAATGTTCACAGTGCGGAATATTAATGGTTGTGTGTATCATCACTTCACTTTGCCCGCGGGAAATACGGAGAAGGAACTTGGTTTCACCACACACATTAGGGGTGAGAGAGAGGCGAGAGACAGGGAGGTAGTTATCGTTTTGAATAACGCACATCACTCGTACAAAAAGACGAATAAAAAGTAATGTTGACTGTTCATAGAGATTGAAAATTTCCGATGTGTACAAATTTGTAATAAAATATAATGACTATTTGCACAGCGTCGATTTGGTGTAGGCATTAACGACAGTGTTGTGATTTCACTAGTTGAAGTGATTAAAATTGACTAACTATTGTACACTTTTAGGGTATTCACTGTCAATACTCGGTGGAAAAAGCAATATATTAATAAAAATAAAAATAATAAAACATTTTTAGTACTTTTTCCACATAACATTTTAATTTTAATTTTGTGTAATTATAGAGTCACTTATACTGTAATTTGTAAATTCTTTTCAATGTCAATTGTTGTTTACACCTTTTTATTTTAATTTATTTTTGTAGAAATAGCACTGTTTATATATTTTTCTTATCAGTTGACAATGCTCGCAATGAGCGAAACCGGTCCTGACTTTTTAAATAAAGTGGAATAAAGTACAAATGAATATTGTGTTTCTATTAATAACTATCGTACGATATTTTTGGTCCGTGGCGCATTTGTCAACGTCGTTGACTTTCGTGAAGGTTTTCACCGGTTCTATTCCATTATATTCTCGTTAATTAACAAATGCATCAATTATAATAACATCATTACAGTAATCACAATTAACATTCAAATAGTCTTGAAAGACATTATCAAAGAAATTTTCGCTAATGTAATACTGAAAGACGACTTTTACAGGGTCGAGAGAAGTGAGTGACTTACAACGACGAAAGCTTAGCCGAGTAGGAAAGCGTGCAGCCATGTATAAAATGACATTACGCTGGCTTTGTTTGTGGTTACGGAAAAGAACAAGCGGAAAATCTCTAAGAGGTAGGGTTCCCAGGAGCTTCTTCATAATAAATTGATTGGGAAAGCTTTGAAAATCAAAGAGATATTTTTTAATAAATTTACACGAGATGTATAAAAATGTTTAGTATTAATAATACAACTCTGGTTTAAACTCGTCTAAATATCTTTAGCAATGGACAATGAAAATTCGCTAAGTTTCTCAGGAATAAAATAACATTAAAGATATTAATTTTATCACCATTTTAGTGTCAAAACTATTTAAAAGTTGTACGGAGTTTCTTACGTTAGTCTGATGATAAAATTCCTTGGCTATTTTGAACAAGTGAATTATAATGAAACTTTTATTTAATTTCTAGGATTTTGTAAAATACCCATCAAAAAAATTAAAAGATAATTAATTACTCTTGATGAAATGGAATTATTACACTTTGATATAAGCAGTATTAAATTAAAATTACCACTTGTCTATGTGTTGTTCTTTTAAAATTATTCAAAAAACCTATTCTTTTTAGCACATATCTGTGCATTTATTACAAAGGTAAACTATTGTAGGGCCAGTATCTTCTCTTTGCTTAAACACAATTTTAAGAATATCACGACAAAATGGTAACAACAAAACGTTAAAAAATAGTTTAAAACATTTTACTTTGAATATTTTTATTCCACATGTTGTCTAAGCTATGATAAATGTGTCGCAAAAATTTGAGAAGCATCTTCAGACAAACTATTGTATGGTTATAATATTTTCAATGGATTCGGCGAAAATTTTGCGGAAGTTCATTTGTAATATAAAGTTAAATTTTCTTCGACCTTTATTTTGAAGTCTATTACTTAAGAATTAGAATCAATTTTAATTTATTCGTAAACTTTCCGATATTGTTTTTGATGATGTTTTTTAATGAGACCAAAACGTGTACAAATTTGTAATATAACAAGTCTTGTAACGAAGTTATTAAGTTTAATTTTATTTTAACCTGCGTTAACTCGGTAAACGACTAATTGACAATGTATGTAACGCTCCGTAGTTCCGTGGCTTCACAGAGACTTGAAAATACCTACCATCCATGAGTTCGTTCGTGAAATATCTCTAGTATAAATAGTTTTACAGCGAGGTAGGAAAACATTTTAACCCAAAGATCTCTAATCTCCACAACTATGACGAGACATTGCCTGCGAATCGTTTTAGACCGAGAGCAGTTCTGCTCGACGACCCACCATACATCTTATGTCGTCTAAAATTGACAGTTTAAGAACGAACTTAGCTTCACGAAAATGATTCTCTTTGTTTGACTTTTTTGTGTGTATGTATGTATGTGCATGTGTGTGTACATGTACGAATATAGTATGGGGGAAGCATATAGAATGTGATTTGCAAAATAATGCATATGGAGTTCCCGTGAACTTCTTATCTCTGTGGTGGTAAGGGGTACAATTTACAATTTTTCAAAAACTTTATCGATGAAGGAGACTAGAAGAACGTTAACGCTAGCGCTACTTGGTACTTAAAGCTCCATAAATTTTATATTAAAAAAATCACAATGTGAAATAACAATGTTAACATATTTATTTACATTATTTTTTTATTATCACTATGACCAACTAACTAACAGAAATATAAAAAAATATATAATTTTAACTGTATAACACTTTTGCCTCTCAATAAATAGTAATTTATTTAAGAAACAGGTTTAGAAAATTATGTTATGGAAGTAACTCTCTCAATCCACATGATATATAGACAATGTGTATGTAGGTGTTGAATCGTGCTCTAACATGACAGACAGATATACATACAAGTAAATCCATTCAAATACATATCGTAATAAACTTGCAATATGAGTTTATAAGTGAAATTAAAAAAAATAGACAAACATCATTTATTATCAAAAGAAAATTACCATTAAAAAATGTCTATATCACAAACGCAAATAAGTACAACAAATTCCGTTTTATATTTTATTTCTCATAAATGAGACCCATCTTATTTTTCAGGTCATATTTAACGTCAATTATTTTGGTAGCCTCAATAAAAGGGTATTTGGTCACCCTAACGGAACGAGGAGAAGAGAGACGATGAAAATGAAGAAGTTAGTGGGTATAATGGAGTCGGAGGGAACAGAGATGGGAGAGAAAGCCGCGACAGTTGGAGCCTAAAGGAAAACCAGCGATCAAAGTCAAAGGAACCCCTGCCTTCGTTTTGAAGGCCTCTCAAACAGTGTCGAGATTAATTATTTAAGGTGTATATTAAGAATAAAACTGGATGGAAATTATAAATAACCTTTCAGTTGTTGTTTGTTTAGAAAAATATGAACTCAAAAATTTTCAACTGATAAAAAAGTAATCCTTGTTCTGTTTCTTTTGAATGATTATAATGTGTAATAGTAAATTTAAGTTTTCTTTCCTTCCAAATGACATTTGTAAGCTGAGAAAAATATTTTATTTTCCCGCAATGTTTGTCAACGGCATAAGAAATGATAAGATATATATATATAAACAGTGATATTTATAATAGGGTAAAAATATCAAGGTATTTCAGTTCTACAGTTTTTTATATGTTATACGTTAAAAGCTATTTCGGCTTTCGCCATCGTCAGAACTATGCTTTAAACGTAAATTTGCTCAGCTATATATACTGGCTAAGAAGAGATACACAATGCATCATATTATTCACTTTAACATACTAATTCAAATTCTAATTACAATATTGCACTTATTAAATGTGATTTTAGTGTTACAAAGAAAGATAAGCAGTCTTTGTGATATTTATACAAAAAAAAAAGAAATGAAAAGGTGTAAACAACAATTGACATTGAAAAGTATTTACAAATTACAGTACAGAACAGTGGAGTACAATGCTCGCAATGAGCGAAACTGGTCCTGACGTTTTAAATAAAGTGGAATAAAGTACAAAAGAATATTGTGTTTTTATTAATAAAATAATTTCATTATCTTAGCCAAAGTCAGAATTTTCATGACACAATATCTGTGTTAATGGACGTCAGAGTGATTTCGGTTTACCCTACAAGTGTACCAGCCTCATTGGCGTAAGTCAAATGAATATTTTAGCGAGGGCATCAAAGAAACGCGAGATAATGGCCGATTATTCGAATCTTACTGGAGAGGCGGTGCGTGTCGAGACTCGCAATTATTATCGAGAAAAAGAAATTGGTTTGAAAGTAATCGTAATAGCAATTGCTATTTGAACTCTGATAATATTCAATATTTTTTTGGGGGCGAATAAACGCCGCGGTAAAATTTTACGGACTTATGAATCGATTACAAGTATTAAAAGGATGCGTTTGATCAGATATAAGGGGGTATTCTGTTAAAGTAATTGAAGATTTTATCTACGACGATAAACTTAGCGTTATCTGCTCGCATTAAATAACTAAGGGTTTATATATTTCTGTGATAGGAATGATAAAGGGATAATAAATTCGGATCTGTCTGTTGATAAGGATAAGATATATCATAGAGTGAATAGCTTGAATATTGTAATAGTGTCATTAATTCTGTAATTTTAAATATGTGAACATTTTTTTTCTACTTTCGATGAATTCGACTGTAACTTTGTGGAAATTCATTTTAATATGAAATAACTTAGATAAAATAGCATCCTAAGATAATCTTACTTTCACAAAGCTTGTTTAAGTACGAATGATTTGAATTTTAATATTCTCTACATGATATATTATAAAAGTAAAAACGGTGAGCAAGAAGAGGATGATAGATAACAAACAAACAATAATGATACTACAAATGACATTTACATTACAAAATGACTAACTAATGAGTTACATCAATTTGAAAGGGTTAAATAAGAACTTGTTTTAAAATTTACGTCTCTGCCTCTCTTCCAATGCTAAAAAATACATAACTAGGCATAGCGAGAGCGATTAATAAACCTCTAAGCTTTTCGTACCCCCTGACCCTCTTTAAACTTACTTTAAAAAAAAGAGAGGTTGAGTAATTGAGTAGCAGCTCTCGTAGAAAGACTTATGTTGAGATACCTCCATTAGGAGACCATATCCTTCACATAAGAAGCTTAAAGAATTATAAAAATATTTCCATCACCAGAAACTAACCATTGATAAGTAGTTTTACTGTGCATACATTAAAGCTATAAAGAAAACATATTGTCACTTAATTTAAAAGTTATTGATGGGGATTTGAATTATTTTTGCTATTGATTTAATATTATTGACATTCAATATTAATGTGGTGGTAACTAACCGTATTAACAATTACAATAAGACTTTGAAGTGACTTGTGATCATTGATATCGTTCATCATTAAAAAGTAATTCGAAAGTTCATAGCATAGAAGTGCCTCATGATTTTAAAAGGGTGGGTATTATCAGACATCGTATATCTTCAATAATAAAATTATTTTGATTGCTGGAAACATTTATAATTATTTAACGATAGTAAATGATAACTTACTTTCGTATTAAATACATACCAAAGGTAAATTAGGGTTATTATTTTATTTGTTTAAAATTAGTAAACTATTTAGTGTGCCCTACTTTTTTCCAAAACTTCCTAATAAAATAGTTTGTAAACCTCATGTTTTGTTGTAATATTTAACCTCCTTAATTGACGTCCAACAAGTAGTTCTCAGATTTTAAATATACGCTATAATATGGCATTTTTTTGTTGTTGACATATTTGTGGTTGTTAGCCTCTTTCAGCCCCTATACATGAAAAATCTCGAGTATTCATTCAATTTAAACATGCAATGATTCAAAGTTCAATCAAATAAAATAACTATTCAAACACGTTGCTTTTTGTTATGCGGGCTAAAATGGTAAAACACTCCTGACAGACAAAAAGTAAACCCCTATTTTAATATGTTGTATGGCAAACATATTAAGCTTTAAAAGAAGTTTATTTAGCTTGTAGCATAGAAAATTTACAAGCTTTGTTATAAGTTTTGTAAAGCGGTACTTATAAAACATAAAAGAGGTGAATGTGACATTTATCCTTTTTATACATTAATATTCATTAAAATTAGGGCCTCAAATCCCGGGATCCTGTCCAATTTTTTGATCCCGAAATCCCGAGATTATAATAGTTACTATTTCCCGGATTTTGGGATTGAGAAAATTTGAGAAAGTTGCGCTAGGGCTAAAAACAAAGGTCACATTTTTTTTCATTTTGGCAATTCTGCAAATTCCTAGGTTTCTGAAATTTAAACGTATTTCTAATTGCAGAAAATGCAACTGAAGTATGCGAAAATTGTTTTTATGATTTTTTGAAAAAAAAAACCTATTCGTTGTTCATTTGATCAGCCCATAGATTTTTTACCGTACGTCGACGTAGTTAGGCATACTTCAAAGCCTTAAGTTTTCAGATATTGTATTTGAAATAATAAAAATAGTATTAAAGTGGTACTGAATTCTAACCGATTTTATTATCACTTATTTATTTTGTGTTTATTATATAAAATAAATAATTCTAAACAGCTGTTAAAAATAATGTCGAAATACACTTTTATTTTGTAACAACCCTAAAAACGTAATCCTTTAAGCTTTTTGTATTACTGATTCTTAAATAAATTACACGGAATGCCACCAGTTTCGTAGTGACGCTAGTAGAAAAACCACTTGAGTGCGTATTGTAGAGGGTAGTATATAGAGCCTTTGCGTTACGGTTCGTAAAAGAATCTTAGAAATCACTTACTCGAAGTACGCAATATCCCATGGGCAAACCACTTCGTTGTCACATTTTTTCGCTGCTTTGAAAATAATATACGTAGGTCCTTAGAAGCTCCAGCCGTAGAATTAACGTAAGTATTTGCAAGCTTTTTTGTTATTAAGGGAACTTATACAGCATAAAAAATCACTGTTTCGTAAATTCCATTATCATATTAAGATTGTCAAAATTATGGATAAACTTTTGAATGTCATATAGAATGACAATTTTATTTGGTAATCTTTTTTTATTCCCTATGCTGCACAACGTTGTTCATACCACCACCCACAACAGTTTTACATTCTTCTTAGAGAGTGTATTTCATATAAATTTCTAACATGCATATCCCGAAAAGAATTCATCAAGCTTTGGTTGATAAACTGCAGCTTGAAGAGCGTTAAATAAAATATAATGAAGTAAATATGAGAGCTTTTTCGATGTATTTCCATTCATTTTTCGTATAACGCTGAGATCTCTTTGGATGGTTTATAATTTTTCCAAAATGCAACCAAGTTTGCATGACTAAAGAGGCAGACAGATCCGATTGATAGTCATATTGCCATATTTACAGTTTGGATTCTTTACTAACCGGCCAAGCTGGAAGACCTTGTTAGCGAAATGACCATGGTCAGTTATAAATTGGCTGGTCCAGAAATTAAGAGTCAAAATTGTGTTTATTTACGTTTGCCCATTTACATTAAGGAAGAATTTAGAAGTTTGATTGGCCGTAGAAGAATTTAATTTTTAATACTAATGAGTTAAAAAAAACATTTGATTCTGTTTTATAAAATAATGTTTTCGATTACAATTTTCACGCCATTAAGCTATTATCAATACTTGTACAATACTCTTTTAAACTTGCAAGCAACACGTGGTGATCATATGCACTACGAATGGAGTGAGTAGAAAAAGAACTGTTTAGGGGTTCTAGGTTTTACTTATAATAAAAATAATAAAACATTTTTAGTACTTGCATTGTATTTCTTATCAGTTGACAATGCTCACAATGAGCGAAACCGGCACTGAACCAATACATTTTATGTGGAAAAAGTACTAAAAATGTTTTATTATTTTTATTATAATGCCATTCCACCAAGTATTGACAGTAAACACCTTAAAAGTTTTACTTATAACTATATTGAAATGAAACTCTGTGAAGCATAACGTAATAAAAAGCAAAATTTTATTCAAAATTACTTCATAAAAGGGTTCCATTATATTTTTAAATCATTATACTCACTATATATAGTTACGTTTTTTTGTTGTTGTTTATAGTAATGTTTGACCATTTTTATTTAACCCGCACACTTGCCTGACATTTCTTTCAGACATCAACTCGTTTCCCTTATTCAAAATTTTACAAAATACTGAAACAGCGATGGACAGCTGTCAGACAGAAAAACGTGATTAAAATAAAAATTACTTCTAAAATAAATAAGTTTCATCTTTTACCCACTGACACAACTTAGGGCTCGACTTGATTAATTAATTACGTTTTCTTTGACGTCAAAAATTAATTACAAGGAAACGGTTAAAATAATTATACTTTATTTTAATTCATAAAAAAAGTTTTTAATTCATGCAACACACAATGAGAGCTTTTAATAAATATATTTTAACAAACCACTTTCATATCTTCTCAATCTTTAAATTATTCACAGTATCTTTATTGAAATTCAAAAAAGTTCCCTACAATTAATATCATTCAATTTGTCACTGATGCTTCAAAAGTTATATGATTTACAAATTGGTTGTCTCACCACTACCCGTTGTGTACATGTAGCTGGTTTTACGGCTGCCTTTAGCTCAACAAAAATCAATAAAAAAAAAACTAATTACAATATAGATGACTGATTTTTTTGCCACGCACTATTGTGATTAGAAAAAGAAAATGTAGCTTGCTCAGTCATTTAGTTTAAGTGATATAAAGTATTCTGTTTATCTGTTTACTATAAATCCGCCTTAGCGGTAGAGATTTATCGATTCCTCGTTAAATCAAAGAAAAATTAAAGACATTCCATCCCCTGTATGATGTTGCAAATTAAACGAAATATGTTGTCGATTTTTGTCGTACCAACTGATCATTTTTAACGCATAAAATATTTTTTTTATTTTAAATCACCTGAGATAACTTGATGAGATTTTTTTAAGCTCTATGCTGATCAAAATCAATTGCGAACAATTTAATTTTTTTATTATTGCAATTCAGTATTTAAAAAAGCGAACGGTCATTATATATATTATATTATGTTTTTTTAAAATCCAAATCCGCTCCCAATGTGGAGTATATGGAGCATAGCAGGGGTATCTCAACAGAAGTTTTTTTTTACGAGAACTGTTTCTCACTTTTTTCAAAGAGAGTAGTAGGGAAAAAGGGATAGGGCTAGAAAAGGATTAGTGGTTAACTAATCAATATTGCTACACCCAGTTATTAAAGGATCAGAAGGATGGGAGGAGAGGAAATAATGTGAATTTACATCACAAACACGCAGTCTTCGATCACAACTTTGAATTGAATAATTTTCAAATTCACTGTGATCTGACCGAGAATCGAACCCACACCTGCGTGATCGGTAAAGCAAGCTCTAACCAACTGGGCCACAGCAGGCGACAAATTATGTTCAGTCAGAATAAATATACAAGAAAAAGTGTTTATTTTCAATTCGGTCCAAAGCCGTGAATATAAATATGTGGTTAAGCTGGGTTAAGTTAGTTTATATGTGAACAAAGAATATCATTTTAAAAAATCCTTCTGATTACTCTATATAAACATAGTTTTGTAGTTAAATTGAGTAAGTAATTTTATAATATGACGAAGGTACCTTAAATAATAAATATCAGTTGATTAACATGAGTTGATTTAATTTAGAAAAATAAATATTAGGTTAATAACGATTTCGGACATTTTTTAAGATCAATAACAGATTGTTATTTTGACCTTATCACGCTATTTCCACGGCATCAAAATCTTTATTTGCGTTTATCTCAAAGCTATGTTTTTGTTGATAGACTCCTGTGTTTCTAAGGCGTCGAATACAAATGTTATTCTAGTGATAATTATGTAAGTGTTATGATAAATATCACTTTGTAAGTTAAGATATTTGGCCGAATTATATTGTAGTATAACAATATTTACTGAAGTAAAGTGTTACAAACTAACAAACTAGGTCAAAAAAAAACACTATAAAAACTTTTGTATATCTCACTATTGTATTTTAATATAATATAAACAGTAGTGCTCAAGTTTTCTCATGGAAGATTGTATGAGATATAAGAGTCAAATAAAATGAATACTTATTAAGTTACTCAAACTAAGGCGCACTATTTATAAATATTAATATAACGATTACGTTATTATTAAAAAAATAACAATTTAGTATAGTGATACTGATCACTTACTTACTTGTTACTGAACAATGATTGAGTTTAATCAATAGTGTATCTTTTGAACACTCTAAGAGAGTCGTCGGAACATTGCCGTCAAAATAAATCTTCCCGGAAAAGTGTTTGTCAATATCGCCCTGAGAAATCCGCTTAGACAAAATCGACGACAAATAAACAAATCAAATGATTTTTTGATTGTTCGAATTGTTTATCAATTGATTTTTACATATTATATTTACAATAATCAGTGATATTTGAGATTCAATACATTTTTCAATAGCGTAAAGTTTAAATGTATATAAATTAAACGAAAAACTGCAAGGATTAATGCCTTTGGAAAGTAAATAATGTTTATAATTTTGAATATTTAAGAATGTTAAGCACACAGCATTAATAATAATATTTTACTTGTACGTTATTTCCAAATTATTTTATTAATATGAACCATTTAACATTGGTTAAACCTCAAGGCATTAAATCATACTATTATTTTAACTTTGTTCGTTGAATAACAGAAATATTACATTATTAAACACATAAATTGTATGATAGTAAACATAATAAAATGTAATGAAATATGTATAGTTATTTGTTGACCCTTATCATTGGTGCTTTGTTACACAATAGGAGAAAATCCGAGGAAAAGCGTACAATAATTTAAAACTAATGGCAAGAACCTGTGTTTTTGATTACGTTTAATTATTTTCCCCTTTCAGGTAGGATTTAAAATCGTCAAATATTTAATTAAAAGTTTTGCTAACACAATATTATTCAAAGCTTTATTAAATTATTACGTTACTTCGAGTCATTCAAATTAACCGTCCCACAATTTTCTTAATTAAAGTACTCAAGTATTTTTTGTCAGTTGAATAGGAATTTACATACTTACGTTACCGTATCATATCGACTGTGGAAAGAAAAAAGGACGTAACCTACAGTTTTCTCAAAACATGTTTTTTTCGATAATCAAAATGTATCAAACTTGTTACACGTTCTATCACAAGGATGCAAGCTGCAAATGCCGAATTACTATCTAAATTTAGCTTTTAAGTTTGAAAAAGATGACATTGTAAAAAATTTAAACTAAGAAAAAAGACTGAAATAAAGGTTTTTTTAAGACAATTTCTTTAATTAATATTAGATAATGTCAATTAAACATCAGTTTAGAAGTCTCCGAGCACTTCAAGGTTGTGTATAACTCATAATATGCAGATGGCCCAAAATCATCAAAACACGTTTTTTGCACCTCCTGTAAAATTTGATATGTGTGGGTTACGTCCTTTTTCCTTTCCACAGTCGATATGATAAACGCTCAATAAGCTAAGCGACTACGTTTAGTGAAAATAATTGTGTCTTTTTTTTACGTCTGCTACCTGGTGCTATGTTGACACTAACTTAGTGGTGCTTATCTTGATTCAAGAATAATTCAATGTACAATCACGATATCATTTTTTGAACCTACAAAGTTTTCTTATTACCCAGTCATAGATTTAAAAATGGCTTCTGAATTTTTCAATTGATCGCCTATTGAGAAATTATCGATGGTTTTACGATGCATATTGTTAAAAATACCTTTCCGCTTCTATGTGAAGCATATACAAATCTCAATTTAGAAACTTGCCTAAAGACCGTTTTTAATTTTTTTCAAATTTTGATATCAACTTGTTCTCTATTTTAATATTTATTGTCTACACCAGTCTCTGCTAAACTTTTTTACTTCAGGGCACACTGGTGAATGGGACTTGTTCCGCGGCAAACCGAATAAAAATGCTTAAAAAAAGAAATGTGGAAAATGCGTCGCGTTGACCACTATGTACGAACGTGACAAATTTTCAGTTGAATATTTAGATCTTGAATTTATTTAAAACCAAAGAAAATTTAAATGAATAGGCATTATTTAAAATGAACATTTCTTAAGCTTCTTCCTTCGCGGCACATCTGAGACTTCTTGCGGCACACAATTTGGCAGACACTGGTCTACACAATCAATACATTTCCGGTTTCAAAACCTCTTTAAATAAAAAGAAAAAGCATTTTAAAATATGTGTTTAGTCTCAAAACCTAATCAAGTCAAAAAAGTCCACAGCAGTTTTTTGCATATTGCTAACAATTTTGGTTTTTGGGGTTAGGTAGGTTTTTAAACTAAGGCGCTCATATTTTTTTAATATATACATGTTAGGTTGTTACTCAGTTGTTCAACCTCATTTTTTTCGAAGAGAGTAAGAATATAAAGAATATGGTTAGAACAGAACTAGTGGTTGACTAATCGCTTTGGCTTCACTCGTTATTTTAGGATTGTAAAGATAGGAGGGAATTTGGAGATATCACAAATATTCATGCTTTCGAACAGAAATCAAACAATCGAAGAATGCTGATCGTACTGGGATTTGAACTCGTGTGATCCGTCACGGAAGTCAACAACCTTTGACTACTGCGCTACAGTCCCGACATAATATATTTTTTAATTCTGTTAATTATCGTATAACCGCTTTGCCATTAATTGCTTTTTTGTATTTTCATTTTATTTAGACGTATATTTTTTTCTACAACTACTGCCGAAGGACATATTCTAAATGTGTGGAATTTAATGGATAGCAAAACGGAAATTAAATTGGCGACTGCCGTTAGTTGTTTCTGTCATTTTGTTTCAGCACGCGATTTTTGTTAATTAATATTACCGCCTGTTATTTCCATCGACTTAAAAAGTATATCAATGACCTAAAACTGTATTTTTCTGTCGTCATGACATAAACCATTAACTAGACATCATTCAAAATATTGTTAGCGGTTAGAGTGGTTGGCTTCTGTGCCGGATTTCACGGGTTCGAGTCCCAGTACGAACAGCACTTTTCCGATCGATTTCTGTTTAAAGGCATGGTTGCTTGTGATGCCTAAAAATTAGTCCTGATCTAGTCCTATCATTTTATTCCTACTACTCTCTTAAGAAAAAGAGAGGTTTGGAGTAACAAATAATTCTCGTTAAAAAAGTTCTGTTAAGATACCTCCATTAAGAGTCCATGTCAAGTGTGGAAAGGAAAAAGAACTTAACCCACAGCTTTTTCAAAACAGCTTTTTTTCGATAATCACAATGTATCAAACTTGATACACGTTCTATCAAAAGAATGTAAGCTGCAAATGCCGAACTAGTATCTAAATTTAGCTTTTAAGTATATTTCATAATTTGCGTATGGCCCAAAATCATCAAAATACGTTTTTTGTGCCTCCTGTAAAATTTGCTATGTGTAGGTTACGTCCTTTTCGTTTCCACAGTCGATATGAAACGCATTGAGAGCAAACATGGATAAAAAGTAATGAACTAAGTTACAAGAATATACTGATTTACATTGTTTTTAGTTGACACGAAATTTGGACATAACACAAAAAAATCATTGAGAACTTTATATGGCTTTACAATGAATGCTTGCAAATAAAGCTCAACTTGGCGTTTGGAAGTTGAAATTTTAACGTTATTAAAAATGTGATGTGACGAATAAGCCTCGTTGCTGTCCATTGTATTGTACTAACACGCCATTGTACGCAGGAGAAGATTTATGTGGCCGAAAATTTGAATAATCGCCTTGATATAACTCGGTCACAGGGCCGCATAATTCCGCGCACATTACAGTGAAATAAAATGTTACTCCCGGTGACGTCACACATTACAAACACGTCAACGTGTAATGTTTATTCGCACACACACACCCTCGCACTCTCCAGCCCCTCGGGGCACGTTCAAAATGTGATGACGATGTGTTCACAATTTATTTCTGTGCCTAGGGTTGTACATGCTTCACTTCATGAGGGTCACTTTGAAAAATTACGATTTTCAAGTTTGGAACCTAATTTTGATATGATGGAATAAATGTTATTTTTTATACTTGCTGTGATTAAAGATACAAAAAAAACGGGAATAAACCCGGAAAATTGGGAAAAAAACACATGATATAATTGGCTAAAATGATTCATTCGATGGATTCGGCGGTAACTTTGTGAAAGTTCATTTAAATATAAAATTGTAAATAACTTAATATAAAATAACTTAGATTATTCCACGTCTTGTGCTACAAACTGTGACAAATGTTTCGCCTCTTTCAGAGACATCTTCAGACAGACTTACTTTCACGAATGCTTGCATAAGTACGAAATTTACCGCTGAATCCATCGAAAGTATGTAAATAACTTAGATTATTCCACGTATTGTACTACTAACTGTGACACGTGTTTCGACTGTTTCATAATTATTAAATAATATTTTTTCATAATCATTAAATATTATCCTAAATAGGACAGGCTGCTCGCCACTGCTAAATTTATTTTCAATGGGTTTAGCCCTTCCAAATTGATGCAACTTATTAGTTAATCATTTTGTAATGTGAATGTCATTTGTAGTATCATAATCATTTTTTTGTTTTCTATCCTACCCTCTTTGCTTCCCGTTTTTATTTTTATAATATATCACGTAAGAATATTAAAATTAAAATCGTTCGTACTTAAACAAGCTTTGTGAAAGCAAGATTGCCTGAGAACGCCTCTGAAAAAAGTGAAAGACGTGTCACAGTAAGTAGCACAATACGTGGAATTATCTAAGTTAGTCTTAAATGATATTTGCCGTCGTTTTTTCAAGTCCATTCGCACACATAAGCATGTCCGTTTTGCCGAGTATCATAAAAACAAGACCGTTAACAAATATTTGATTTCATATAAAAATATATCTAAATGTCATTTGTCAAACTTATAGACTTACTCATTGTCACACACTATTAAAAGCTAACAGTTAGAAATCACAAAGTATAAGAATAGACTTAACAAAAATTCTGAGTCTTAAGTAATAAATTACAAAAAGGAATGTTGGGGTTTTTTAGATTTCTACTGGACGCAATAGACGCATGATGCCAGCATTAGGAGTACTAATCGATAAAATAAACATCGATATTGTATCTGATGATACTCCTGAGAGAGGCAAAATATTTTTAGTACAAGTAGAGTAGCAAAGTTATCAAATTTTAACTTTACACTTAAAATTAACATCAACAAAGTTACCACTGAATCCATCAAAAAAATATGAATTCGATCATGCAAAAATTTTAATGATTATTTCATACAGAATGCCTGCTTTTTAAAAATAAAAACAAAAATTGAGAAGTAAACAAGAAATCTTAAGTAAAAAAGTAGTATCTAACGTTTTTTTTTTTATTAAAAATGAGTTGAACAAAATTGATTTATTATACACTAACAAAGAAATAACACCATTTTGCGAAGAAATGACAACAATATAAGTGTTGATTTAATATATACATATATGATATTTTGATAGAAAAGTAAATAGTGGTAAATCGTTTCTATCCCTATATAACATGGGTATATGTTCTTTCAATCTCGCTATATCCAATATTGGTCGAATTTAAGTAGAGTACTGTTTGTATGTTTCTACACTTTGTTGAATTAATCTCTTAGTTGTCTTGTTTTTGTCACCAGCATAGATAGCATGGCTGAAGTCAACCGTGTATTTTGTAATGTTTACATCCTTTCAAGGCTCTTCCTCATAAAGAGATGATATAAATACATACCAAAATCTTACAAATAATTCTCGCTACAGAAAAGATTTATTTTATATCAACATGGAGCATCTTTTCATTGTTTAAAATATGATACACAGAAATCAAACTAGTTCATCTATTATATGGCATCCAATACACGCTCAAATGCATTACCCAGTTTCTAGGGTATTTTTTCATAAACTAACCGGGTACCCGGTTTGGTTCCGGGTATTTTTTTATTAATATTTATTGATATCTGACCCAGAGTTAAAATTTAGAATATATTATATGTATAATAAATATAAACATATTTGATAATGTTATCAATAGTATGTAATAAAAAAAGTGATTTAATTTACCCAAAATCACCCAATTACGATTGTGATATAATGTTTAATGACGGTACTTTGTATGAAATAGTAATGATTGGGCTAGGACAGGACTAGTAGTTAGCTAGTCGCTCTCGATACGCTCTGTTCTTAGGATAGGATGGGTGGAAGGGGGGAATACAAGACATCATATACATCCATGGCTTCGAACAGAAATTCATAAATCGATTGAAAAATCAATTTATAAAACTGTCCGTACTGGGATTTGAACCCGTGACCTCCGTAACCGAAGCCATCGACGTTGACCACTTGACCACACAGGCGGCAATTACAAGCATTAGATGTACAAAAATTTTTTCACGAATGATTTTAGCAATACATTCACAAATTCAGATAACAGCACTGTTTATAGAATAACTTGAGATTTTAAAGTTTTTTTTAAATACTATACATTCTATAGGGTGTAATCAGTAGTAATAAAAGGTTCTGGCACATCACGAAAGGAAGCAAAGCGAATTACGGGGTGCCAGGGATCCTCAAACAAACGAATACGGTATAAGTTACTTATTTAATATTATTACTATTTTAAAAGTCATAAAGGCAATTTGTCGCTCTCTTGGCGCAGCGGTTAACATCGTTGGCTTCCGTGTCGGATCTCACGGGTTTGAATCTCAGTACGTACAGCATTTTTTTTCGATCGATTTCTGTTTGAAGGCATGGATGTTTGTGATATCTCAAAAATTCCTTCCTACCTTTCTATTTCATTAATAACTAGGAATGGAAGTAGCGATAACTAAATCAATTGCCCTGTTCTAGCACTATCTTTTCTATCTGTAAATTTATGGAAAATAAGTCAATCGATCTCTTAAAATACTCAATTTAAGATACCTTCATAAGATGGCCATATTCTCCACATTGAGAGCGGTAATGGCTTATAAACATATTTTCCATACTATCTCAATATCTATTTAATAATACCGAAAAATAGCGGAACGTAATGAGAGCGATTAGCTAACCACAAGTTTTTTTTTTTACCATGTCTGCTCCCAATGTGGAGCATATGGACTCTTAATAGAGTTTATCTCAACAGAAGTGTTTCTACGAGAACTGCTTGTTACTCAGGTGGTCAACTTCTCTTTTTCCAAAGAGAGTAGGAATAGAAGGAAAGGGCTAGAACAGGACTAGTGGTTAGCTAATCGCTCTCGATACGCCCCGTTCATGTGATACGATAGGTGGGAGGGGGGAATTCAAGACATCACATACATCCACTAGTACTGTCCTGAAATATTCTTCTATCTCTACTTATGTCTTCGAAATAAAAAAATTGAGTGACTTAGTAACAAACAGTTCTCGTAGAAAATACTTCTGTTGAGATATCTCTATAGGGAGAATTAAAAAATGACAATATGATAAGATAATGGCTTAACATATAATAATGCAACGCACTTTTATAGGAGCTGTAGAAAAATGTAATTGATTAATGTTTGTTTGGTTGATAATTAGTTTGAGTTTACTCTATTCACATAAAATAACATTATTATATTTTACATCATTTTAAATCATTATTTGACACTTCTTCATGATAAATTAAAATAAGTACACAAGAAAATGCAATAACGACTCCCCCTCACCGTTAAGAATCACACTCGAAAATAATAACATGATATACAAGCACAGGAGGTTTGTGAGAGTAAAGATATGTACTGGCCTGTCAAAACCAACAAAGCCTGGCCCGGGGACTCCAGGCCCTCATAAAAAACACGCTGACAGTTAAAACGAACGCGGACAAAAGGGGTCACGGCCCTGCGCTTGGTGACAGCTGCCACTGTAGCGTCATACGTGTGAATTTAGTGCTCGCCGATTTGAAAAGATTTTTTCTATATATCATCGATAATGTTGATGTTATGATCACTTAAGATGCCCTGCAATGTAAACACGTTCATATGAAATATTTGTTTGCATATTTTTATTTAAATAAATACTGTTGGTATAAATAAATGAAAATAAACAAAACTAGTTTCTGTGCTTTCTGTGTAAACGTATTTATTTATTCTAGAATAACTTAATCAACTTAATAACAATTATAAATATATATATTATTTTAATTTTAATTTAAAACGTCTCTCTACTAACAATTTTTTGACAGTAAAGAATAATGTAATTTTAACTGTGTTTATTTTTCAAATTTTAATTACTAGCATACAGTGGGTGTTGGTTTAGGGCAGGGATGTCGAACAACCCGTTTGAACTTTTAGAAATGATTGTTTTTATTCAAAACCTTAATTATTCAATCCATGTGACCCGCGACATGATTTTTTTTATTTTTTCAAATCAAATTTGACCCACTTCCGAAAAAGATTCACCATCCCTAGTTTAGGGTGTACTGTAAATGCTTTTATTTAAATGAATGTTATTCAATTATATAAAAACTTCTTTAACTTATCATTATTGTAGTAAAATAAAATATATTAAATTACATTACAATACTATCAAAGTTCCAAAATATAAGGTATAAGGTAGGTTCCAAGGTATAGTGTTATAAAAATCAGATATGTATATAAGTATTTTGAAAGAACTTTCAATGAATTCGAGTCTAAGTGCATGTGCGTGCTGTTACTGTCATTGAGCTGATAATTATGGTTGAAGTTATTTTTTTCTATATCAGCCACGTTCGCTCTAAAATAGATATTTTTACTCGAACTGATTGTTTCTCAGTCGCACAATATTTACTTTCCAATAAAAGTAGGAATAGAAGGTTGAGGTCACGAATGATCTTTCGATCGGATGATCACCTTCACTTCGCTCCATTTTATGGAATAGGTAGATGCGACGTAATAAAAGCAAAACAAGCATCCATAAGCGACGCGAACATTCAAAAAGTGATTTATCACACAAATACAGAGCTTGGGAAATGATGATTTGAATGTTGGAAAAGTCACGGATTGCTTGAATGTGTCAATGTTATGGATATATTATTACTAAAACACTTAATTTAAATTGAATGTTGTTTTTTAAATTTTATTCCATATATATAATTGACACTTTATAAATAAATCACTTAATCTTATTAATCAAAATGATATCGATGTAAGTATCGAGGAGTTTCTACTTCGTAGTAAGACGTTTCTATTTGAACTCTCGATTGTAACTGTGTGAGATTTGGAGAGAAGGATATCGGCTTAGTTGAAAGGTTTATTGTTACAAACTGTCATAAATAATTTAACATAGCACTCTATGCTATAATGTTGTGTATACATAACATCAACTTTATGATTTAATTTTTAAATGAAAAAATCTTTTTTGAACACTAATTGTGATTTCCATTTATATATTTTATTATGGACTATCATGACTATGTCGCCCGCTGTGGTCAAGTTGGTTCGATTCTCGGTAAGGTCAACGCTTAAATTAATATTTGTCAATTTAAATTTGAGACCTAAGACATGGTTGATTGAGATGTTAATCTCGGGTGACAATATATTCTCATCGAGGTTTTCTCGTATGATCTTTCAACTTTACAATATTTGGCGCACTGGCATTAGCTGTAATGCCAAATATTAAATATATATATGAAATAACTGATATTAAAAGGCATTTTTTTAAATTTGTGACTAATCACTTTTTGAATATTTTTGATTCTCATTAATGTGCCGAAGAATCAATGTTCGTATAAAGATTTGAACCCACGGACACCATAGGAAGAACACTTTAAATAGATACTTGATGGCGAAATCAATTCATTTAATCGTTAATTCACATATAATAATTGAACTAAAAATTCTTGATGGAAACACTATATAAAGAATATATTTCGACAAAAAAATCGTTGTTGTAATAATTTCACATTTACACAGCTACACTTTTAATCTTACAGTCTTCTTTAATTTAAAATAATGAAAATAAATATTCTTGCCGCCAGTGTGGTCGAGTGGTCAACGTTGCTGGCTTCGGTTACGAAGGGCACGGGTTCAAATCCCGGTACGGACAGTTTTATAAATTGATTTTTCAATCGATTTATAAATTTCTGTTCAAGGGCATGGATGTATGTGATGTCTTGAATCCCCCCTCCCACCCATCCTATCCTATGAACGGGGCGTAAGGAGAGCGATTAGCTAACCACTAGTCCTGTCCTAGCCCTATCCTTCTGTCCCAACTCACTTTGGAAAAAGAGAGGTTGAGCAACTGAGTAACAAGCAGTTCTCGTAGAAACATGTCTGTTGAGATAAACTTCATTAGGAGTCCATATGCTCCACATTGGGAGCGGACATGGTTAAAATATATATATATATTTATCGTTAAGAGAAATATATGTCAGAGTTGTTGTAGCGGTAGTGTTTCTTGTTGCCAATTAGGTGGGTCTAGATTCAAATCTTGGAAAGATCAATATGTCTGTTGAGATAAACTTCATTAGGAGTCCATATGCTCCACATTGGGAGCGGACATGGTTTTGAAAAAATATTCTTTACGAAGTTTAAATTGATCGGTTTAAATTTTTTCTTTTTCATATAAGGAATGCCGTTTTGTAGACTTTATACGTCATAAAGACTTTATACATCAATGTGATAGCGTGTATTTTGCGTACTGAATCTGTATATGTACCAACAATTTGTTTTTATACGCACGGTGCTGGATACTGGAATATCAACTGAATTAAATGAACCGGTCGCAAATCCTTCCAACGCCAGCATGAAAATGCTTCATTTTAAAAATAAAATCAATGAAAATGCAGCCTGCAGCAATCTGGCGCGTATTAGGGAACACACAAGCATATAGAACAGATGTGAATTCGTATTTTTCATTCGGCGTCGCTTTTCAATTGAACGATTGAGCCCCCAGTGAATGGGAATGGAAAGATCCTCCAGTCCCTTGTTGATTCCGATTCTTGCACCGGATGTCGTAATTTTTCGAGCAATCATGCATTCTGACAACGGCTTTACAGCTTTGCGAGTCATAAAGTTTACGACTATTCTTGTCGTTTTTAATCAAACATACCGTCTTTATAACTAGCTTTAAAACTGATTAGATTTTTATATCAAATAACACAGGTATTAATTGTCGTGTATTATGTGCTCAATTATTATAAAACAATTTTAAAAATAAGTTCACAATGTTTTAGAAAGGTACAGCAGATAAAATATTTTAAGTTTTGAATGAATTCTAGACGATCTTTACACACACTCAGACACTCTGTCGATATTTTTTTATTATTCACATCAAGAATATTCATGACAAGCGACACTTGGTATATGGTTATAAGTAAGAACATAGTTAAATCAAGATAAAAATAATAATTAAAAAAAAACGTTATTCAAAAGGTATATCATATATAAAATAACTTAGATTATTCCAGTATCTTGAATAAAACAGTTGGTTCGCCACTGTTAAATTTAATTTCTAACGGTTTAACCCATCCTAATTGATGCAACTCATAAGTTAATCATTTCTTAATGTAAATGTCATTTGTATTACCATTATCGTTTGTTTGTTTGTATATCATCCCCTACTTGCCTCCCATTTTTATTTGATTTTTATCATAATATATCAGAATAGTAAAATTAAAATCATTCGTACTTAAGCAAGCATTTGTGGAAGTAGTCTGTCCGAAGATGCATCTGAAAGAGGCGAAACACGTGTCACAGTTTGAAGCACAATGCGTGAAATAATCTAAGTTATTTTATAATACAATGAACTTCCATAAAGTTACCGCCGAATCCATCGAAAGTATGGTATATCATATTTTCATTTAAACAAAATGCTATTGAAATAGAAATTCATCTTAAAAATTAATACAATAAAGACATAGGTAATGTATTGAGCAACCGTTCAAAACGTGCAAAATATTTTTTTTTATATGTTTCGATAATTGATTATCATAAATAAATAAGCAATTTAATATACTATCCACTGTCCAATGTTCACTGTCTACAAATCAAGAACATAGTTGAAAAAAATTTTAAGTGGCCAATAATTGTATGTTTTGCCCTACACAGTTAAGAATGTTGAAATTTAAAATTCACTGAAGCTTAAAGCGTTAAATGTGTATTAATATTAAATTATTATCCAATTGTCTCAGAATGAAGGATTTATCTGGTTACAGAGTAAGCAATTTCTGCTTCGTGAGCACTTTTTCAACTAAATGTGACATCGCTGCTGTCAGATAAGTACGACTCAATTTTTCATGCTCACTGAATTTATCGGAGAAGTGCATTTTTGTTTTCAACTGAAACGAGTCACTCAAAAAAGTAATATCTATCAATCTGACAGTCTCATAATTTCATTCAGTTCTTAATACAACTTTACAGAATGAAAATATATTTGTGATTGATGTGGATTTTTTATGTGGCAAATGAATTTACTTACATACTTTTACCCACTCATATTGATTAAAAACTGTAATTTTCACCAGAGAGGAGTAATATAAATAAAGTACAATTCAACGTTTTTTTTTTGTGACTTTTGACACAACAGTAGCACATAGTATTAAAAAAAAGTGGGTTAATATGGTGCCAAGAGCTTTATAAACCTTAGTGAGTTTGCAGGTCTGGGGTCAAAGCCCGGTAAGGTAAATTTAAAAATTATTATTTATTCAAGTTAACATGAAATGTCGTTTTGTATTTTTTTCTCTCTATGTTGATTTTAAGTGATAATAATAAAACTCTCATTTGAGTAATATAAAAGTTAAAATAACTTTGATTATTCCAAGTAATAAACAATCAATAGAATAATCAAAGTTATTTTTAATTTTATAATAAAATGAACTTCCACAAAGTTACTGCCGAAGCCATCGAAACTCTCATTTGAGTTTATCTCAAGTGAATAATCTTACTTGGTACATTGTTATAAAACTTCCATCCATGTGACACTTTAAACAATTTGACTTAAACTACTCTAGTTAACATAAACGCTCGGTCCAATGTAAGATTGAACCGATTCATTTAGTTTATTACATCATTGGATCAGCATCTTAAACTATCCTGAACCGTATGTTTAACATCCATCTTATTCACACGAAATATTTTTTTTATTATAAATTTATTTTTAGTATTTTAATGAATAGCTTGACAAATTGTTTCCGAAAATATAATACATACAGTTGGAAATAGTCCAAAGGCAAAATTTTAGACTGCAAAACTGCAGGAGACTTATATTATTTCATGCGAACAAGTATTAACTATCGTTTGAGAGAAAGCACTTTCTGAGTTGTCTTTAGATTTTAAGCTCTAGTTGAATGTTATTATTACATTGTGGTTTCAAATGATTAAGTGCTTTTAAATGGTTTTTCCATTTATGAAGACAAGGTTTACATATAATGATAAATTGTTACATAAATGTGCGTGTCAAATTTTAACGTCAAAGTAGTTACTTACACTATTATATCATTTAAAACAGAATCGGAAGTGAGAATATGGCTCGAGCAAGCTTCGAAACCCGATGTATTCAAACAAAGCTACATACAATTAAAATTTAATGAAATAACAAAGTATTACGATGATAGACAAGGCCGACAATTTAAGCTGTCATTATAAACGCATATTTTACGGTGATATTTTTTCAAATAAAATTGTCAAAGCTTTCTTAGCAAATAAGTCTGAAAAAAAATTTATCAACCATAATTCAAATACGCAGCTTTATTTTACGCCAGAGTTTACTGAGAATATTCCACAAAACAATCCTCTTTGTTATATCATTTTCCACAATTTCCATATTTCTTCCATTCCAATAAATCGAATGACATCTCTCGCGAAGAAAATAAATATTGAAGAATTTTTCTTCCCAGTCAGGCGAATCTTACTGCAGCGACTAAAACAGCGATGCTCATTTGTTGGGTCGCTTTATTTTCATTCTTGGTAAGCGTAAATATTAAATACATATTTTTAAATTATAAGAACTGGCAATATTGATTTTTAAGCAAGAATAAACATCTTTGAATCACGCAGATTTGTTAAATGAAATATTTACTTATAACTTTACTGCTATGATAATAAATGAGCAGTAGTTTAACATATAAATGGTTCATTCATCAAAAGCAGTGTTTTTTTATCACTTATAACCTTGTTATAATAATCAATTTCACTGTAAATTTAAATATTCGCTTATTAAGCATGTCTAATAAACTTGAGACATCCAATGTTTGGAAACACTGGAATACAATATGAGTTATTTTGTAACTGCACACAGAGAGATAAAGAAGACACAACCGAGTCCGCGTAAGAGGCTTATGGTTTGACTCCCGCCAAACCGAAGGCGTTATTGGAGAGCAAAGAAGAGAATCCAATATTTCCACAGACTCTTCTGCGACGCAAAAGAATAAATTTAAAGACATCTTAAATGATTGGATAAACTAACAACGTGCCCTTTGTTGACGTTCACTTGAAAGCAACTAAGTAACTTGAGTATTTTGATCCAACAATCTTATGAAATATTAATTCACTCAAACTTGTGATAAATAAACCAGGAAAATAAGGTTTCTCTCTTCTCTATACTATTACTAAAATTCCTCATATAAAATATTTGTATTGCTTTCAATTTCCTAGCGAACGTTGCTTATGTTCTTTTTCGTCGATTTAATAGGTTATCGCAGATCTTTATTCTTCATTGTTTGTCTAGCAATAATAATAAAATCTTTACTAAATTGTCGTGCTGGCAAGTTATACGATTGAAGAAAGTATCTAATGCAAGAATGAATATTTTGTGTATTTTACTGACCAGAGAATATTTAGATGACTTTTCCGACTAATTGTAAACTATGAAAGAGTTTTTGTTTCGTTCTGTCTTAGATTTGGCTATTTAAAATAGGCAAAGATTGTACGATTGTTTGGAGTGCATATCGGATATTTTTATTTAACGACCAAAACATATTTAGATCAAAAAATATTATTCATACCTAATACTTAGCATCCTTTTCCAAGCACCGAGTTCAAAATTAAAGTAACATAACGTAGCCTTTGACAATAATTAACTTTCTGTTCTATAACCTATAAGACAAGTTAAGCTATTGAATTGAATATGAATTCGTTATGAATAAATACTGCATGATTAAATGCTTTAAAATCAGTAGAACATTTTATGAGACTCTATCTTTTTTAAATCCATTTTTTTTCAAATAATGAACTAAAAGAGATTTAACAGGTGATTCATTTTTATAATTTGATTTACAAGAATAACTTAATATTAAGTCTCCTATAGGAATGTGAAATATTTCTACTTACGTCAAGTAGTAACCTAAATGGTGTATTATAAAAAGGCTTTTTTAAAGAATTTTTTCCCTTTTTCCGACGTCACTCGGTAAATAATATATTTAGAATAAATTTTTGCCAAAGGGTAAGATTTTTTAAGAACAATCTACGTGGCTAGGGTGTATTGTCAACACTCAAACACAAAACGGCCTTAAATTCAATCGATACAACACTTACATATACAGGCATTTAAGATAATAGTTTACTTTAAGTATTCCTTAAAATTTTATTTAATTAGAACTTTTTAACGGTTAATAATTAACCGAATGAATTTTAATATTATATGTTAGTTTTAGTTCATCCGTGTACCCTGAAGATGCTGAAAAGCAAACCCGGGTCGTTAGTGAAAAAATTTAACACATTAGTGGGGTTGGTGTTTTTTTTACTCTAAATGAACGTAATGGATAGGGGAGATAAAATTCACACACATATAGTACTAATTACAAATTAATCACATTTTTTAGTGGAACGAAATTTTTTTTTTTATTCATAAATAAAATATAAAATATTATATGGACCCATTAGAGGTGAAGTGAAAAAAGTGGTGTTTCAGAAAAAAAAGAAAGTTGGATGCGTTGTAATATCCTACACATCTTAAAGTATCTTAAAAGTGAAGTAACCTCAGTTAAATAAAAATAAAAATATGCAATCTACCAAAACACTAATTAAAAAAGTGATGGCAAAATTGTCAAGAAAAAAGTTTTACCAATTTACTAGTCGGCTCACGTCACCTCTCAATATTCATTGACAGCAAACATCAAACAGACAGAAAAAGAAAACATACATTTCAATAAACACAATTAAAACACAAACACTTTCTTTCTTTGAGTGGCATTGCAACGCTTGCCGGGAACCGGCTAGTATTATATAATAAAACATTCAAATATTTAAAGCGTATTAAATTAAATTTGTTGTTTTCATTTCACTGTCTAAAAATAAATCAGTGCCAAATTGGTACTACCAATCGGATAAATAAACAAATGTTTATCGGATTAACGGATGCTATTTTGTTTAACAAATACCAAGAAAATGAGCCCATAAATAAATTATTCTTACGAACACCCCCTCATTGGGGCGAGTAGTCACATTCGGTATCCAGCAACGTCTTCCGGGATTAGGATCGCAGAATGACATGGAAGATATATACAGAGAGAGAGAATTATTATTGAGAATGGGTCGGTTGTTCTACGGCCAGGTCTTACTGGGGGATTACAAAGGGCTGAGATAAGACTTAGGGGTGCATGCGAGGATTTAGTGATGCGGAAAAGCATGACTTTGGCTAAGATGATTATTCTATTTAGCGGAGCAAGCGCTGGAAGTTATGTGGCTTCGTAAAAGCTAACCACATTTTGATGTAAAAAGTAACGATACATTGAGAATTTTTAAATAAATAATAACACTCTTTTGTACTAATCCCAGATTTATTTAATATGATCAGGACCGGTTTCGTTCATGAGGAAAATTTTGAAACCATTATAATACAATTTGTTACAAAAATATGAAAAAAAAAAACAGCTAAACATATACGAAATATGAATAAGTGACACTTAATTGACAACAATCAAAAATATTTAATGCCTCTCAACAAATATATGATACTAACATGCAATTGTTTGTTAAGAGGTATTTAACATTTAATTTTCACTTTTAGGGTGTTCACTGTCAATACATGGTGGAAAGGCATTCCTTTCTACTTTATTTCCTCTTTATTTATAAAGGTCAGGGCCGGTTTCATATAGCACTGTTAAATTATAGTTCCTATCACTTGACAATTCTCACCATGAGCGAAACCGGTCCTGACCTTTATAAATAAAGTGAAAATAAAGTACAAAAGAATATTGTCTTTTCTTAAACATTTAATTATGGTCAATTTAGTGTCACTTATTCATATTTTTTATGTTTATCTGTAATAATATTTCATATTTCTAATACCAATTGTTTGTTACATCCTCAATTAATAGTTTTACTTGGATCAGTATAAATATCACCGTATTAATGTGTATTAAATAAATGTAGAACATGTACAAAAGAGTGGTTACTTTAAATATAATGCTTTTCCACCAAGTATTGATAGTGAAAACCTTAAAAGTGACATCATTTTATAAACTGTATATTCAAAAATTACACACTAGTTTGTACGTACTAACTGAATTCGTTTGCTGAATTTAGTTAAGAGACATAGTTTGTATTGAGTGAAAATAGTTATTATTAATAAACGTAAAATTAGTACATAAGGGAGTTTTATTTTTTAACAATAAACTATTCTATGATATCACTTAAACAATGGCGTTCAATTGCAATTCAAAGTAGATACAACGTAAAGCACTTTAGAAATACAGAGATTTGGGCGACAGCTGTGTGTCAATTATAATTTCTTTTACACAGCCAAAAACGAGTAAATACATAAAGGCTCGTATTTAACCGGTTTGAATTTTAATACAGTTTCGCTTATAATTTTTATCACATTGGTCTGAATTTATATAACATTGGTCAGAATTTATATTAAATGGTCGTAATATATCGGTCAGCGTACAGAGAGCAGAATAAATAGTTAATGATTAGAATTTAAATAAAATAGTCATAATTTAAATGAAATTAAAAACAACTAACCTAACCTAAATGGTTATAAAATCTAACCGTATAATATTTTTATTTTGACCATTCATATTTTTATTTTGACCAAAAATTGAATTTAATTCAAACCGAAAGTTTATTTGAATTTTGACCAAAAATTGATTTAAACTCTGACCATTTATTTTGTTGCCATAAATAAAGTTTCTTTGATTATTATACGATTTTTTTTGGGTATCAAATTTGTGGAGCTTTAAGTACCAGGACGCGCTAGTGTCAAGGTTCTTCTAGTCTTCTTCATCGATAAAGTTTTTGAAACATTGTAAATTGTATCCCCTTACCATCGTTTGCAGACGGAAGGGCGTGATCACTACAGAGATAAGAAGTTAACGGGAACTCTATATGCATTGTTTTGCAAATCACATTCCATATGCTTCCCCCATACTATATCCGTACATGTAATCACGCATACATATGTACATACACACATATAGTACACAAAAAAAATCAAACAAAGAGAGTCATTTTCGTGATGCTAAGTTCGTTCTTAAATTGTCAATTTTAGACGACATAAGATCTATGGAGGGTCGTCGAGCAGAACTGCTCTCGGTCTAAAACGATTCATTATACGATAACTGTAGTAAGTATAATGTTATTCAAACATTTCAATGAATGCCTACATATTATAAGTAATACTATTAAAGTTATATTTATATTTACTAATGCAGTATGTCCAAACAACTTGTTCATAATAGTTTAATGCAGCGCTAGTTGCCTTCGTGTACTTCATATTATATTCGCATAAAGCTCTCCATCTAGAGTACGTATTGAATATTAATGTAACATACAGCCTACGAGCTTGTATTCTGTATTAATATCAGATAGCCAAGCAATCTTGCGACCCGAATTTGGCTTGTTAGTCGTCTGGACGTTAATTAAGTTTTGACTGTGTCCATTACAGGTTGTTATAGGTAATGTCATTTGATTTTGTGCAGCTAGCTTTAAACGGGTTTTGCATGTAAAGTTACATATTAGTATTTTAGTGGTATACGTAGGCCATTTGGTGACTATTAATGTCATAAAAACAGTTTTTAATTCTTTGCTAATATTGTTTGTGCAAAATTATAGTTATTTTCATAATCATAAATAAAAAAAATGGAAGACGACAGTAATTGAATATAACAAACTCTCAAATTACTCTTGCTAAATTTATTTCCTTAGGGACACAACCCTTTTCATACAAGTAATTAATTTGTATTAAGTATTATTAGTGTTTGTATTTATTTTACCCCTTCACTGCGACAAATAGAAAGGAAAAAAAACTCCAACCTGTATTTTGTATAGATAAGAACAGGATTAATTTTTAATTTATACGTAAACCCTTTTGATAGTTTGTCTGGATATGCTTCTTAGATAAGCAAAGCAACGAAGTTATCAAATTCAATATTAACAACGAACTTTGCAGTTAACTACTTTTTGTTGAAAAAAATTGCACTAACCGTACTTACCTAATCAGCGTTTTTAAATGATATCCAAATAATAACTAAATAAAGATAGTTAACCTACTTCAAAGATATAAAATGAAACAAAAACAATCATCATGAAATGAAGAGAATTAATGATTGATTGGTAAGCAAGGTAAGATAAATTATTAAAAGAATTTAAAGATTAATTTATGTTTTCAATCACTGCGCCGCCTGTGTGGTCGAGTGGTCAACATCGTTGGCTACCGTTACGGAGGGCACGGGTTCGAATCCCGGTACGGGCAGTTTTATAAATTTAAAATTATGAATTTCTGTTCAAAGGCATGGATGTATGTGATGTCTTGAATTCCCCCCTCCCAACCATCCTATCATATGAACGGGGCGTATAGAGAGCGATTAGCTAACCACTAGTCCTGTCCTTGCCCTTTCCTTCTATTCCTACTCTCTTTGGAAAAAGAGAGGTTGAGCAATTGAGTAACAAGCAGTTCTCGTAGAAACATTTCTGTTGAGATAAACTCCATTAGGAGTCCATATGCTCCATATTGGGAGCGGACATGGAAAAAAAAGGAAATCACGTTAATAATGAATTAATTTGAAAAAATATAATGTGAGGAAGTACATTTTAGTAAAAAGTATCAGTATCAATTGTCTAAGTGAAATTGAACACTATATATATATATATATATATATATATATATATATATTTTATAATATTTTATCTTGTATATACAACATAAAATATTTTTTAGAATAACCATAATATTAGATTGTTGTTACAAAATCGAGGTTAGGATGGTTAGGTTAGGATGGGTTTTTTTAATTTCATTTAAATTATGATTATTTATATTGACCGATATATTATGACTATTTTATATAAATTCTGACCTCAAAAGTACGACCCGTTATTAACAATGAATTATTACGATAAATAAGTTACAAAAAAGAATATGAATAGGTACATTAAAAAATATTACAATATGTTACTAATAATATGTTGTACCTTTTTCATATTATTAATACTACATAATCCAAAAGAAATATTTTTTTATTTCACTTTGCAGCGTACAATGCATAAAGATGTCAGGCTGCTTTGTCGTAGCCGCAATTCAACAATCCACGAGGTACATCCATCAAGTGACCGAGTCACATGTCAGTCTACGCTCCACGCCTCTACGGCTCTACGACCCGACGACTTTGCGCCATTAAAGGCAGCCGTGTTAGTGGAACAAATTGGTTTTGTTTCCGAGACGGCAAGTGCCGAAGCTTTTCTGTCGATTCAGCAAAATCTCGCCAGCGAACAAAGCTCTCGAACGGGTTTCAATTAAAAGCACTTCATTGTTTAATCAGAGTAGACGTTTTTTTGCTTATTTTCAGTTTTTTAAATACTACCGTGGTATTGGCTTTGAATATGCAGATTGGATATTTAATGACCGATGAAAAAACAATGATTGTGAAATCGTCTGCTTTTAATTACTGTAGACACTCGAAAAGAGTTTATTACTCTTTGGATAGCACAAATACAGTAAATTTCTTTTTAATATGGATGAGTTTTTATTTGAATACTTCTAAGCTAATCTACTGTGGAACTTATAAGCTATCTACTGTGGAAAGGAAAAACGGCGTAACTTACATATTACGCCCGTTGTGGTCTAGTTAGTTAGAGCTTGTACTACCGACCAAGCGGGTCTGGGTTCGATTTCCGGTAAGGTCAATTTCAAACTTACATATTTCAATTTAATTTTGAGACCTAAGACATGGGTGTTTGTGACGTCAATTTACCTCGAGTTGATCTCGAGTGACTAACAATAAATTCTCATCGAGTTTTTCTCGTATGATCTTTCAACTTAAAAAATATTTGGCACATCGGCATTGGCTGTGATGCCATTTTTTTAAATTTCTTAAATAAAAAAAAGAAATAACAAATTTTACAGGAGGCACAACAAACGTGCTATGATGATTTTAGGCCATAGGAAAATTATGAAAACACAACCTAAAAGTCCAAGGAGAATTGTAAACTGGTGTTTAATTGACTTAATCTAATATTAATTTAATAAATTGTTGAGGAATAAACTTTTTTAAGTCTTTTTTTCAGGATGCAATTTTCACATGACCTTCTTTTTTCAAACTTATATGCTAAATTTAGATACTAATTTGGTATTTGAAGCTTACATCCTTTTGATAAAACATGCATAAAGTTGTATACATTGCGATTATCGACAAAAAGCTGTATTGAAAAAACTGTGAGTTTGGTCCTTTTTCCTTTCCACAGTCGATATTTTTAACTGTGGATATTCTTATGATAGTGAAAATAATTCAATACTATGTAATAAAACAACTTCATAATTGAAGTTTATGTCAGAACACGCTTCACGTGTATTAAACTAAAAAATAGTAACATGATCATGCAGCCTCGACTAAACCTATCCTCTTCCGAATGTCGGAACTCTATGGCTATGGAAAAAAAGTTTAATATTCACATGATGTCTTATCAACAATTATATTATGCCAAAACGACTGATAAGACGTCGTAAATTCATATTCATTATTTTGTATTAATAAATATCATTTAGTTACGACGAACGTAATGAGAATGCAACACAGTAGAAAATAAACTATTCTTTTTTAGAATTATTACAGCTCAGTAGTACAAGTAAATATTGTTTTTAAACGTAATAAGAATACAATATTTTTAGCTGCTAAGAATTCCAAAACATGGCTACTAAAATGTGTTTGCTATGTATTAAATAAAAACAAACACGCTTTAACAAAAAATGTAGATTAAAAATATCGATAAATACTTACCATTTTTGCCTTAAAGGTTGTACAAGTTTATTTGCTTATTCTAATTAAAACATGACTTTTTTATTTTATAATAAAGTGATTAGTCTCTTTGAAATGTTTTTTTTTTATATGTAAGTGATTACAATTATAATATAAATAAATCACATCGCAAAATATGATCATCAACGGTTTAAGAGACTTTTTATTTTATTTCAATAAGCAATGGCTTTGTTTAGCTTATACCTTACTCAGCTGCATTCGATCTTTGATATATAATATTACAGACGTGACTGTTCTCGTTTGATTCAACAACTTTGACAAAGGTATCCCCGAAATTGATACTGTTCAATCAGCGCTGGAGTCAACAGGATTGTTGAAACTGAACGGATTTGTGGAACATTCCGCAGTCGATTGGTCAAAGGATTGGAAACATTAGAGAATTACAGAGGTAATCACTTTGAAACGTGACCATTGATCGACTTGAACAATAAATTAATTCCAGCATACCTTGCGTGCGTTTCACTACTGTCGATTTAAGTAAAAAAACCTATAATACCGGGGAAAAAGATAACTCCTAATAAAAAAACAAACATAAAAATTGATCATGAAATCTTTTAACTTCTTTATAGTATTAAAAAGGAATCTTTTGGAAAGATAATGGATTTAAATTTTAACAGTTAAATAGTGTATTTATTTCCACAGGAGTCCAATTAATTATTATGGTTCCCGGTAAATTGCTCGAATGGAAATTGCTCGAATAACAAGATAATCAATTTGTTTCCGTTTGTTCTGTCCGTTTGTTCTGTCTTAGCCCTAGTCTTCTATGTGTTCTGGAAATATATAGAAACAGTTTGAGTAACTAATTAATAAGCAGTTCTCGTAGAAACACTTCTGTTGAGATAAACTCCATTAAAAGATTATATGTTCCGCATTTGGAGCGAACACGGTTAAAATAAATACTTACGAAAATTATTTTTATATTTCACTCTCTAAATAAGTGTCGCACAAGATAAAAATGAAATTCGTAGAAAAAGTCGTGAAAAATCTTTTAAATAACCAAGCAATTCGAATAATTTGTAATTCGAGCAATTTCCATTCGAGCAATTTACCGGCTACCAATTATTATTCATTGGAATCAATAGTCGTAATATATATTATTTCTTATTAAAACAACTCATATGTACATATGTATTATAAGTTGAACGTTTACTTTATTATTATTAAATTGAATGTTTCTAAGAAAAAATATTTCACTATTTGATATACCGTAGCTTCTGAAATAGCATTGATATGAATCATTGTTTTGACGGGCCCTAAACGTAAACCGACTTACGTTGATATATCTGTAAGCTTTTTTTTATTTCGCATACAAGTTTGTTACGTCAATAGATAATCGCAGTAGAGGGTCGACGCGGGGCATTTTGGGGGATGAATTCAGCTGCAGGTCAACTTGAAAACTTTTCCAGATTTTTAGCAAACTTTATTCCACTATTCAGGCATTATATGACTGAAGCATGAAATAAGAGATGTGTGTTTAATTTGTAGGTCAAACTTTGTTCAAAATGTGTGGTGCAAAACAATAAGCAGAAAATGAACGAAAGCTAAATTTGCTTTATAACATGCTACTCTTTTTATAACTTGAAATCAATTAATGACCGCTATTAATAGTGCAGCATTGTAAGAAATTCGATTAAAAATACGAAAATGTCAAATTATCTTAGATGGTAAACCAATAAATTACGCTAAATATAAATATAACTATAATATGACTATGAAAAATTCGACGTAACATGTCAAAATGAAAACTTCTTAGAACAAACCAAAGAGAAAATTTGAAATATTGCCAATGAATTTTCGTAATTCGCTTGAAAAATTGGTTTTTTAAATTGTCGCTTAAGTTGTTCTGGCGATTACGATTCGATATGTTCATGGTTATTTTGACTTTTTGAGGTGTATCCTGTGCCAACATATGACATTTTTGTACCGCTAATAATTAAAAATATCAATTTATTCTTACTCAATCAAACCACTAAATCTTACACAATTTTATGTTATAGCCCCCCTCCGTATCGTTTATATGTTTATTATAATGATAATAATGCTCGCGATGGGAAAAACCGCTTTTAATATTTATTAAAAAATTTAGAATCATTAGATTTTTTTTAAAAATAATGATTTTCCACAAAGAATTGACAATAAGCACGCTTAAGTGATATTTCTTAATAATTGTCAGTAAAAAAATATGCTGAGTGGAGGAGGCTTAACCAGTGTTCAATTATGGATTATAGGATGACTAAGCACTCGATATAATTAAATTGTGAGGCGGCAAGAGGCAGAGGGGGTAGATTACAAGAAATAAAAAAAGATGTCGCCGTTTGATTTACCTTTGAACATATTTAAACGTTTTGTATCCAAATAACGACTGAAAGATTTATGATAAAACATAAATTCTATTGAATCTAAGGTCACTGAAGTATTTTCGTGCCAAGGGTTTTACGTTTAAGTCATTGAAACGAATATAAATGCGTATATAATTACATTGAAGGGATAAGAGGTGTTAAAAATAATGTGTTGAAACTCCAAGCGGAAACCTTTTACGAGTGGGCTTGCCAAAGAAGATTTCCTGTCAAAGAGGGAGCAAACAATGATGATCCACTCCTTCCGGCGGAAACGAAGTTCGCTCGTCCTCTAAATCTCTCCCCTAATCTACTTATCCAAATCAAGGACTAAACCTACAAATTTGCCGCAATAGATGTCGCGCTGAATTCTGCCGCCGTGTTTTTTTGAAGAGGCGGGAATATTTTCCCGCCGAAACTTTGCCCGACACGTCATCTCGTTAGTGGAATTGTGCGAAGGTAAAAAGGGCGCCAAACCCTCATCCCTGTTTACGATTTGCGCGCCAAAAACTCGGGGTATTGTCGTCATGGAGTGGTGTTTTTCTGTCATACACCAAATGAGTAAGCTGGAGCCACGTAAAGCTTGTATTACACGTATCAGTTACAAAATCTCTCCATATATCGTTATCAATAATAATAAATTCAATACTATGACCACGTAAATTAGACTGAAAATCAAATTTGATTCTTAGAAAATGTATAAAAAGCCAGTAATAGAATTCCATATCTAATAGAAAAATATCATTAATTCGTAAATTTTATTGGGGCTAAATTTGCGTAGGGTTCTTGAACTGATTACAAATTTAATATTAATAAATAAATAGGTATATAATTAAAATACTGATTTGTATAAACAATACTGTCTATGTCTGCGGTGAAGTGTTCAACGTCATTGGTTTCCGTTACGAATCTCACGGGTTCATTTCCCAGTACGAATGGCATTGATTTCAACATGAGCGTTTTATAATGCCTGAGAAATTCCTCACACAATTCCTATTCTAATTAGCAAACAACTATTGATATTCTAGCTCTACTCTTTCTGTTTCAATTAACTTTGAAAAAAGAGAGGTTGAGTTACTGAGTTACAAGCAGTCCTATTGACATACTTCTATAAGGAGAACAAATCGTCAGTATACTGCTAGAAAAAGTGAATCCTTGTTTTGAGATAATCAACTTTTTAAATGAAAACAAACTGAACCAAATGAATAAACAGTAAAACAACAATTGACCAAAAATTTACTCGTTCAATATATTTTTATAGCTGTAGAAAGAACTAAGCAATCTGCACAGCTGAAAAGTTTCAAGTTATTTATACGTTTTTGCCAGTAATAAATGACAAATAAATTGAATTAGTTTGTATAATTTCATTTAATATCCAAATAAATGAACGTTTTATGACCACATTTGTTTTTTCAGGAAATATAGCGCGTACCGATTAAACCAGTGATTCCCAAACTTATTATGCTCACAGACCCCTTCATGGAGAAAAATTTGACCACGGACCTCCAAGGGAAATAACACCCCCAAATTAATTTTGACCGGTCACGGACTCCTTGAGCGGTCTCAGGGACCCGAGGGTCTGTAGGAACCACTGGATTAAGCCATGGCTTAAAGCGCCCAATTTTTTTATTAACGTTAACTGACAGTATACCGATGAATTATACTCCGTATTGGGAGCGGAGATGGATTAAAAAATACAACAAGACTTGTGAGGTATTTACTGTGAAATAACGTAGTACCTTCAGTGGTGTAATACGGGCTTTAAGCAGAAGGGAAAAGTGGATTGATTGTGTGTGTCGTACGTAGGGAAAAGTTTGATGCGAAAAGTTTTTGCGGTAGTTAGCAAACCCTTCCTGACGCCGCGGTAAGCACACCAAAATATACTCTCGTTTAGGCGCATTTGTGTTTCAAGTTTTAACGTGCTTATTTAACCTTATTATGAACTTTTAAAAGTGCTGCTTTATTATTTATAACAGAGCATAACAGAAAACATTGTTTTTTTATTTCTGAAAAATGTTGACGCATTGAGAAATTTACATAGCCTAAATATTTCTTTGATATTTTGAGTCTAGAATCAATACCGCTTGCTATAAATTTTTAGAATAAATTTTATGAATAGCATTTGACTGTGTATGTATAAATATTTTTTTTTTATCCATGTCCGCTTCCAATGTGGAGCATATGGCTTCCTAATGGCGGCATCTCAACGGAAGTTTTTTCTACGAGAACTGTTTGTTAGTCAGTCGTTCAACCTCACTTTTTGTAGGGAAAGAAGGATAAGGCTAGAACAGAACTAGTGATTGACTAATCGCTATTGCTACACTCAGTTATTAAGGGATCAGAAGGATGGGAGGAGAGGAAATTATGTGAACTGATATCACAAACACCCAGTCTTCGATCACAATTTTCAATTGAATAATTCTCATATTCACTGTGATATTACCGGGAGTCGAACACAGACCTGTGTGATCGGTAGAGCAATCTCTAACCAACTGGGCCACAGCGGCGACGTATATAATATTCATTTAAAATATTAATTAAAGAGCCTGAACAGGGGTAGTCGTGTTTTGGCATTTAGATAAATAATGGATGGTCTAACAAGCGCCATATTCCAAAGTTTGCTGAAAACGAATTTTCGTCTATCCCAAAATAGCTTTGACGGGTAGTTTTCTTGTTAAACTAATTTAACCGGTGGACCGTCACGGTGTGGTCATAAAATAGCTTTCCAGGTCACTCTTTATCGACACAATCATATATTCACGATTACTCATAAAATAAGTTATCGTCATATTCAGTCAGAACCATTTGACGTGGAAACGTTTCACGAAAAGAAAAAAATATATTTTTCTCCGATATTAAAGTTACGATATTTATATATATTCCTTTTACGATGAAAAAAAAAGCTTTAAATGAAAAGATTTTTCACAGAAATAAGTTTAATCATACCAGAGACGGATTTGTTTCATTTTTATTTTATTACTTTATGAATTTTGATTGAAATGGCAGAATAAGAATAAATAATAAGAAAGTATTCTAATTTCAATGGCTTATGTGACAACTTTTATTAAATTATTTTTGATATATTATATCACAATCAGTGGAATAACAAAGCTGTCGAATTTAATATATTTTATTAATAAAAATACAGTATTTCTTTTTACTTTATTCCACTTTATTTAATTGGTCAGGACCGGTTTCGCTCATTGCCAGCATTGTCAACTGATAAGAAATATAATTTAACAATGCTATTTATACAAAAATGAAAAGGTGTAAACAACAATTGACATTGAAAAGAAATTACCAATCAGATTATAAGTCATTCTAAAAAAACACAAAATTAAAATGTCTAACACATCTAACATAAGATCAATAAATTTAAAGTGGAAAGTAATTACTAACCAAATTTTGGAAATTTTTGACAAAGTGATACGATGCTACATTAATAAAGTAAATAGGCTTAATGATAGTTTCTTGTTATAAGTAATATATTTTATATTTAAATGAGTATGACTACAACGGAATAATGTCTAAATAAATGAGCTGAGTTAAAAAGATTTTTTAAGCTTCAGTAAACGATTTTTTTTCACAGGTATGTAAAATTTAAGTTCTTTGGATAGTTACTCAAAGCCTACAAAGCGTCACGATCTAAGCAAATTCGATAACCGCTGAAAATTTTTATCCAAACTTTTATGAAACTTTGCAGTGCTAAAACAAATTTGATTAGAGCGTGATGTTTCGCGGCTCTCAGCTAATTCGAACAATACACAAAACGAAATTATAAATGACAATCGATATTTACAGTCAAGCAATTAAACGTTGCATTATCGTTATTGCGGAAACCGGGATCCCGGTATTTAAACCGTTTTTTTAAATAATCGATTAATAAAAGTTCAATGTCAAATGTTGTGTGTTATTTTAAACAGATACAATTTTTTTATTGCCGCAATAATACAAAAAAAAGTCTTATGATTTAAATGAGATTTACAAACTTTCAAATTCAGTTTTCTCAATATTATGATTTATGAAAATATATTTTTTAATCTCTAAGCCAGCGTTTCCCAAACTTTCCCCCCGTGACTCGGTTATTTTAATATTTCTCTTTCGTGACCCACTAAATTTCTTATGGCCTATGATACCAGCCTATAGGTAAAATAAAACAGTATATTTATATCCATACAGTCTTTATATGTTATAATATAAAATAATTTACTCAGATAAACCTATAAAGAAATCAAATGTACCAATAATTTATTAATGAAAAGTGTGCTACTGTTTCTTGTTGACTTAAAGCTTCAGGCGTCGAGAAAAAGACGATAGCTTTATTCTTAGATCCGATTCGACTTCCAATCGGTTATTTTTAAATAAAACCAATGTTGAAAAGCCTGCTTTACTCTTATATGTAGGTTGTGGCAAAAGGCATTATTTTAGGGAATTGGCGACCCAGCATTTTGCTTTCTGCGACCTGGTACCGGGTCGCAACCCATCATTTGGGAAACGCTTAAGCTATTGATATCATGAAGCAAACTGCATGTAGCGTGGTAAAAAACAATAAGATAAATGAATAAACAAAAATTAACTAATATGCTTACAGTTCAAAAATGTTAAGTCGTCTAATCGTCTTTGGGTAGCTGTAAAAATGAGAAATCTTTACAGCTAAGAAGCGTTAAATTATTTATTGGTTAATACCAGTAATATCTGCCAACGACATTGCCTTAGGTCGTATTACTTCTTTAAATATTTAAATAAAATAACGAAATGTGAATGAGTTTGTTTTTTCGTACGATAGAACGTGTTTAATTTTATCAATCTAAATTCATAAATCAAAACAAGTAAAGTGGCCGTGGATCAAAAAATATCACATCTTGCACTGCATAGTGAATGCGTCTACTGCGTTCATTGTCTGTTTATATAAATCCTCCTTTAATCCAGCAGCAAAAAAAATATCTGTCCACAACTGGGGTCGAAGCGTGCAGTTTCTTGGCAAACTTACTTATCCAGTACCCCGTCACGATGTGGTCATAAAATAGTGAAGCCACTCTACATCTGTGCGACCAGGGCTACATATTTAAACACAAGAGCCGGTAAAGAGACTTATAGAGGAACTTCGGTAAGAAACTACGTCTTTTATTTCTTTTCCTGTGCTCCTGATATTATGCCGTGCATATTATACTGCTTGAACTTTTTTAAACTTCGAAACGCGATCATGGATAGAATTTTATATCCAGCACGTTTTCTGTGCCCCGGATATGTAATTGCCATTTTTATATAAAGATTTTCTTCTTTGATACCTTTCTCGCACACTGAATTTTCTAGGATTTTAATAATCAAACAGTTTTTTCCAGTTCCGTTGGGTTCATTGGTTATATTCTAAAAAAATCTTATTTCATTTAAAAAATATATTATTTGTTTATAAAACTTTTTAATGCTAAGCTAACTTTGTATTCGGCTAAGTTGATAGAAGATAATAATTATTCTGTATATCGTTATTCTAAATTAATTTTGTCGCGACTAAAACAAAATGCCCTGCTTTTAATACAAAATTATCAATAAATGGATGTAAAATTGTCGTTTTCAAATTTGCCGATACTCAATATTCAAAGTAAACATTTGATTATAATAAAATAATAGCCTTTAATTGTGAAAATATTTCATTAAAAGATTATCATACTGACATTAAAACAACAGCAAAGAATAAAGGAATTGTTTGATTAAAATATCTTCGATTGACGAGTTAAGTGGCAAACTCAATAAACCAATCAAAACTTTTAAAAGTGAGAAGCAAAAAGAGCCTCAAAGAAAATAATAAAATATAAATCTTTTTTGGGGACTAAAGTATTCTTTGGAAACAGTAAAGACTTGTAATGAACACCCAATTTGGCTAAATTATTTACAATTATTCTGACAATGGATTCAAGATGTCTTAAATTAAATTTATTAAGTGAAAAGTCAATTTTTTACGCCGCATTGAAAAAAACTGTTACAAAGCGAACGATTTTAAAAGCAAAGAAATTATTAGGCTTGTGTTGCGTTTACATGTACTCAATAATTCTATTATTTAATTTTAAAATATAACTACATGAATAACCGTAATATATCGTAGATATAAATGAAATTTAATGGCATTCTTATCTAACAAATTATTTTTTCTCATTTGAGAAGCATCTTTAAACAAACTTAAGGTTTGCGAATGAATTAAAAATCGTTTCCAATTTTTAATTGATTTTTTATTCTTTATTTTTACTACTGTCAAACGATAGCACGTGGATCGCTAATTTTTATCGTGGTAGTTCAGTGTTTATTATCATTGTAATTGTTTATTACAATAGATATAGCTCCGAATTCCAATATTAAATGTATTGATTGAATTTGAATTTATTTGGCACTGTATTTGCAAAGGATACCAGAAAACTAAAAATTCTAGAAAATAATTAATTAGAAAGAATTGTAATCTATGAAATGTCATGTAATATGAGCAATCCGATCAATATATGACAGACAAAAAGTATTTTATTGAACCAAGGCTATAGAGTATAAATTATCATTTAACTAAAAGATAGACTCTTAGTTTGTGAACCAACTCATAAAAGAATCACATAAGATAACTTCTAATCTAGTAGTAATAAATATATTTACATCTTTGTAACAAATGTATTAGGCACAAGAAATAAATATGTAGATACAATCAAACTAATGACCATCTGAATGAACAAACAAATATTAATCTATCACTATAACTTAAATTATAGCAATAAATTTCAATTATCATTTATGTATAATGAAATTGGTTTCTTATAATGCTATGAGTAGTAATGATGAATTAATATTATTTTTTTAAATCATTAAGAATTCCGTTTTTTAACACAATTTCCCAAAACCAGATATATTTATAATTTTATATATTCATTTGTATAAATTTAATATTATATTATATTTATAAATAAATTGAATATACACCATTAATGATTTTTGAATGTTCATAAACTATTGGTAGTATAAAAAACGAATTATGTTTGCCTTACGTATTTGAAATTTTCCTTTCAAATACTCCCAAAGCCTGACTTTTACAAAAAAATGAAATTCAATATAATATTAATAACCAGAGTATATATTTGAAGACTTATAATATTAAAATCGAATTAGAGCGATCGTATTCGTATTTTTTAATAAAAATAATACGATTTGTATCGCTTTTTTCATGCGAAGACGATACCAATTCGAGAAAATAAATTAAAAACGACAGCTGGGTATATTAAAATACAGTAGTATGTGTAAATGAAACAACAGAGAGAACCAGAAATGAATGATTACATGATAAATTTGAATAAAACTTTTCGAGCATGAAATGTATGCGATAATTTTGAAAAGAGCGAAAATACATGAATCATGCTTTGTTCTACTTCACTGAAGTGGAATAGGTGTACTAAAAAGCCAATATATATATTGTGTTTGTGAGATATGTTTATATGGTTGGATGTTTTGAGTTATGAATGTAAATAGATAGATTTTAACACACTGTATTTTCTGAAAATGTAAGTTTAGACGTATTGTGCATATTTTTTCATAATTAACATCAATTAGTTCCCTATTCATCATCTATTCCCTTCATAGTTAGTTGTGATAAAAATAACTAAAGGCATTTGAATCAAATTTCTTAAAGGGCTTGAGAAAATAAGTACCAGTTATAGGTTATGGTGCATTAATAGAGATGTTTTAATTCCATGGTTGTCTTACAGCATGGTGTTTTGACTTAACGTCTTCTGCCAGTCTACGCGCAAATAAACTTTATTCGTCATTATCATAATTTCACAGCATATTTTTTATTTTTAAGATGTGGAACGCAATTACCACATTCATTAGTGTGTATATTCAATTAATTACTAACCCGAATGATAATTACGATGAAGAATCTTGGGTCAAGACAACTGGAGAATAAATTTCTGGGTAACTAACGTTTTTTTTCAAGCCTTAATTTCTAAAACATTTGAAACAAACAACCTTAAAATTGAGACTTATTTAAAATAATATTTTATTCACAAATATAGTTAGAGAATCTTAATACCTTGAGAACCTTAAAAAAGTATTAACGTATATTTTATGACCACTGTGTGTACGTTACGTGTGGCAGATGCTAGTTTGCAATAATAACCATAAAAATACTGACTCAATGAATTATTTTTCGAATTAAATGATTTGATCGAAAAATTAAACGAATCCTTCGAAAAATGTGCAATAAAAAACAAGATAAATATTTACAATTAAATTTTGTCATATTTTTTAAATATTTAACTAAAAAAATAAGTTTGCATGCGTTTTAAGTTACCTACACTATTCATGCATAGACAACTTCGTTAAAGCTTTTTATAACAATACTACGGATATTCCGGAGACTATCCCGGCGCAAGACAATTTTATGTCTCGTGTCCCACATAAAAAAGCCCAAGACTACAGAATCCTTTGTATCAACATAATTGTATATAGTGTCATGGTAACATATTTGACTAAATAAATAATTCTGTCTTTCATTTCAATAATATGACGTACAGATATGATCCTTTGGAGCTTGGATGATAATAAAATATTTTTTTTTAATTATTAAAATCAAAAGCACTGTAATTAATACGGTGCTTTCGCTGGTTTTTAATAAGTGCATTTTTGAAACACTCTATATACGTATTCTCCTTACCCCGGAGATATTAGAAGAGCACATTCCCATTACTCAGCAAACGCACTTATCCCTACATCCGTCGATAAGAATGTTAGGTTTCCCATTTTCCTTGTTACGCTTTGTACTACGTTCGTGAATATCCCCAGCGGCTGGGAAATTCGGAATTTTCTCTTATAGCATTATGCTATCAGTGTATTCCAAAATATTGATTGGTGTTTGAGATAGGTTTTGCAAGACTACTCAATAATTTGACATTTTAAATGCTTAGGGAGTTTACGTGAGTTTGAAGTGGGTTTGTGTGAAGTTTTTCCTTCCGTGAACATTATTCACTCTTTGTACAAAAAAATAATAGGTGTCATTAGAAAATCTGCGGTGAAGGGTGCTAATTAGACTAGGGCAAAAGTATTATATTCGTTAATATGACTGTCTGAAGAAAAAATGACATTACAGTATATCGACCCATAATCGGTAAAAAAAAATTAATCGACACAATTCGGTAAATTGCGATTCAAGCCAATAATTGTTCAATATCGCCTAAATGACAAAAAAATAAGAGCGTTATCTCATTCGCCTGGTTTTTTTAGGGCCTGTGCGTTTTAGCGTTTTGACTTGTTATCATTTGTTGAGAAACGCTGAGAATTGAGAGTAGTCAGACAAATTTATTATTATATCAAGATAGACATTGACCATATATTACTATTTACTAAGCGCACTTAAAAAAAATATTTTCGAACTAAGTTACAAACCTTCTCCAGTAGGTAAGTTTATAAATTGTCGGTTACGATTTTCTGCCTATAACTGGTCGATATTTCTAATACAATCTAATATACAAAAATGAATATTTGTTTGTTCGTACTTTATGTGTTTCCACACCGCTCATCCAATTGCAATAGAACTTTGACAAACTAAAGATTATAGGCATAGTAAAATTAGCTTACAGTACTTATATATAAAAAACAATGTTTGTATGTCTGTCATACATTCCATTTTAACAACGTATGCTTGCACTTGCGCGAAGGTTATAGTAAAATTAACTTACAGTAGGTGGCAGTTGCGTTGAAAATTGGCAGCAAAAGCAGTGCGATTAAAAAAAGAATAGTGAATAAAGTCTTAATAATATTTATTATTCCATGTCCGCTCCCAATATGGAGCATATGGACTCCTAATGGAGTTTATCTCAACAGAATTTTTTCTACGAGAACTGCTTGTTACTCAGTTGCTCAACCTCTCTTTTTCCAAAGAGAGTAGGAATAGAAGGAAAGGGCAAGGACAGGACTAGTGGTTAGCTAATCGCTCTCTATACGTCCCGTTCATAGGATAGGATGGGTAGGAGGGGGGAATTCAAGACATCACATACATCCATGCATTTGAACAGAAATTCATAAATCAATTGAAAAATCAATTTATAAAACTGCCCGTACCGGGATTCGAACCCGTGCCCTCCGTAGCGGTAGCCAACGATGTTGACCACTCGACCACACAGGCGGCATAATATTTAATGTATGAAAATATATCAGGGAATAAGCTTCCAAAGGCGAGATTATCATAAGATTATTTGTTGATTCATGTCCATATCCAATGTGGAGAACTTGTTACTCAGTTGCCCAACCATTCTTTTTCGAAGTGAGTAGAGATAGTAAGATAAGATCACTCTCTCAACGCCACGTTAATTTAAAAATTGAAAGGACGGGAAGAGAATTTTTAGACATCACAAATTCACACGCTTTTGAACTGAAAATCGATTGAAAATAATACTATTCATATTGGGACGCGAACCCGTGAGATCTCTCACGGAAGCCAACGAAAATAACTGTAAAATTTATTAATACAATATTAAACAATTTCAAGAACTATTTTTTCATCTATCTAAAAACAAGCTTTAGTTTATAAATAGTATCAGGCGTTTTCACTCGTGGCTTATTGGAATAAAATCCAAAGCTTATGTCAGTTTTCCACATTCCACAAACAAGATCGTTAGAAATAACAAGGTGATCGAAATACGCTGCTATTTGCTATTCGTTAGTACTCGGTTTGTAGAGGTGTAAGATTTGTTTGTTCTACAAACCAGGGGCTTAAATTATACAACTACAATGCTCTTTATAAATTTAACATTATATACATAAATGAAAATTTACAATATATACATTTCACAATTTATTTATTCGATTTATTATTTATTTTTTAATTTACTATTACTGTTATTTAAACTTGTTTTTTTATCCATGTCCACTCTCAATGTAGATCATATGGCCTCCTAATGAAAGTATCTCAACAGAATAATTTAAGATTTAGACTGAAGGTGCTTAGTGAAATTTCATAAACATTTAAATTTAAATCTCAACAGAAGTTTTTTTTTTCTACGAGAACTGTTTGTTACTCAGTCACTCAAACTCTCTATTTAAAAAAAAAGTGAGTAGTAAGAATATACAGGACTAGTGGTTAACCAGTCGATCTCACTACGCCAAGTTATTGAAGAATCGAAAGGGAAAAAGATTTGTTTAGACATCACAATCACCCATACCTTCAAACATAAATTGATAAGTCGATCGAAAAAATTCTGTCTGTACTAGGACTCCAACCCGTGAGATTCAGCATGGAAGCCAATAGAGCTAAGAGCTGCGCCATAGGACCCGAGAAACTTGCTTTAATGTAATAATATGCTATAAATATAGTCAGATATCAATAAATATTTTACAGAAGAAAATTCAATTTAAAACTAAGTGGCTTGTAATAAATAAAAATCCAGAAACTACGTTACCTTCTCACAGTGATTTAAACAAAAGCGATGTGTCTATTTGGTTTGGTCAATATGACCATTTGATATTTCTTTGATTATTTTTTATTACACCATTTCGCTTTGCTTGAGTAAAATTCTAACAAGAGCGTGTTGCCGAAATAGCTATCAACTTTATTTTGTACGTCCTTTTTTGAGAGAATCGGCGGTAAATTTGTAAAAACTTTTTTGTCATCACTCAACTAAAGTTGATGATATTTACTTGCTATTTTTACCTTCTCCCCTATTGTGGGGTCCGTAGTGCAGTGGTCAACATCGTTAGCTTACGTGACGGATCTAATGGGTTCAAGTTCCAGTAAGAACAACATTTTTTTATCTCTGAAAATTTTCTCCCACCCTTCGAATCTAGTTTTACCTTTTCTATTCCTACTCTCTTCTAAAATAACTTGAACAACTGAGTAACAAGCGGTTTTGTTGGGAGATTTTAAATAGAGGAAGTGAAAAAGAATACCTTTTTATATTAGATATCTTCTATTTTATAACATTTTTTTTAACAATATAATAAATACCTCATGGTTTGGTTGAACTTTTCTGTACCTAGTAAAACTTATTCTTAGAGAATAACATAGTCCACACCTCTTATTTGTTGACTAGTATCACAACCACGCAGATAAAAAAAGTTTCAAAACATAGCTTTCGTCAATACGTGCCTATTTTTAAACTGAAATATTATTCTGTTAGTGTTTTTATACGTTTTTATAGGGACTGTGTGTTTTAAAAGTAAATGAATTCTATATATTTTTTTCAGTCGTGGCTCGTGGTCCAGTGGCCATTATCATTAGTTACGGTTACACAGTGCTCTTGGGTTCAAATCAAAGTACGAACAGTTTTTATTAATTATTTTTTCAATAAATCATTTTTTTTCAATAAAACTCGTAGAAAACGTTTTTTTGACATAATCTTCATTTACAGTCCACATGCTCCACATTGGAAGCGAAAATATTTAATTGAGTTTTTTTTTTGTTGAAACACAGTGAAGTTTTTTTTTGTTTTAATAATGAATTTGATTTTTTAAACATGGTTTAATTGCTTGGTTAAGTTTGTTAAATAAATAATTTTAACTACGATTTGGATATGTGAAATTAAAAATAAAACAAATTTCAACAATTCATATTCGTAACTTATCTATGTGTTAAAAAACACTAAATTGTGCAACGATATAAACAAAAACTCCACTTAATGTTGCAATGCGCTATTTACCAAGGTTAGTTTTCAGATAAGTGTCAAACTGATTTTGAAACATGCAAAGTAATTTTAATGCAAGCTTAAAAAAAATCTAATTCGTTTGACGCCCTTTGAAAGATACAGACCATCTCTAGTTAGCCAAATTGCGACGATATCTGTGACCACTAACTTTGATAGCTTTTAGCTATAATTATTGACTCTCAGGTGTCTCTTCCTAAGAAGAGACAGCTATCTGGACACCCTATATACATGTGTTGGTTCACTTCGTTAAAGGGGTTATTACTTTGTGAAACTGAATGTCAACTGGAATCCAGAACTGGAAACGCAACAGTTCGAATCCTTTTTGCTCGATTCCTAATATTGAATTTTTAATGATAAGATACGATACTAAGATACAAAAAGAATTCATTATAAATTTAATATAATATCCATATTTTTAATTAACGGTGGGTCTATCTATCGTTATGCGTTTCAATCCAGCGTTATATTAAAACCGGATAATACGCTAAGATTCTTAAAAGTATACTGCGTAATTAAAGCCGGTTTTTTCTTTCCTTTTTTTGATTAAAAAATGCGTCAATTGAGCAGTAAAAAGATAAAAACACGCATAAAAGAAGTTCGCAGCGCGTAAAAGAAGTCGAACGCTTTATTGCGAGAAACTTTCCCCCTAAATTTAACTTATATTTTTCCCCACGATACAACTCTGTCAAAGTTTACCGTTTTAAATTGAAGCAAGTACTAGCTAATTTAGAAAGAGGTACTTTCGGTGAAGGAAGAAATAAGGCGATCCTTTGCTGTGAAGTTTGTTGCAGAAATGGCCAAAGTTGGACATTAAAAGTAATGTGATTTCAGTCATTTCATAAAAAAAATACTGTAAAGCTCACAAAATATCGTTGAAAATATTTGAAATTCGCAAAGCTCTGAAAATGAGGAATCTTCCTTTCTTATAATATAACATTTCAAAGAATACAGAAACAACGCACGATTCGAAATTATTTGCTTTGTTTTTATAATTAAAAAAGACATTTTTAATATTAAAGCTTTACCTTGTGTCGATTCAAATCATGTTTAAACTAAGCATTATTAAAAAATGTTTACACATGAAGTTTAAGATTTGTATTTATATACTTATTATTTTAGGATGTTACTGATTTATAATTAATGCTTATCATAAAACGCTAATTTCATAAAATAACATATTTTAAACGTATCTAATTATTATTTACAACAAATCCTTTGCAAAATAATATAAGCTGTATCATTATACAAACAAATATACTATTTTATTTACTTACCATGTAGGGTTATTTTTCAGCGAGTAAGAACGTTTGACTGATAGTTAAAAATTAGCTAAACGCTGAACTAGCTATAAATTAAGTGACCAAGTCCAGAATCCGGGATCATAAAAGGGTCCGGAATCTATTAATTTGTACTATTTAGTAACTGTCACAATTACGGTCTGGAGACACTTTCTTAATATTTGTATTCGATTTATTTTTAACCGCATAGCTATTAAATTCAGCTACCTAGGCATAGCAAGAAAAATTAACGTACTTTTTACTGGAATATACTACCACCATTTATTTTCATTAAAAAGACAAATTTAGTTGATTTTCATAAAATAACTTCTGTAAATATATATTTGTGGTTCATGTGCTCTACTTTGGAACCCAATATGATTGAAACAAGGCTTTAACAACCACCTTGCCAGTCATGCCAATTTTTTTTTCTTACAAGTATTGGCTATATCATAATTAAATTGTTAAGCTGTTTTCGCATCTACATATTATCTAAAGTCAAGTAACCGTCGAGGAAAATATAATTAAAGCGACATTAACTTAAATTCTGCTCGGAGAGAAGGCCGCTGAACGTCATAGATTTATGCTTTTGATATTTTTCGAATAAATAAGCTCTTCTAAAAATTAAATGAAAAGATAAATCTTCCAATTATGACATGAATTATGGATGGCAGACACTTCGCTTAATTAAGATAAAAGACTTGTAGGCTACGAATTATTCTATAAGTTCCCATGATCGTTTTTTGTTTCTTTGGAAATTTGAAAAACGAAACTACGCGATTAAAAACAACGGCTTCATCTGCTAAAATGCATTATAAATTCAAAGTATTTAATAAAATCAGGAATTGGCATCGTTTTTAGGTATATAAGCTTAATTTAAGATTTCGACTGACGGTGCTTGGTGGAATTTCAATATTAAATTAGAATCATTCACAAAAGTTTTGTCACTAACGACTCAGTTCAAGTTCATTCGTGTACTTGAACGCCTGAATATGCCGAAAAGCGAAATCCGGGTCGTTAGTGATAAAACTTGTGTGAATGTACATAATTTGAACGATTCAAATTTAGATATACAAGTCTAAAAGTATTATTTTTATACTCAAGACGTGATTTTGTTCATGATATCTAGAGCAGTGCTTTCCAAACGTTTTTATGCCACGTCCCTCTAAATCTTTCACTAAAAGATCGACGGCCCCTGTAGGAAGGCATGACCTGTGCTTATTCTTCAGTAAAAGTAATGATGAAGATGCTGTATCACATAGGCGTGCAGACTCCCGCAGAAAACTAACCGTGTCCCAATTTGGAAAGCGCTGATCTAGAGGTTTAAATAATATTTTGTTTATGCTGAAGAGATAAAAGAAATATCGCTTTTCATTTTACGATATGAAGAATAAATTACTGTTTGCAACATTTTGAATTTTATTGTTCGCACCGTTTATTTGATAATAAAAAAATGCACTTCTGTCGAGCCTACAGCAGCAACTGTCAAATGATATCCATAAACTTTTATTCACTTTTTACTTTTATAGTGTACGGATATTAAATTTTGTATGAGAAATATAAAGAAATGTGGTAAATTCTTTTTCATAATCATCAATTGAGCCCCTTGAGAGGTAAAGTGAGTCAAGTGGTTATTTTAGGAAAAAATAATTAAATGAGTTGTAATATTTTACATGTGATAGTATCGCAAAACTGAAGTGAGCTTAGTAAATACTAGGGTATCCAATCCCGGAGTCTTTTTGTGATCCTGGGATTGCGGGAATGACTAATTTTCAATCCCGGTATCACGACCATTCCAATCTCGGGATTTCGGAATCACAAAATTGGACGGGATCCCGGGATTGGAGAGTCTAGTAAATACACACTGAAAAAAATGCAATCCACTAAAACACCATATAAAGACGTGATTATACTTTTAAGTCCGATAGAAAAGTTTTACTATTTTACTACTTGGCCTTCTCACTTCTCAAGGGCTTAATTGCTACAAAATAATTATTTATAGCGTACTTAGTCATATTTGACTCGTTTAACCGATTTTTTTTTAAATATTATTATTCAGCTCACGAAAAGTATCGACGGTTCTACTTCTTCGCATATACATACAATACATACAATACATAATTTTAAATTATTTGCCACTCACCAATTTCAAAGTTTCCATTTCAATATCCTGTAAGAAAAAAAATGAAAATTAGTTATACACAATATTTTCAGGTTGTCAGATATAAATATACAACAGTGTTTATTTATTTATTTAATGAACATTGCAAAAGGTTGACAAATTGTAAATTTAAAACTTGTACACGTCGACATCCGAAGCAATATTGTTGAACACCGTTAAAGCTCTCCCCAGTGGCATCCCCATTGGCAGGTTGGTTCTACACCTTGGGAGAACAAACAATTCATGTCCACGATTTCTCAAAAAATAATCAGGTACATTTAGATTCACATTCTCAAGAATGGTGGAATTCTCATTTTGGCCTCGTAAAGTCGATAGAAATATATTGACTATACATACATATATGGAATATACATAAACAACGAAAAAAAAAGTAATTCAATAGCGTTAAGATGTTATTTATAATATTATCGACAACGTACACGGGAAGCAAAACCGGTTCGGATATAAAAAATGTTAACTATTGTAGAAAAAATGTATTTTATTTTTTATTTTTAATAAAACGCTTTACCACCAAGAATCGACAATAAACACATAAAAAGTGATGAATTTTGAAACCAATATTCTTCCTATTGATTGGATTGGCTTTTACTTAGTAGAACTCTATTAAAATAGGGTAACAATATCAACGTATATCTATAGTTTTTATTTTATTAGTCGATAACCAATTTAAGAGCCAATCGTCAGAACTATGTTTAAACTTACATTTTTCTCAGCTATAAACACTGAAGAGATAAAACAATACATTTTGTTTTCACGCTAAAATCCGAATTCATGTTACAATTATTAAGTATAACTTGATTGCTTCTTACCCTTCTATAGAGAAGTTTTATAAAGCGAATGAGACAATCCACCCTATGGCGTATTTTTAAAAATTAAATCTTACAAGAATTTTTATAAATATATTATATGTATTATAAAAACTTATTTTATATACGTGCGTTGAAAAAATATTTGTCAGTAGCTGTTTGTCACTTGACTTTCGCTAGACGTATTCTGTGACAGGCGAAACAAAAAGGTAAACGCGACAGAAATAAATCTTGATTAGCTGGATTCGTTAAATTCACAAAATACAATTGAATGAACCTAACCTCAAATTTTGTATGTGTACATAGTTTCTATATCGTAGTATTCACACAGCCTAGTTCCCATCTCTACGCTATAGGGAGTCAATTGTATTTAAAAACTTATATCTATACGACGGTATCAGTTTTTTAATAATGGAGTAGTCGGTAGAGAAAGAATTATATATATTTTCTACATATTCAAAATCAAATTTGAATCGTTCAAATTATGAACATTCACACAAGTTTTGTCACTAAAGACCCAGGTTTTTCCTTTCGGCATCTTCACTCGGAACTAACGCTTAGTAAATGAGTCTATCGTGTTTAAATAAGAAATAAGTGCATCACTAGGTTTAAAGCCATTGCTGGCGAAAAGGATAAACCCATGGGAATGCCTACATATTTGAATGGTGAGAACAGAACTACAGAAACATGTGTGAATGTACATAATTTGAACGATTCATATTTAATATTGAAATTCCACCAAGCACCTTCAGTCAACATCTTAAATTATATTAAAAATCCACACTTCACCATAACAACGCAGATGCTTTTACTAATATGTAATAAAAAAAATGTCAAATAAAGTCAAAATTAAGTAAAAAAATCATTGTGTATAATCTTTTTTTATAAATGCGAAAATGTATCATTTTATAGTTGGTACAAAAAAATAGCTCTGAAGTACTAAGATGAATTAGTGAATTTATCTAAGAGACGGGGGTACATTTTCTTAGTGTTGGAATTTTGCATTACAAAGCGAAAGACAAACTCGATTGACAAAGAAGTTTTAGAAGCAACGAATACGGATTGTAATTAAAATGTTACTTCCGTTTAGAGAGTAATTTATCATTTAAACATTGTTTCAAGTAAAAAATAAATTAATCCGTGTAAATTCGTTATGAATTAAATAAATTACATGTTTTGATAAAAAATATATTAAAGAGAAGATTTAAAAATCAAGTATTTGTACAGATATACTTCAAACTAAAAATATTTTTTTTATCCCTGTCAGCTTCCAATGTGAAGCAGATGGCCGCTAACAGACTAAAAACCACTGCTTTTATACGTGACGGCTACCATAAACGTTTTCAATCCTAAATGCCATCATAATAAGTATTTTGATATTTTATTTGTGTTTACTGACAATCAACATCGCAAATTTGCTGCGAAACGATCAAAAGCTCGACTTAGACGGAGCTTTTGTCTTTTTAAACCACTCTTCTGTAAAGTTTCGATTAAGAAGCTACAATACTTTAGGTATGTGGTAATTAATGAAATCATTTATTTTAAAGGCATCAGTATGCTCACACACATCGAGTAAGCTTGGCAAACTAATTTACATTCATTAAAGTTAGTTTGAAGAGCAATTTAATATTTATTAATATGAATTATAAGAGTACTTAATATAATTATAACATATCCAATAGCATTTTTTTAAATCCATTTCCGCTCCAAATGTGGAGCAAATGGCCTCTTAATGAAGGTATCTCAACATACTTTTTTCTACGAGAACTGTTTGTTACTCAGTCGCTCAACCTCACTTTTTTTTCAAAGTGAGTAAGTAGTAGGGAAAGAAGGTTAAGGCTAGAACTGGACTAGTGGTTGACTAATCGCTATTGCTACACCCAGTTATTAAAGAACCAGAAGGATGAGAGGAGAGAAAATAATTTAAATTGACATCACAAACACCCAGTCTTCGATCACAACTTTGACTTGAATAATTCTCAAATTCACTGTGATCTGACCGGGAATCGAACCCAAACCTGCGTGATCGGTAGAGCAAGCTCAACTAACTGGGCCACAGCCGGCAAATTTTTTAATTATGTAATATAATCGGATTTCTTTCTTATGTGTAAAAAGGAACACAAAACTTAAAAATAATGAATTTCAGCTAAAAAAGCGTCAGTCCGTAAGCTTTGAAACTTTCTGTTCAATATAAAAGTCCGTTAATTAATTTAATCATTCTGCAACAGTTATTTGACAATATGAGGCTTATATTATATGCTTATTATGTATTTTAGAATTAACTATTTGTATTTTTTACATTATACAAATTACAATATTAAGTGAAATACTGAATGCGAAACATTTACCGCGACAAGACTTACATTTTACATCCAACTTGCAGTCGAATAGACTTTTCTTCAGGTCTTATCTTCTGCTGTGAAATGTTTCCAACTTAGAAAGCGAGGCAAAGTAATACCTTCACTTTAAGCTGCTGAATTCTACCATTGTGCTTTCGAAGCCTTAACAATAGAACTTACAAACGAAGAATTTCTTTCAGCGTTCATGTATCGTGTCTTAATTTTGTAAATTCCTTAGAATAAGTTTTCCTTTAATATTATAACGGTTTGATTTACCGATCATAAAAAGGTTTTCTTTTCTGCAGAGATACTTGCTAGATTTGTGGTTATTTCAGATATATGATTACAACATTTAATATTGATGTACGTATATACATCTTAAATAATATAAAAACGCAATATGTATATTAATTTATCAAAAACTTTCTCTATCGAAAGGTATTTTTAGAAAAAGTAAAACTATTTGGTGTCAATGTATATTTTATACATTTAAAACAAATGAGAATTTTTTTTTTTGTATTTTACAATTAAAACTGACTTTATTTGATTTATAACTTCGTGATCATTATTTTTTCTACACGATGCGGAAAAAAAAGTCATCCGACAATTTAAAAAGTCATAATAATTATCACTTTTAATTCAATCAAATTCAGCATTACAAGAAAGATTAAAAATATGCGAAAAAGCCCTTGCCAAATTTAAAATTCGATTATTACAAAGAAAATGTGCAAATTGGTTTTAATTCACATCGAAAATCGTAAAAAGTTCGATTGAAGTCAATCAAGCGCGATTAATTTAGTTAAATTGGTTCTTTTCAGCATTTTAATGACATCTAATGGATTGAACTCTTATCTTAATTGGATTGATTAAGAATTTTGAGTATTTACAACCTCTTACTGAATCAATAACTGCCGCACTTAATTTTGAAAGTGTTGGAATTAGTTTACAAGAATTATCAAATATGACATGAATAGATTTTCAAGTTCTTTATTTTTAAAGGGTATCATCAATCTTTTATAACTAGAAGACGATGTATCGTCACCGTACTGTCAGTATTTGGTCAGTATTTGATTAATAGGTCGAAATAAACAACCAATCAAAAACTTTAGCTTTTATAATAAAACCTCTACCATCGATATGATATGTTACATAGAGTATGATATCTAAATATATGTTACATATTATTTATGACGATCTGATAAAAATAGAGTTCAAAATTAATAGACAGGTACGATTGTTTGCATTAAAATTAACATTAATAAAAATTACCGCTAATTAAACGTTGTCTTACAAAATTGCTACAATAAATGCACGAACTTAATAATTTCAGATAGCAAATTGATATCCAAAAATCTTTATTTATACCTTACACATTTTTATCAATTTTAAAACTAGGGAAATTCGATTGCGCCGTGTGACGTTTGGGAATCTGTGTCAAGACAACGCAAAAATAAATTCCCTGAAAACCAACACTTTGTGCAAGTCTCATTTTCTGAGACATTTCAATTAAGCAACCCGAGACTTGAAACATTGTCTAAAATAGATCTAATTCATTCAATACAATTTTTTTTTTGAGAATCTTTATAAGTTAATAACCGCTTTTAGGGTGTTCATTTTCAATATGTCAAGGTGGAAAGGTATATGTTAAGAAAAATACATTTTTTTTTTACTTATTCCTAATTTTATTTACCAAGATTAGGACCTGTTTCGTTCATGACGAGCATTATAAATAAATTAGTTGATAAATAAAAGTGGAAATAAGTACAAAAGGGATATTGTGTTTTTCTTAACAAATTAATAACCAGTGTGCATTTTATATGGCAATAAAAAGGTTAAAAAAAATTAAGAACTTAAATTTATTTAAAAATATAAATTATCACGATTGTTCGTACGTGTGACAGACGCTTATTTGCAATAATACCTACTGACCCAAGTTAATGGTCCCATCAGCAGAATTGAATGGTGTTTATAAAAATCAATACAAATATTCACCCTTCACCTTTTGCAATATTTAACTTAAAAAATAGGTTAAAAATAGTTTTAAGTTATCGAGATTATTCATATATAAATATCATTTTATTTATTTTTTTATAAAAAAAATACTTAGTCTAGTTTAGAGAACGGTCTCATGACGCGAAAATTTCACGAAACATGAAAACATTATAACTCATGTAACGGGACATGAAAAAAGACGAGACTTAAAAGTCCCTAGTGACGTTATACGATGTTCACAATAGACAATAGTTATTATATATTGACGACTATTTTGTGATGCAATGCAATATTACATTTTACACACATTAGCTTTCTGTTTTAACCTAATTGATTTACACATAATAAACAAACAAAACAAACAGTTGCAAGAGGAAGGATATCCAACAATAGTACTTCCTTAATAATACAACACATTAATAAAAAAATATATTCGATTTGATAAAATGGATTAGTTCTCGTAAGCAAGTAAATTATATTCCCAACGAATAAGACAATTAATATAATATATCATATATCTCAACAGAGGTATAGCAGTAAGTAATAAATAATAGACAATAGTAAGCAAAGATAGCCGTGATCATTAAGGTTGAGTGAAAAGACAATAATAGCTATTATTGAGAGAAGAAACGGGGAAAATTAATACAATTTATCAAAAATAAGATTATGTGGCATTTAGCTATTTACGTTGGTTGGTGTTAAATTCAATTTGGAAAATTATATATTGTGTTTTAGTTTGAGATAAAGCAATATTTTTTTAGATATTACTAGCGCATATAATAAACATTAAATAGTCACTCAATCGGCTGAGAAGTTTTTCGAATTTAATCAATTACAGCATGGTCGGTAAACTACTTTAGCTACTAAGACTTTTGATAGCTTAAAATAAGTGTAGATGAAGATTTTAGTGTATCCAGTATTTTAAAACTTTTCGAAATAAAACTCACACTTAATAGTTTAATCTTATACAATATAAGTATCGTGAAAAAATGTGTTTTTTAAAATGCGTTTCGTAAATAGACGCCTCGATTAAAAATAATAACCATGTCCTATTTGGCAATTTTTTGAGCATGTTTCATTTCACTTTGAAGGTGTTCGCTGTCAATACTTGGTGAAAAGGCATTATAATAGTAAAACGCAATATTCTTTTGTACTGATGATTATCAGTTAATAATGCTCGTCATGAGCAAAACCGGTTCTGATCTTGTTGAATAAAAGTAGATTCATTTCTATTTTGAAATTTTTCAGAAAAAAAAATAGTAAACCATGCCCATGTTTATTTTTTGGTTGAATTTTTAAATATGAATAAATACATAATAAATTTTCTGTTTCGATTATGTATTAAAATTTATTTATATACTATCCAAACATGTAAAGAGTAAACAATAAAAACACTCATTTATTTCACAGAAGGGGTTAAACTTTAAGTCTAAATAATATCACAACATTGATATTGATGGACTTGACTCAAAATTATTCTGACTGACATGTAAAAATTAATACATGAAAAGATCTTCAACGACTGTACAAACTACTGTATTCATTTAAATATTAGCTTATCTCCAGGTAGTTAAAAGTTTCACTCGCTTTGTATAAGTATGGAGTTATGATAATTAACTATCGATTAGAACGTTGGTTCGACATGGCAGTAATAACGACGGTACCGTTATCTTCAATGCTATACTCTGCAAAATGGCCAAAGTTAATCGTCTTTTATGCTCCACTTAAGCTCAATTTTCCATTACAGCAAAAACATATAATTAATTATCACAACTGTAAAGTTTGATCATGACACTATTTGTTAATAAATAAACACTATTTAGTAGTTTATCTGTGAGCATGCCATTATTTGTGTCTTTCCAATACGATTATATTAATGAAACAATAAAATACCATTCTATAAGAATATTTACTACAAATTTATTTATTTATTGTTTAAAATTAAAATTATAGTACATGACATAACAGCTGACGCCAATTCGCCATGTACTTGACAAATATAAAATAAAACTACATAATACATCAAAATCAACACACAAAATCAAGAAATAAAATAGTAAAATTTAATAAACAGTTCACAAATACTATCACTAAAAATGATCACTTCTCTTCTTCTTCTTCTCTTCTTCCACAAATAAAAATCCTATAGAATAGTTTGTAATCACATTGGTCAGAATTTATATTTAATGATCATAATGTATCAGTCAGTGTACAGAGGGCAGAATAAATAATTTATGGTCAGAATTCATATAAAATAGTCATAATTTAAATGAAATTGAAAAAAAACCTAACCTTACCTAACCAAAAAGGTTGTAAAAATTTATTCTCACCGTTCATATTTTTATTCTAACCAAAAATTGAATTTTATTCAGGCCAATAGTTTTTTTGAATTCTGACCAAAAATTGATTTAATCTCTGACCATTAAATTTGTTCCCTACTATAATTAACCTGTACGATAATTATATTAAATGGAATTTAATTTTTCTATGACATTTAAATCAGATTAAATTCTATACTTTCAAATTTTTAAAGAGGTAAATTTTAGAGGAGCCGCCTGTGTGGTCGAGTGGTCAACGTCGTTGGCTTCGATTACGGAGGGCACGGGTTCAAATCCCGGTACGGACAGTTTTATAAATTGATTTTTCAATCGATTTATGAATTTATGTTCGAAGGCATGGATGTATGTGATGTCTTGTATTCCCCCTTCCCTACCATTCTATCCTATGAACGGAGCGTATCGAGAGACTCTATCCTTCTATCCCTACTCTCTTTGGAAAAAGAGAGGTTGAGCAACTGAGTAACAAGCAGTTCTCGTAGAAACACTTATGTTGAGATAAACTCCATTAGGAGTCCATATGCTCCATATTGGGAGCGGACATGGTTAAAAATAAATAAATAATAATAATTACCATGCGGAATTCTAATAAAGGCAATATATATTTATCGTGCGTAGAAGTATGTTGAAAATCGTATTTTCATAATAATCAATGCTAAATAAACGAGAAGACACTATGCAAACTTTACAATGGCACAAAAAACGTGTTCTCGCTCAGCAAATTCTCTGGTCGACAAAGCACTTAGGTGATTAAGCCGTCGAAGAGGCTAAGGCAGTCCATGTCGCTGGAAATGTTATAGATTGAGCAATGTTTTCGAGAAAATTCTAGTGATAAGTTTTTATAATCATGTCTTACATTTGCCTTAAAAGCTTACGCAGAGAGACTAGTGACAACACCGAGAAAGGATTTTAGTTTGGTAAAAGCAACATGGCCGTTATGCCGGCAAAACGTCCTTAAGTTACGTATTTATATCTGAATATATTATGAGCTAAATCAACAGTTTGTTTCATAGATAAAGCTTCATTACATTTTGATGTAAATTGATAATAATAATAATATATGAATTCCTTATATTATATGGATGTATGCTTTTTTTTAAATTCAATTCTTGTCAATCATTTTACTAAAGATTTTTTTATCTTATTCATGTCCATTCATATAGATAACAAAAACTTTTCACAAAAACTGCTCATTATTTAGTTTCTTAATTTCTTTTTATCAAAATTTTCAGCCATGTGTAACTTTCTTTCAAACACATTGAAAAAATATTTTTCAAACTGCTAATTTATAAGAAGTTTTTTTTTTGCTGTTATCACATTTTCACAATGTAATTTAAGAAATATGTTTTTTTTCGATTTAAAAAATTAAAAGTAAAATTAAATATATATTTTTTTGAATATTGATTTGAAACATTACAATATACAATACGAAATACCGAAAAAAAATGTGCCGGAACGCCGTCTCACCGCGTTACATGGGAAAAAAACACTGCTTTTATACGTGACGGCTACCTTTCACGTTTTTGATAAGTATCCTAAATGCTATCATAATATTTTTTTGTAAAATAACTATTTTGATATTTTATTTGTTTTTACTGACAATGAACATCGCAAATTTGCTGTGAAACGATCAAAAGCTAAACTTAAACGGAGCTTTTGTCTTTTTAAACCACTCTTCTGTAAAGTTTCGATTAAGAAGCTACAATACATTAGGTATGTGGTAATTAATGAAATCATTTATTGTAAAAGCATCAGTATGCTCACACACATCGAGTAAACTTGGCAAACTAATTTACATTCATTAAAGTTAGTTTGAGGAGAAATGTAATATTTATTAATATGAATTATAAGATTACTTAATATAATTATAACATACCCAATAGCATTTTTTTAAATTCATGTCCGCTCCAAATGTGGAGCAAATGGCCTCCTAATGACGGTATCTCAACAGATTTTTTTCTACGAGAACTGTCTGTTACTCAGTCGCTCAACCTTACTTATTTTCAAAATTAGTATTAGGGAAAGAAGGATAAGGCGAGAACAGGTTGACTAGCCGTTATTGCTGCATTCAGTTATCAAAGGATCAGAAGGATGGGAGGAGAGGAAATTATGTAAATTGACATCACAAACACCCAGTCTTCAATGACAACTTTGATTTGAATACTTCTTAAATTCACTGTGATCTTATCGGGAATCGAATCCAGACCTGCGTGATCCAGATCTGCGTGAAGTGACTACTTTATTACATACTATTACTTTATTGAATAATACATATTATGTTTATATAATAAAAATGGCATGCCTTACTGATAATAACTACCAAGAAAACTTAACACTGACTTCATTATAAAATGAGCCACACTTATTTGTATACAAAAATTTAAGATTTTGTTCTACAACAAAATAAATACCCGGTGAATCTCTATTAGGGGCTTCCTCGAGACGCCTCATTTCCTATGTTTTCCAAAATTCCCCTCTGCGAACATATTTTTTATCGGGCCAATAGGCTTACGTTTATTATTCTGACGTCATAATGGCGCATCAGTAACGACTACATTAAGGTAAACGCCGCGCGTAGAAGCGGGATCCGTGACGTCATCAGATCACGGTCGCCATGACAACCACTGTAAACATACATTATTAATTCAGGCCTTTTTGCCTTAGACCGTGCCGTCTTCCGCTGGGGGAGACGTGAAAGGGAAAATTATTCCAAGCAAAGAAAATGTGCTGACTTGACAGCTTAAACACACATACAAATTTACACACACGTATGCGCAAGACTTTATTGGCAGTAATAATAAAGAGCAGATTTGCTTTTAAAACGATAAAGAAGGTTTTTTCAATCATCCAACTTTTTTCATTACATTAATATAATTATTAAATGAGCCCTAGAGAGGTGAAGTGAGTCAAATAGTAAAATGGTAAAACTTTTTCTTCGACTTTTAGTACAATCACGTCTTTACTTGCTGCTGTTTTGGTGGATCGCATTTTTTTTATTTTAAGGAGATAATACTATTGCTATGTGAATTAACTAAGATTACATCACTTTTACGATACTTTGGGACGTGTAAAATATTACACCTAGGGTATCCAATCCCGGGATTCCGGAATTGAACACTCAACATAAAATAGTGTAAACAACCCAGAAATTTGCCGATATGCCCAAATGACTATCGTGAATTTTTTTTTAGCTTTTCCAAGAGTTTTTCAATCCAAAATCCCAAGATTTGCAAAAAAAAAAATATTCCGTGTTTCATTTTCTCAATCCCGAAATCCCGGAATTGGCACGATCGCAATCTCTGGATTTCGGGATCACAGAATTAGACGGGATCCCGGAATTGGATACCCTAATTACAACGCATGTTACTTATTTTTTTCGAAAATACCACATGTCTCACTTCACCTATAATGCGCCTATTAATAGTGCGGAGACTTTTGAATGCTTGGAAATTCTGAAACTTGTTAACAAGCCTATCAAAAATATATTAAATTTATGAGTTTAAATTTTAACGAATACTTATTTTACTTAACATGACGAATGTTTGATAGTAAATGATAATAGTACAGTCATACTTCAATTGACTGGCAATGGTACATACATAAATTGTAAACACTTATGTTTGTTGTAAACGATATATAATTTAAAATACATTTGTAATTTTCAGACATAAAGAGACAAAGAGATGAAGATAAGATCGTTCTGCAGATGGGTGTAATTCATCAGAGGCACAGTATAAGAGTGACAAACCCTACAGCATGACAGCTTACTCAGAATAATTCACTTTGTGACTATTTTTACCTCACAAGAACATATAAATGTTTGCGTGTTATATCATTTGTACACTTTGATATGTATTTGTTATTTGATATCTTTCAAGGGTGTGTTTGATGTTATTTAAAATTTTACTTTTTTATTACAAGTCTGTTGAATACAATAAAAATAACAAGAATATTTTACCGGTTCATGCGGAAAATGTTTTATTTCATATCCAAATTATTTATTTAAATAAATGAAACTGGACAATACGACTAAAACTAAGGAGTGGTAGAAAGTTATGGAAAGATTTTTACATACCTGAAGATATTTAAATGATAGGAATTTTAACTATAAAACGTAGACGTTTTAATTGATTGAATTGAGATTTACTTGGTAGAACACCATTGTAATTAGGTAAAAAATATCAACATACTTAGTTCTATATTTTTGTATAAAATGAGTTGATAGCTATTTCAGCGTGCGCCATCGTCAGAATTATGAATAAACTTACATATACTCAGCTATATATAATATACTGTCCTAGAAGAGATACTAGTATTTCTTATCTCTTCTAGTACAAGTATTCTTATTTCTAAAATGAATTTAGACTTAGTTACCATATATCTGTTCTGCGTGGATTCTAGTTCAGTTAAAAGCTTTGACTTAAGACTTTTTTTTATTTTACGGATATAAAAAGATCGCTATGTGTATTAACTGGGGTTTCTTTCCTTTTGCGATATTTAAAGCCGTGCAGAATATTACAACGCATCTAACTTATTTTTTTTTTCTAAAATACTACTTAGTTCAGTACCATATATCAATAATATGCATTTTCATCAAGATTTGACAGTGAACACCTTAAAAGTGATAGGGTTGAGTGTATGTTCCCACTTTATTTTTCTTTGAGAAATTCGAACGAAAGAGATACGCATCGCTGAATTGGTTGTTGATTTACAATTTCGCTTTTCAAATAACCATCTTAACTGGAAAATATTGATAGAGTCTTGTTAAGAGTTGACGGTATTTTTTAAACGTTTAAACATTGTTGATCTTTATTTAATACTTAACTTATATATATATAATTTGAAAATTCTGGTTTGGAAGATTCAAAAACAAACTCACTGTGAAAGCTGTGCTCAAAAATTTATTACAGTTTAAAAAATCAATAAAAAGATTGAAAGTAATAAAAATAATGATAAAAATAATAAAAAAAAATAGTACTTTTTCCACATGAAATTTATTGGATCAGGAAGACCTCAACTTTTTATTTATAGTTTATTTTTCTTGTATTTTGCTACAATTTATTTGCTTAGTTGTAATACAAATTGTTTGTCATCCCTTGTTTTTCTTTCTTAACTTTTATATAAATATCACTGTTTCATTGTATTTTTTATCAGTTGACAATGCTCACAATGAGCGAAACCGGTCCTGATCCAATAAATTTTATGTGGAAAAAGTACTAAAAATGTTTTATTATTTTTATTATAATGCCATTCGACCAAGTATTGACAATAAACACCTTAAAAATAATATTTATATAGATCTATTCACTGGTTAAATTAATCGGATAATAAATGTGATTTACTCAATTTAATTTATGATAGAGATGACCACGTTTGTTTTTTAATACCACAGTATTTAAATTATGAAAAAAAATGATAATAAACGTCGGTTTATTATTATATTATTATACCTTAAAAGTGAAAAATAATGATGATAATATATTAAAAACAAGAATAACTTCTAGGGTGTTCACTGTCAATACTTGGTGGAAAAAACACAATATTTCTTTGAACGTAATTTACACTTTTATTTATCATTTCTACTGTAATTTGTGAATTCTTTTCAATGTCAATTGTTTATTACACCTTTTCATTTCAATACGTTTTTGTATGAACAGCACTGTTAAATTGTATTTCTTATCAGTTCACAATGCTCGCCATGAGCGAAACCGGTCCATATCCTGATAAATAAATGTGGAAATTAGGTACAAAATGATATTGTGTTTTTTCTTAATTAAAAATAAGAATATATCCGTTTGGTTATTTATGGGTATAAAAGCTCAATCTGTTTTTTACATAAACAAAATCTATATATTAATAGTCGTTAATGTCCGTCCGTCCGTCTGTCTGTCCGTCTGTCTGTAAATTGTCCCCGATTTCCCCTTCCCCTCCTCCGCCCCAGCCACGCTGTCAACATTTTTTTATTCATACTAAAGAGATACTTTTTTCGTTTGTATATTATGGTCGCGATTTCGCCTATTCGATGACGTCAAGAAAGACGGTCCCCCTCCCCCCCATCCTGCCCCGCTGTCGTCATTAATTCATTTCTTCATTTTTCTCTGACGTCATGAGTGAATTTTTGAAATCATGACATTTTTATTTTATTATGTGTAAAAACAATTAATTTTCAAAAAATATTCTCTCAAGCTGTGGGATTCGATACCATGCCCCAATTTTCATGCGCGACGTTCGGACGGCTTACACACTGATCTACGAATCCACTTGAGAAAAGCGATATAAAAACTTTATATAATTTAAATAATACAAAGCAAAAAAAAAGAACGCGTTTTAAGTGAACTAATAATGACATCTGTGGGTGAAATCTTGCACTAAACGATTTTGAATTCCAAGATTTCCACCTGCAGGGTTGTGAACGGCTATATAGGGCTGCTCAATTATATATAATAATTTAATTAACTATTTATTTATATATATACGAAAAATGGTTGTTAGCAAACTTAAACATTATTCCAAAAATTAAATAATTGACGAGGTCTATTTCTGCTAATAGGAAAAATAATTGTTAGCAAACTTAAACATTATTCCAAAAATTAAGTAATTTACAAGGACTATTTTTGCTACTATGAAAAATAATTGTTAGCAAACTTAAAAATTATACCAAAAATAAAATAATTTACGAAATTTCTGCTTCTAAGAAAAATGGTTGTTAGCAAACTTAAACATTGTTCCAAAAATTAAGTAATTTACAAGGACTATTTTTGCTACTATGAAAAATGGTTGTTAGCAAACTTAAACATTATTCCAAAAATTAAATAATTTACGAGGTCTATTTCTGCTAATAGGAAAAATAATTGTTAGCAAACTTAAACATTATTCCAAAAATTAAGTAATTTACAAGGACTATTTTTGCTACTATGAAAAATAATTGTTAGCAAACTTAAAAATTATACCAAAAACAAAATAATTAACGAAATTTCTGCTTCTAAGAAAAATGGTTGTTAGCAAACTTAAACATTATTCCAAATATTAAATAATTTACGAGGTCTATTTCTGCTAATAGGAAAAATAATTGTTAGCAAACTTAAACATTATTCCAAAAATTAAGTAATTTACAAGGACTATTTTTGCTACTATGAAAAATGGTTGTTAGCAAACTTAAACATTATTCCAAAAATTAAATAATTTACGAGGTCTATTTCTGCTAATAGGAAAAATAATTGTTAGCAAACTTATACATTATTCCAAAAATTAAGTAATTTACAAGGACTATTTTTGCTACTATGAAAAATAATTGTTAGCAAACTTAAAAATTATACCAAAAACAAAATAACTAACGAAATTTCTGCTTCTAAGAAAAATGGTTGTTAGCAAACTTAAACATTATTCCAAATATTAAATAATTTACGAGGTCTATTTCTGCTAATAGGAAAAATAATTGTTAGCAAACTTAAACATTATTCCAAATATTAAATAATTTACGAGGTCTATTTCTGCTAATAGGAAAAATAATTGTTAGCAAACTTAAACATTATTCCAAAAATTAAGTAATTTACAAGGACTATTTTTGCTACTATGAAAAATGGTTGTTAGCAAATTTAAACATTATTCCAAAAATTAAATAATTTACGAGGTCTATTTCTGCTAATAGAAAAAATAATTGTTAGCAAACTTAAACATTATTCCAAAAATTAATTAATTTACAAGGACTATTTTTGCTACTATGAAAAATAATTGTTAGCAAACTTAAAAATTATACCAAAAACAAAATAACTAACGAAATTTCTGCTTCTAAGAAAAATGGTTGTTAGCAAACTTAAACATTATTCCAAAAATTAAATAATTTACGAGGTCTATTTCTGCTAATAGGAAAAATAATTGTTAGCAAACTTAAACATTATTCCAAAAATTAAGTAATTTACAAGGACTATTTTTGCTTCTATGAAAAATGGTTGTTAGCAAATTTAAACATTATTCCAAAAATTAAATAATTTACGAGGTCTATTTCTGCTAATAGAAAAAATAATTGTTAGCAAACTTAAACATTATTCCAAAAATTAAGTAATTTACAAGGACTATTTTTGCTACTATGAAAAATAATTGTTAGCAAACTTAAAAATTATACCAAAAATAAAATAATTAACGAAATTTCTGCTTCTAAGAAAAATGGTTGTTAGCAAACATAAACATTATTCCAAAAATTAAATAATTTACAAGGACTATTTTTGCTACTATGAAAAATAATTGTTAGCAAACTTAAAAATTATACCAAAAACAAAATAATTAACGAAATTTCTGCTTCTAAGAAAAATGGTTGTTAGCAAACTTAAACATTATTCCAAATATTAAATAATTTACGAGGTCTATTTCTGCTAATAGGAAAAATAATTGTTAGCAAACTTAAACATTATTCCAAAAATTAAGTAATTTACAAGGACTATTTTTGCTACTATGAAAAATAATTGTTAGCAAACTTAAAAATTATACCAAAAATAAAATAATTAACGAAATTTCTGCTTCTAAGAAAAATGGTTGTTAGCAAACTTAAACATTATTCCAAAAATTAAATAATTTACGAGGTCTATTTCTGCTAATAGGAAAAATAATTGTTAGCAAACTTAAACATTATTCCAAAAATTAAGTAATTTACAAGGACTATTTTTGCTACTATGAAAAATAATTGTTAGCAAACTTAAAAATTATACCAAAAACAAAATAACTAACGAAATTTCTGCTTCTAAGAAAAATGGTTGTTAGCAAACTTAAACATTATTCCAAATATTAAATAATTTACGAGGTCTATTTCTGCTAATAGGAAAAATAGTTGTTAGCAAACTTAAACATTATTCCAAAAATTAAGTAATTTACAAGGACTATTTTTGCTACTATGAAAAATGGTTGTTAGCAAATTTAAACATTATTCCAAAAATTAAATAATTTACGAGGTCTATTTCTGCTAATAGAAAAAATAATTGTTAGCAAACTTAAACATTATTCCAAAAATTAAGTAATTTACAAGGACTATTTTTGCTACTATGAAAAATAATTGTTAGCAAACTTAAAAATTATACCAAAAACAAAATAACTAACGAAATTTCTGCTTCTAAGAAAATGGTTGTTAGCAAACTTAAACATTATTCCAAATATTAAATAATTTACGAGGTCTATTTCTGCTAATAGGAAAAATAATTGTTAGCAAACTTAAACATTATTCCAAAAATTAAGTAATTTACAAGGACTATTTTTGCTACTATGAAAAATGGTTGTTAGCAAATTTAAACATTATTCCAAAAATTAAATAATTTACGAGGTCTATTTCTGCTAATAGAAAAAATAATTGTTAGCAAACTTAAACATTATTCCAAAAATTAAGTAATTTACAAGGACTATTTTTGCTACTATGAAAAATAATTGTTAGCAAACTTAAAAATTATACCAAAAATAAAATAATTAACGAAATTTCTGCTTCTAAGAAAAATGGTTGTTAGCAAACATAAACATTATTCCAAAAATTAAATAATTTACAAAATTTCTGCCATTACGAAAAATAGTTGTTAGCAAACTAGAACATTATTCCAAAAATAAATAATTTACAATTTAAATACTGCAGGGCAGGGCTGTCGATATACGCCCCGAGATATTTCTTTTACTATCAGAATTTCTGGATTATTCAATAAATAGGTTAGTAATTTATTTTTCACGCCAGTAACTTTTCTGACTACTTAAAAATGCAACAAAAATCTCTCCGTTGAGGTCAACGGGCTTACAGCTAGTAGTTATAACTGTTCCTGGACGGAATTAATAAAATCCATTCAATAAAAATAATAAAAGATTTTTAGTACTTTTTCCACATAAAATTTATTTGATCAGCATCAGTTGATAATGCTCGCGATGAGCGAAACCGGTCCTGATCAAATAAATTGTATGTGTAAAAGTACTATAAATCTTTTATTATTTTTGTTATAATGCCATTCCACCAAGTATTGACAGTGAACACCTTAAAAGAAATCCATTCAACATTCCTTTTTTATAATAAAGGGTATGTTCTAAGCAGCTATTATCGATAATATTCAAGACGACAATAACTACGGATGCTATTTCTCCAACCTTAAGCACCTGTTAAAGATTTAGTCTTTATCCGACCAAAGTTTAAGAAACTAAGCCAACAAGAACAACAAGCAAACTGTTTTCTTCAAAGTTGAACAATTTTAATCAGAACTTAACCGCCTTTTGTGCAAAGTTATCTGTACTTGCCTACTGCAGCCGAAGTTGTCTGGTATGAAAAGTCCTTTTCTACACAATAAGCTTGGACAGGCAGCTAACGAGCAGACCAACACGGCACATTATGCCAATGTGTATTCTGCAGATATAAAGCGGAAAATTGCAAGACATTGCGATGCTCTTATTTCACTATACTTTGTATGAACATATTAAATTTGCTTATGTAAAAAAAGTGTTTGATGATCGATAGTAATAATAGCAATGCTTGCGAGAAGATAAACTGTCAGATTATCCAGTTTATAAGTAAAAACATTCAAATTGATTTTCCTATCTATTGACGAAATTACTGTGAAAACTTTACTTATTTCACCTTCCAGTTTATTAAATCGGTTTTTAATATCAATTCCACAAAATCTTATAATTATAAATAGAGTAAATCCAATTATAAGTTTTCCAGTAAACAAAATAAATATATTTTTTAAAATTACTCATCATTCAAATCTGTAGGCATTCCCATGAGTTAATCCAGCAATGGTTTTAAGCTTAGTGATACATTCATTTCTTATATAAAAATGATACATTTATTTACTAAACGTCAATTCAAGTTCATCCGTGGACTTGAAAGCCTGAAGATGCCGAAATGCGAAACCCGGGTCGTCAGTGACAAAACTTGTGTGAATGTACATGGTTTGAACGACTCAAATTTAACTGTGCATTTAAATGTGTATGAAAATAATTTTCATTTAAAATCGGTCGAAAGACAAAATCTTCTTTTAGGGTGTTCACTGTCAATACTTGGTGGAAAGGCATTATATTAGTAAAAACACAATAATCCTTTGTACTTCATTCCACTTTATTTAATATGTCAGGACCGGTTTCGCTCATTACGATCAGTTGACGATGCTCGTAATGAGCGAAACCGGTCCTGACATATTAAATAAAGTGGAATGAAGTACAAAGGATTATTGTGTTTTTACTAACAAAATCTTCTTTTCAAAGAACGAGAAGACTGGTTTTCAAATAATAGTTATTTGCTCTAAAAGAGTATCAGTGGAATTAAATATTTAAGCTAACACGAAAAACTATTTATTTATTGATTTGGCATTTACTTGGTAGAACTCCATTTTAATAGGGTAAAATATCAAGGTATTTCAGTTCTAAAACTGTAGAACTGAAATACCTTGATATTTTACCCTATTCGAAAAACTATTCTTTTTGGAAAAATATTATAAAATGCATCAAGAAAAATTGTGAATTACATCCATATATATATAATTGAATTCTGGAGGATATTACTGTCATCTTGGTCGTTCCAACGCGCGCCGATGGGCAGCAGGTATTGCTTGAAACTTAACATAATAATATGTATCAAACCTTCAGAGGACTTAGAAGTTTGGATCCATTGAAGTTTGTAAATGTCGATTTTTAAACACGTCAAAATATGTGACACGACAGTCGAAAAATCAATTTGATCATTTTAGTTTTCAATAAAGATTGTCAGTAAACTTAGACTTAGAAAAAAGCACACTGGAGGAGACGAGCTTGACGTCAACTCTCGGTAACGAATAAGAAATAGAATTTAAGAATAATTATCGAATTTTTCCGATATTAGATTTGGATTTGGTTTAAAAGAAGATTAAATTAGTGAAACAATAAATAATGTATATGCGCAAAATAAGCTTTGATGTGATATCATGTGAATCCAAATTGAATTGTCTCTCAGTCAATATGACTTATAGGAGATATATATTTTACGTTCAATACTTCTGTTCAACTATTCGACATTGCAATATCCGTCGGTATTAAAGTATCTAACCTCAAAAGTCTCGCAGTATGTTACACGCCACATACTTTCAAATCAATAACCGAATACCAGACTGATATCGCAAAGTTACTTCGCCAAACTAATATTTCATCAAATATATTTCGCTTTGTTCCATACTTAAACCATTATTCAACCACGAAATTGCGTTTTCACTCAAGTAAGTTCATGCGGCTTACATTTTTGCATTAATCAATAAGCTTGAATATAAATATTTGTATGAAATCAAATTACTATTCGATAATACCATACTTTGAATTTATGTTATCGGTAAACATAATTATTTTTTTGTTGGATATCAAATGTATGGAGCTTTAAGTACCAGGACACGTTAGTGTCAAAATTCTTCGAGTCTCCTTCATGTTTTGAAAAGTTGTATTCTCTTACCATCGCTACAGACGAAAGGGCGTGATCGCTACAGAAGTAAGAAACCTTTAGTTCACGGTGACTCCATATGCCTTTATTTGCAAATCACATTCTATATACTTCCCCTCATAAAACATCCGTGCATGTACACACACATGCATACATACATATACACATACAGTACACAAAGAAGTCAAATAATAGCTAAACATGTTTCAACGAAAAAAAATTCTACCATTTTTTAAGCACAATAGGTCCCGTGCAGCTAAATTTTCAATTAAAATGACAGTACGTCGGGTCCTATAGCGTAGCGGTTAGCGTTGTGAGCTTCCGTGTCTGACCTCACGAGTTCTAGTCCTAGTACGGACAGCATTTTTTCGAATGTTATATCGACTTCTGTTCGAAGGCATGGGTGGTTGTGTTTAGGGTATTCAATCCCGGAGCCTTTTTGTAATCCCGGGATTTCGGGATTGATTAATTTTTGGGATTGAGTCTTTATAGCTCACCGAGGAATTTGGAATCCTCAGTTTGCTATACTTTTCCCTGATTATTCCCAAAACTCGTTTTTTTTAATTTTTGGGTTTTGCTCAAAAATTATCAAACGCGAAATCACGGAATCACAACCATGTCAATCCTGGGATTTCAGGATCAGAAAATTGGACGGGAGGGATTGGATGCCCAAGTTATGATGTCTTAATTTCTCTCCCACTTTTCACATCCTTCAATAACTGGGCGTAGCGAGAGCGATTAGTAAATCACTAGCCCTACCCTAACCATATCATTCTATCCCTTCTAATATCTTAGGAAAAGATAGGTTGAGCGACCGACTAACAAACAGTTCTCGTAGAAGAAAAAAAAGTGGAGATACCTCCATTAGGAGACCATATCCTCCAAATTGGAAGCGAACATGGATATTAAAAAAATCGTTAAAAATTACCTCCAGAGTCCAATTAAAAATGTGAGTCATTGCAATATACAAAATACATTTAAAAAGCCTTAGTCTAATTTTTTTATGAGTGGCTAGTCTCCTATTGGACGGGCTTTTATAGCGTGGTCCCGAGATCGACGCTATAGAAGGGTTGACAGTGAATCTTAGAAATAATTCTATGCGGTATTTTAATTGCAAACTGCATACATGGCAAAGCTTTGAGGCGCATGGAATAGTTACTGCTAGAACTAACACAGTAAATTCAAACAAGGTAAACGGGTTATATTAACTAACCAGTATTTGTTTTATAGGTGTTACAGCTTTGAATATCAGATTAAATATTTTGTAGTGGTTCCCCGCTATATTCTGCTCCGACAGTGCAAAATTGAATAATGCTTTTTTGACGAAACTTCTGATTGGGCAAATACTAAATACCGTATAAAGTCAAATTTTGTAATGTCGTTGGCTTCTGTGACAGATTTTAAGGGCTTGAATCCCAGTACATATAAAATTTTCTCAATCAATTTATCTTAGAAAACATGAAAGTTTGTGATTTCTTAAATTTCCCTCCTACTTTTTCAATTCATAAATAACTAGGCAAGCGATCAGTTAACGACTATTTTTGTTCTAGCTCGATTCTTACTATCCATACTCTCTCCGAAAAAAAGAAAGTTTGAACAACTCAGTAAAAACCCGTTCTAGTAGGAAAAATCTGTCGAGATACGTATATAAGAAATGTATATGCTGATCGGACAGAGAAAATAGTAGTTAAAAAGTAAAAATATATGAAAATATTTGAATTCTACAAATATTAATTTATATGTGATTGATAACTATTTCAGCTTATTCCTTCATAAATGTCAAACTAAGTAAATTTCAATTTAAAAAATAAAAATAGTAAAAAGAACTCTGTAAATGTTATGAAGCCAAAAGTGGTTTTTCATTTGTATTTTTATTTTTAACAAGGAAACTTTTACGTGAAAAATTATTGATTTCAAAGAGTTAATTTTTATTTTATAATTTAATATATTTACAGTGAACACCATAAAAGTGATAATATAAGGTTACTTAATCAAGAAACAAAATGAAATTTATTTTAATATAATTCTACCAATATGTTCTTTATCTTTTACAAAGTTTACCCACTCGGAGTTTTTTTTTATGATTCATTTACTTGCCCCTTATTTTTATTCACAGAGATTTTGGGCGCTAAAATGAATGTTCGATTCATTAACTTAATGGCAAAGTGTAATAGGCTGTAGTGCGTATGGCCATATTTAACATTTCAGAGCAGTCATAGCTTACTTTCGCACATAAATAAAAAAAGATTTTATTTCCATCGTTCATTTCGAAGGTTATTGAATTTTTAGCGCAACAAATATCAAATCACAAATAGACTGTGGAAGAAATCAATCAAGTCGTAATGTAAAAATATATTACTATCAAGAAAGCTGAAAATTTTTTTATAACGGATAGATTTTTTTAATTTGGAAAGCATTTATTTCAGTGATCACTGCCAATAGTGAATGGAAAGGCATAAAGGCGAACTTGTTTTATATGATCACGACCGGTTACGCTCATGACAAGCATTATCAACTGATAAGAGAATAAAATATTGCAATGCTATTTAAAACAAAATAAAATTGTTAGGGTATAACAAAAGATACACAATATTAATCAGACACTTAATTGACAATTAAATTAATCTTCAGATTAATTTACATTTTAATTTTTCGTAAGTCGCCACTTTAACCAAATGTTTCGAGCTATTAAATATTTTTTATTATATTGTATTTTCTTACCAGTTGATAATGCTCGTTGTGAGTGAAACCAGTACTGATCATATAAAATACGAAAATAAAAACATGTGACCAGCCGGCATATTTTCAAGACGAAAAATGCTTAAAAAAATGAAAACTATTAAACTTATTCACTTAACGGCTTGTGTGCACAAAATTTCATCTACAACATAATGGTATTTGTATGATTGTTGTTTTATAATTAGATTAGTATTTTTTAAATGGTCATTCCAAAATTTTAATGTTTCTGTTATGTGGCCCGCGGCTAGATGTGCAATAAAGTCAGGACTTGGTTGTGAATAAGTTTAACATCTCTGGTCTAAAAAATACTTTTCTTTGAAATTATACTTATATCAATCAAAAGTTGAAATAATAGATTACTAACGTACAAATATATTTTCTGTCATACGTAGTGTACAATATTGAGTAATATATTACAATTCTATCTATCCAATATTAAGTAATCAGTAATGCGTCTAAATTTAAATTGACAAGTGAAATCATTTGGCTTATTATTTCAGCAGGATATAAGTAGACTGAGAACAATAATTATTATTCATATGGAAAGTGAGTCCTTGATAAACACCACCACATTTAAATGATAATTTGCATATGTTAATCTGTCTAAAAATCAGTCACTCGTGGAAGATGGTAAAGATGAACAGGTGAATACTTGGTACCTTCGCTTTTAATCCTTTTCAGAAGGGCTTTAAAACGTGTTTAAGTCTTATATCGAGAGGATGAACAAACGCGTGCAAGCATAAGTAACTGAGAATTGCTTCTAATACTCCACAAAAGAGCGATCTCTGATAAACACGATGGTTTTGCTACTGTGTATGATATATTATGATACATAAAATATTACATTATTTAGAGCAACGTTTCTTAACAGGGATGTTTTTAAATGGGTAGTATTTAAGGGATACATTTGAAATCCAAATGGTTGATTATGTATAGTATATAATAATTCAATTCTTAAAAACATAGTTAATTCAGCTAAAAAAAAGGGTCTCACATGTTTCAATAATAGTGCAATCCGTAAATTCGTTGGTTTTTTAAGTCAGCCTGCGAGCAAAAATTTTTGGGATCCTGAAAACCCTCATCAGTAAATATTTATGAACTCCGAAATTTTCCAAGAATCACAAAAAGGGTGTGAGATACCGTAGTAGCAAGTTGTGGTTTCCTTAGTATTTTTTATTTCATTCTTGAACCTCAAAAAAATAATTAGTACGTATATGGGGGACATGGAAAAATATGAGACGCTAAAAGGGACACGGATTCAAAAAGGTTGAATAAACTATAGTGTAGAGTGCTTAAACACTGGTGATTTTACCATTTTTTAATTACCTCTAAACTAATTAATTTATGTCGGGTCTTATGGCACAGCGGTTAGCGTTGTGGGCTTCCGTGCCAGATCTCACGGGTTCGAGTCTCAGTACGAACAGCACTTTGTCGACTGATTTCTGTTTGAAGGCATGGGTGTTTGTGATGTCTTAAAATTCCCTCCCACCTTTCAAATCATTTAATAACCGGGCGTAGCAAGAGCGATTAGTTAACCACTAGGCCTGTTTTTAGTCTTATCCTTCTATCCCTACTACTCTTTGTGAAAAAGACATGTTGAGCGACTGAGTAACAAAGAGTTTTCGTAGAAAAAACTTCTTTTGAGATACCTCCATTACGAGGCCATATGCTCTTAATTAAGAGCGGACATGGACAAAAAAAAGTAAGTAGTAATGAGAGTGGTGAGTCCATCCACTCTATATCACCAGCTTATTCAGAGTGTTCTTATCTAAGTAGCCGACCATGAGTAACAGTTGGTTTCACATCAAATAGATTTTATTTATTATCATTAGTTGTATTAAAATATATCACATATGAATGAAATATAAAAGTTTACCATGATTAAGATTATTTTCAAAAAATTGACAATTAAAAAAAGAATCCAGTTTTATTAAAATATATTACATATGAATGAAATATAAAAGTTCACCGTGATACAGATTAATTTTCGAAACATAGTAAAGAAATTAAAATTTTAAAAATACTCCACTATGCTACAAAGCCGTCAATTTATAAAAAATAGCATTCATAAAAAACACCCTTATAGACGAAATGAATTCATCACCTGTCCCCCAGCTCGCGTCAAAAAGGCTTACATATTATTTTTAATATGAAAGGACGAAATGAGATTAAAAGAGAGAGGTATTTTTTAACGCAAACGTTTTTTTTCATGTCGAAAATAATTTCCCACTTTTTCCGTAGCTGTGGGAAATCAAGTCGCCCAACATGGCAACTTATTTAGAGAATCAAAACTCAATTTATTACTTCTTGATGTTTTAGAAATTTTTATTTTCTCTCAGGCTAGTAATGAATCGTTCGTTATAAACTGTTTTGATAAATGGTATGGTGTAAATAAAAATGTGTTTTTATTTGAAAAATGTTTTAGTCGGTGGCAACACTTTGTAAAAGAGGACAATTTTTATATTAACTGGACTATTTCAATGTTTTTGTATGTTGTTTTATCTTATAAGCGTAGTTAGTGATATATTTCTATAAAATAAATCACCGACTTAGGCATTGTAAATCACTGACTTGAATTTGTTGATAATAGACATAAATATATTATGATGTAAGATTTCGACTGAAGGTGCTTAATGGTGTAGAATTTCAATATTAAATTTGAATCGTTCAAATTATGTACATTCCTACAGATTTTGTCACTAACGGTCCGGGTTTTGCCTTTCGGCACCTTCAGTCGAAATTTTAAATTATAATATAGTTAGTGACAAAATCTGTGAGAATATACATAATTTGAACGATTCTAATAAATATATTATATTGTTTAAATGCAAAAGAAGAGTTAGTTAACCAAATGAAAATGAAGGAATACCTTATTATGTGCTATTACTCGAAGACCTATCTTCCGCGGTTGGTTAAAGTGCCAGAATTTTTTTCATTAATAATATAGAAATATCTTTTACCTCTCTATTGCACATATTTTAAATATTGTTGACAGAATAAGTTGAAATCAGTAAATTTTTCTTCTTTAGAAAAAGTTCATAATAACAGCGTGAAAATATCAATTAATTTAAATCTATAAAACAAATCTTTTCATTTTACAGTTATCTTCTTAGAAACATACATATCACAGATTATTGTTATTATCACCTTTTTAATTTTTTGGATATAAAAAAAATGTAATACAGAACGATGGGGATCAATTTGACTTTAACTATTTCGATACGTAATAAACTTTAACGATCCTGAATTTATAAATCTTATCAAATATAATAAAACACAAGCACTTGTCAATGTCTTTGTGTGATGTGTTTGTTAGTGAAATATAATGAATTGTCAGTAATTGTTTTGCCTTTATTTTCCATTAATAGCAGTCATAATTTTTTTTTTAATAAATTCACAAAAAGTTGCCTTACCATATTTAAGCTATTGGATATAGATGTTTCTCTCATCAGTTTAGTTTCCTAGAACAAAAAAAAGAAAAATTTAAGTTCGGATGTATGACATAAAATAAAGGAATTTTAGGATATATAAGAAGATTTTTTTGCCTGCTTTGTAGCCAGCACTATTAGACTTCCATCTTATTCGGTATACTTACACCTATACACACTATACACATTAAAAAAGTAAAATTACTCTCCGAAAAGTGAGATGGATTGTTGAGAAAACAGTTCTCGTAAAAAAGCTTCCATTGAAAAACTAAAACTCCAGATTGGAGTGGCTACGATTTTTTTTTAAATATTCGTGTGATATTGCTAACCACTACTGATTTTTTAAAAAATAAATGATTACTTTTCATCTAAAGTTGATATTTCATGTGTAATGCAAGTTATTTTGGCACGTTTTCCCTTTTTTAACAAAAAATATTTGTGAACTGAATTCAATTACAATATCCATGAATATGATAATAATCCGAACGCCTCAATTATCACAGCAAGCAATAATTAAGGTTGAATTCATCAAATATACTCCCAATGTCAATAAATGAATACTTCATTTGTATAAGGTAATAACAAAAGAACGAAAATTCTTTATAGCTACGAAGAGTCATTATTCATATTCACATATTTTTTCTTTACTGTGCTGTGTTGAAAAGGAGGATAATATACTTATAAACAGTACGAATTGGTAAATATGTTTTTTGTTGAAGTACTATGACAGCAATAGTAGCAATATTTCATAGAGGCATTGATTTAACAGTATTAAAGCTCCATATGGTAATAGGATCTAATAAGTGAAGTAGATTGATGTGCAGTTTTCAAGCGAGTAATAATATATTTTTCTTACAGAGTATAAAAAATAAACGCAAACTTGTAATAAAGTCAACATAGTAAAGTATAAGTAATATGGTTGATAGCTTTTTTGGCATCACGCCATCGTCAGAACTATCTACAAAACGATTACGAAAAATTTATCAACTAGTAGTATTAAATTAAATTTGTTTACTTTGTTCAATATATTATGCATGATTCTTGAGAAAGAAAATAATTTGTATTTATTATTTAAGTAGATTACTGTAGAATAAATGACAATAAATCGCAGTGAACATTTGTGCCATCTTATAAATTAAAACTATATAAGACAAACCACCTACGTTATTTATAATAATCACAATACACACATCTCCCGATTTGTACAATGTGGTAGATACGTTTTAAAGAAACCCGCATAAATACAAACCACGTAAAAAATGCAAGGAAATCACAAGATTACATAAAAAACTGCGTAAATGAAAACGTTGATTTCATATAAAATTTGAACATGCGTTCCGAAAAATACCCGTAAAAGATTTCCACAGTTTGTTATAACGAACATATTTATCTAATTTAATATTTTAATAATTGAAGTAGGTACGTTTTGACTATTTTTTTAAATTAAAAATCATTTTCGCTGCTACTTTCTAAAACTATTGCCAGTTTCTTTATATTTAGTTTGAAAAACGCTTTCATTACATTTTTTAAACCAGAAATCAGGGGATAAGTGGATATGGTTACAATCGATAAATGCTATAACATTTGAAATTTCCCATAGATACAGTAGACCGAAAGTCTAGCTTCAATTGACATGCAAACAATGTTCGAATAATATCATTGATTTTTCTTTCAAAGAAAAGAAAACAATAGCTTACCGATAACGAGTATCAAAATATTTTAATGTTATACTCCTATAGGTACGTAGAAATGTTTCTATTCATACATTAGTCCACAGAAACCACCGGCTGAGAAAGGTCTGCAAATTTCTTTATATTTAAACAATTTTCACAGATCTTATCAGCATAACTGCTGTAATATCAGGTAAGTCCGACAAAGTTTCGTGAATGCGATTCTATAATAATTGCTGACACAAATTTTAGATGTCCGATTCCACACCTTCAGCCTTCGAGAGTGCCGACGCAGGATATTAGACGAACCATATCCGACGAGCCCAGTCGAGTAATCAAAATGAGGTACTAATTCCATATGGGACTTTAAAAAAAAAAAAAAATTATACAATAATATGTCGGTAGCGAAATGTTAATATTTTTATAATATAAAATGATTCAGAATAATATTTTAGTTCGCCATGACTTAAATCTACATGTAGTAAAGGGTAATCTTCAAAATTTTGTTTCTTATAATATACTAGCCGGTTCCACTCAAAGAAAGAAAGTGTCTGTGTTTATTGAAGTGCATGTTTTCTTTTTCTGTCTGACTGACGTTTGCTGTCGATTATCTATGGTACGACACACTGTAAGTTATTTGTACTATAACCTTCGCCCAAGCGCTAACATACGTTGTCAAAATGAACTGTATGGCAAACATACAAACATTGATTTTTATATATAAGACTTACTGTAATTTAATTTCACAATGCCTATAACCTTTCAGAAAGTGCAAGAAAAAAGTTACTCAAAGCTTTATTGCAATCGGATGAGCGGTGTGACAACGCATACTATACGAAAAAGCAAACTTTTTTTAATTATTAACTTCGTCCATGTTCTTTCTTTTTGTTTAAGAAATTAATAATGTTAGAAAGATACTAGAGCTGAACAAATGGTTAGCAAATCGATTTAATTACGCTGCATTATTTTAAAATTGGAGAGGTGGGAGGAAATTTTTAGATAACACAAACATTTGATTGAAAAAATGATATTTGTATTGTACAACTACGTTGATCGCTGCAACACGGACCCGGTAATAAATGCTGACTTAATAAATTAATAAATAACCATAAAATAATTTGTTTGAAGATGCTTTTCAAAATGGTGAAACACGTGTCACAATTTGTAACACAATCAGTGGTATAAAGTTAACAAATTTAATTTTATATTTACATTATTTTTCGTTTGGTTGTATGGCTAGGTGTACTTTGTGAATTTTTTTGCGTCTTTGAGATGCATCTTCAAACTGAAAGACGTTCAGACTGAAGAAGACAAACGAAAAGATTTTTTTGTTTTACCGAGTGCTTTTATATTCAGGTTACTTAGGAAAAATAATTTTAAATATAAAATTAATGTAAAAGACTATCTTCTCTTTAGTTTGAACGCCGAGAAGATCAAACTGTACCAAAAAGGCAGATTTTCAGTTCAGGATACACAGGATACTTAACTCGATGGCTGCCACAGACGAGATTTCTCGTAAATTTTTTCGTGCTCAACAAGCTAAAGACAAGTTTTCTCATCAATAACTAATTAAATTAATAGTTGTAAATTATAGCTGGCATGGTAGGTAATTACTATTAATTATCTGCGGCAACTAAAAAGTTATTATCACTTAAGGCTAAGTGACTAAGCAACTCATTTTTTTTCTTTCTTCCATTCATTTTTTTAAGCACAATAGCATGTTTAAAAGATTAGTTCCGTGCAGTTATCTATCAAGCCGAGAACATGCGTTCATTATTTTCTTTTCCTTATATGTATTCCGTTATGGAAGGCGATCATGAAAACAGGTAACAACTGCTGCAACGACATAACGGGTGGTGATGGATTTTTCTTCTTTTGTTAGATGAGACACTTGCTGTATCTATTTCAAGTGTGTCATAATGCTGTTTTTTTACATTAATTATAACATAGCCAGATATTTATGTATATGTGATTATATTTCCATGTTTGTATTTAATAATTCGTCAAACCCATGGCGTAGCAGTCAACGTTGTTGGATTCAGTGCGGATCTTACGGGTTCGAGTCTTAGTCGAATAGCATGATTTTCAATCGATTTATCAACTTCTGTTTGAAGGCATGGGTGTTTGTGATTTATAAAAATTTCCTCTCACTCTTCCAGTCCTAAAATAACGGGACGTAGCGACAGCGATTAGTTAACCACTAACTCTGTCTTACCCATATCCTTACATCTTTATTCCTTTAAAAAAGAAGAGATTGAACAATTGAGTGACAAACAGTTCTTAGTTACACCTCCGTTAAGAGTACATATGCTTCACTACATTGGGAACCGACATGGATTAAAAAAACTTTCATATTTTAATTTTAAAATAATACTATCTTGAAATATCCAGAAAATAAAAACAGAAAAATAAACCATACCTTTTTAGTTAAAAAATACGGAATATTTTCATTTATTTCGTACAACTATACTCATATTTGCTACAATTGTTTGGTATATGTAAATACAAAAATATTTCTTACCGAAGGAAAGCCATACAAACACAAAATAAATATTGGAAGTTTGTTTTTTTTTATATGAGTTTTATCGGAGGAGTATAGAAAACAAAACGTTTTAGTTTTCTTTACATCAAACGGTTTATTTTTTTTAGAGCCATCTCTTTCGCAAATTTTATTTTTTCTCGAGACATCTCACTCACTCGCGATGTTTTTCCTCTGGAAAGCGGTATCATTTTATGTTTTTTTTTTATTACGAACGCACACGTACATGACTGCATCGAACCGGAATTAACTAGAATGTTTTCTTATGATTGTTATGATTTTCGCAGTTCAACAACCGACGTTTATTATCATTTTTTGTTTCATAATTTAAATACTGTGGTATTAAAAAACAAACGTGGTCATCTCTATCATAGATTAATCTGAGTAAATCACATTTATTATCCGATTAATTTAACCAGTGAATAGATCTAAATAAATATCATTTTAAGGTGTTTATTGTCAATACTTGGTGGAATGGCATTATAATAAAAATAATAAAACATTTTTAGTACTTTTTCCACATCAAATTTATTGGATCAAGACCGGTTTCGCTCATTGTGAGCCATTGTCAACTGATAAGAAATACAATGAAACAGCGATATTTATACAAAAGTTAAGTAAGAAAAACAAGGTACGAAAAACAATTGGTACTATTAATTAAAAATAAACTTTAAATATCAAACATAGTTAATAAATTGTAATAGTTTGCAATGCTAAGAGGTCTTCAACTTTTTATTTATAGTTTATTTTTCTTGTATTTTGCTTCAATTTATTTGCTTAGTTGTAATACCAATTGTTTGTCATACCTTGTTTTCCTTACTTAACTTTTGTATAAATATTGCTGTTTCATTGTATTTCTTATCAGTTGACAATACTCACAATGAGCGAAACCGGTCCAGACCCAATAAATTTTATGTGGAAAAAGTACTAAAAATGTTTTATTTTTTTTACTATATTAATATGTTATTTAATAAGTAATATGACCAACATTATAATTGGAAATGAATTTAATGTATTCTGAAACACTTTTCATATTTAACTCGATACTGCCATATTCAGACATAGTGCATTCTAGAACTAGAGTATTGATATTTTAAAAACAAAACTACTGAAAAATGTCTTATTTAATTGATATTAAGGTGTGAGTTAATACAATATATACGATAGAGATAGACAATAAAATACAATATATATTTTTAGAACTTAAATACTTTGATATTTTTTCACTGTTATACAATACAATATACAAATAGGTTATGTAAAGTAGACAAAATGATATGTTTGCGATAAAATATCCTAACGATCATTTCTAGGCTAAACTCGATTTAGGCGATCAATTTCCGTGGCGGCAAATTGCTAGTGATTAATTGCTAGCGGAGAGTTTTTCTAGACTCTAAAAAAATACCACAGTAAATCCACACAATATTCAGATAGTAAGGAATATGAAAATACTAGATTTTCGTCTGTGGGTGAACTGGTTTAATCTATAACGAACCCAATTAATTATTTCGCGATCGTTTCCTAACATCGAGAGATACCAATTTGCATGATGCATTACAAAGAAATTCTTTGGCATGTATTAAATAAAGAACGTAATCACAGAATGTCATTTGAGCCGAGGACGATAAACACCGCCGGACAAAAGACAGAATCTTCCATTATCTCACACAAAGGCGCATTGTTTCAGAGAAGACAAGAAAAATCTCGCTTTTTCCCTCAGTCAAGGTAAACAGAGGGCTGAAATTTTTCATCTACCTATATGAGTATAATATTTTCTTCTGCTCGTAAGTTCTATGACCTCGTACTTTTGGCTGTTTTAAAACTCCATAAACAAATTCGATAATGTGTAATATTGGTGGCTTGTTATCCATCCAATCTACTTGGATTGTTTACGATTTAATAATTATATAAAAAAAATGCTTAAAATAAAACCAGATAACTCAGTGTACACATGCATCATGATTTTAAAATGACTTAGTTTCTTTTAAATATTCTAAGCACGTCTTACATTTCAGCCATGGCTTCTACAAAAACCGATTTTCGAATTTAAATATTGGTAAATGTTTGTTGTTAATTGTCCCACAATAATTCTTTATGTATTTGCAGCTGCTGTTTGAGAGAAGTACAAGCAAGAAAATAATCAAATTTATTAATATTCTTAGTTCAATATTGAACTGCTTGGAATCTTTTTAAACCACGCACTAAAAAGAGTTTTATCATAGTTGCATATACTAATAAAGTATCAGATTGTTTTGTATACATCGATTTATTCTATAACTCTCTTGTGATTTGAGTATTGTTGAGTTTCATTTCAACAGTTCAAATATTATGTCTTATTCCCAGTGGTCTCTAGTTAACGAATTTTGGTCATGATTAAAACCCGAGCAAATACATGAATCGATAAATTAAACAAGTTAACATCAAAGGCAAAGAAATTGTGCTATTATTTCATAAAAAAATCCAACAAATTGAAGACATTAGTTCAGGCAATAGTTGATCGGTTGTTTGTGTTTTCAATTAAGATATTTATACCGTATTAAATAAGTATTTAGTGGACTAAGCAGATTTATATTAAATAAACATATTTATTTTAATTATATTATATTACAAACATCAAATAAAATTACTTATTTGAGAGATAAACTATTATAACTCATTCGTTTTATTAAATTGTTTATATCAAATATCAAATAAATAGTTGAAGGAATCCACAGGATTCTAATTTTAACAAAATTACAACTAATTTTAAATAAACTATTTGCTTACATTGATAATTCATCTTTAAGCCTATTGGCTGCCGTAGAAAAAAGTACGTAATTACCTAGCACGCCAGCTATAATTTGCATTTTTTTTATTATTATTCGATAAACTTGTTTTCCTTTCTGTTTCACACCGAAGACGATATCTCCTCAATGATACAGTAAAATTATTAATGCAATTTGCAATTATTAATTAAATTAGTTATTGAAGAGGTAACTCGTCTCTGGTGTGTTGAGCACGAACAATTTTACGAGACATCTCGTCTGTGGCTGCCATCCAGTAAATAAGTGAAAATGTCCATTTTAAAACTCCAATTAATATATCTCTCAATAAACGTCATTTTTTATGTATCTTCTACATTACTAATTACTACATTCCTTTGGGTATGTAATATTAAAGTAAAGATCCATGACGCTGCGTTTTGGAAGAGCAAAAGAAAAACTTCCGCGCTGGTAATTTGGGCAAATCCGTAAATTCTTGGGATTTTGGATGTCTTGGGATACCTAAAAAACGGCCGACGCTGTTAAATTTCAAAATAAAAAAATTGGCATGAAATTGTTTCTGGCCAAAGATTCCCTAGTAAATGTTTACTGCGGCCTTATGTTGAATCAAAAAAATGAATGCGGCCTTTAGATAAGAAAATTTTCCCCACACCTGATCTAGAGTCTAGATGCAATTAAATCAGCATATCCGACGGAGTCAACAAACCGACTTAATTATTTATGATATGGTATGGTATTAGAAAAAACTTCTTCGCGCCAAGAATTGACCATCAATTACGACTTTCATATATAATCATAAATATTATTGTTAATGTGAAAAAATACTTTAAATTTTAAGGCTTCGAGAGTTGTAAACAGCAATAAAAAAACAGTTTAAATAACTTTTTTCTATGAAATCTGTAATCCACCAAAAAAAGAGTAATACAGATTGTTTGAGTTCATTTAAGATAAGATAAAAAGAATCAACGGGGGAATTGGGGAACATTTTTCACTCGCTTTCGAAAATTTTATTTTCAAGGAGTATATTTTTGAAATAGGAAAGGTATCGGATATAACGGCATCCGTTAATTACGCAACGATTTAAATCGCACCAGAAAAAAAGGGGGTTTTATCTTTCAAGTGAAAGTAAACATTAAAAAGGAACGATGATAATAACAGTAATTCCTTTTTAATTCCGCTGCTCAGCAAAGTCTATTCATTTCAATATAAGAAAATGTATAAGATGTAAAACGAAGAAGTATTTTAAGTGTACAAAAATTAAGAGAGTGCAGGGTGCGGGAAGAAAACATGTTAACTTGTGAGATGAAAAACATACCCGCTACGCAGAGTAATGGGTAAAAATGACAATAATTAAAAATATGCAGTGAGTTTTAATAATACATGAAATCACATGAATAAATTTGTCTACAAACGTGGAGAAAATGTTGTTGTTATCTCTATTATATGTTTTATATATTACCAAACTAAAATTACAAATCAATTTATTTCCAAAATTTATTTTAGCTTTTGTTATCTTGAATCATTTTAAAACTAAATTCTTGAATACTATTTTGAAACCTAGTAATAATTGCAAAAATTATCTTCCTAATATTGATCACTTTTAGGGTGTTCACTGTTAATACTTGGTGGAAAGGCATAATATTAATAAAAACACAATATTCCTTTGTACTTCATTCTACTTTATTTAATAGGTCAAGACCGGTTTCGCTCATTGCGAGCATTGTCAACTGATAAGAAATATAATTTAACAATGCTATTTATTATATACAAAAATGAAAAGTTGTAAACAACAATTGACTTTGAAAAGAAATTACCAATTACATTATAAGTGATTCTAAAATAACACAAAATTAAAATGTTTAACACATCTAACATACAATTAAAAAGTCATCCCAGATTAATAAATTTAGAGTGGTGATTGAAAGTAATAACAAACAAAATTAAAATTTGGGAAATTTTTGACAAAGTGATAAAATGCTACATTAATAATGTGAATAGGCTTAATGATAGTTCCCTAATATTGTGTTAATCTCATTAACTTTCAGCCTATTCGAAACCAAAAACTAATTCAGTCAACGTAACGAAAAGTTTATTTGTATCTGGTAAGATCTAAATAACCAGAAAAAAAACCAACATAGTCAGCTTAGAACTTATTGCTAATTACTTACCAAATTGAAATGCCTGCAAATGAATCAAGTCAAGAAGATAATATTTTTTTGAGTTTTACTTTCTATGCTGAAAACGATTTATTTTTTATCGCTCAAACATTTCCAGTCGATCTTTCTTTGATAATTCTTGTTTACATTGTAATGTAATGTGTAAACCAGGGGTGGGGAACATTTTTTTGGCTAAAGGCCGCATTCATTTTTCTGATTTAACATAAGGCCGCAGTAAGCATTGACTAGGGAATCATTTGCCGGAAACAATTTCATGCCAATTTGTAAAGCCCAAAAATTTGTGAATTTCCCAAAATTATCAGCGTGGGAGCTTTTGTTTTAGGTCTTCAAAGAATTTCGAATTCAGAATCTCAGGAATTTACGGATTTACAAAAACTTGCAGAATTGGCCGATCAGGTCAAAAGGCCGCAGGTTCCCCACGACAAGTTTAACCCATTGAAAGGTCTTTGCTATTAATGTTTTTTTGTTCTATTCCAACACAATCATTACTCATGATATGTAAGTAAATAAAAATGTATTTGACAGTCGACAATAAATAGTTTCAAATATGATTAAACTTTACTAGATCAATGTTAATAAGTTGACACTATATAATAATTTTTGATAACCCAATTGACCCAAACATAACATGTATTAAATGCGAAATTGCTTTTAAAGTACTCAGGTATTTTCTTCAAAAATACTAAAACGTTGTTCATGTTTTATTTATTATTATTCTTAAAGTCTGAAGTAATTTTTATTGTGAATAAATTTGTGTAATAGAGCGTAACGATTCTTGAGCAGCATTGAAAAAGCTCAAATGAAATCTTTGAAATTAAAAGTTTCTCTCGGAAGCTTTCATTTGGGATACGGGTAATAATTCCGCTCTTAGAAGTTTTATACACAAACGATTCGTCCAAACTTTTCGCTTTATTATTATTTCTAAAATTTATGAATAATTTTACTCAATGTTCTCATCGCAAATTTATATCTTGATTGCGTTGTTTTCTTATTTTAATTTTTACACAACAAATATTGGAGTTTAAATACAATAAATTTCAATAGAAAAAGAAAATACTCAAGGTGTTTGCTCTTTCATTTTAATCTATGAAGTATTTAAATGTCCGCTCCCAATGTGGAGCATATGGACTCCTAATGGAGTTTATCTCAACAGAAGTATTTCTACGAGAACTGCTTGTTACTCAGTTGCTTAACCTCTCTTTTTGCAAAGAGATTAGGAATGGAAGGATAGGGCTAGGACAGAACTAGCGGTTGGCTAATCGCTCTCGATACGCGCCGTTTATAGCATAGGATGGGTGGGAGGGGGGAATTCAGGACATCACATACATCCATGCCTTCGGACAGAAATTCATAAATCGATTGAAAAATCAAATTATAAAACTGTCCGTACTGGAATGTTATATGATAATAACTGGCAAACAAATTATTATTTGCTCTATAAATAATTTATCTACGATTTTGTTAATGTGCTACTTATAGTATTACTCACAGTATCTTCTTTTAACTGGATGGCTGCCACAGGCGAGATCTTTCGTCAAATTTTTCGTGCTCAACACGCCAGAGACTAGTTATCTCGTCAATAATTAATTAAATTAATAATTGAAAATTATAGTCGACGTGCTAGGCACAATTTTTTTATCTACGGTAGTCAAAATTGACTGTTTAACACTTCCCCTACGGTTCTAAATATTACTTCCAATATGTTGCTTGTGAATCAAGTAAAAAAACGTGTTTTAACACTTATCGTCCTTTGATGGACGGTAAAGCCCCATGTTTCTCACTTGTTTGTTAAAGGGCCAGCAACATTTCGAAAGTATTATCTAGCACTGTAAGTGAAGTGTTAAATAAAGTATAAACTTTAATAATCTTGACTTGGATTCTATTGAATTCTGTCAAAAAAAGATGTTTGCAATTTTATCACATTCACCATTGGAAATGACGTAACGTGAACATGTGTATGTTAGTAATAAATAATTCATTATATTATAAATATTGTATTGATTGTAAATATTTATAGGTCACAACCACTATTGGAAATCTTGTATATTTTACAAGTCTGGCATTGAAAATAAAGTCACTGTACCTTACCTCTAACAATTGGCAATATAACTTTTACACAAGTTTTCTGATAGTAAAACAAAGAATAAATATACAAGTTATTTGCTATTGCAAAATACTGGATGGAATATGCTGCTCAAATTGTTTGATACCCACATCGTTACAAGTATTATGTATGGAGATATATAATAACATTCTAGAAAATGAACACTTCAGTCACTGGTGACTATTGCCATTGTAAAAAATGTGTACGGTGTGGCTCAGACACGTCTGCCACCTGAAGAATAAAATTTATTTTCCTATCGTGACGACCCTTAGAATTACATAGTTGTAATCGTAACTGTCTCATCACCTGACGTAAAATACTATCAATTTGCAACCTTACAATTTGAATCTCGTTTGATGATGAGCGGATCGAGAAAAGTGATATTTTTTATGGTCCACATTAGAGCAAGCTGGACAAAAAAAAATATATAAAAACAATTAAAATATTTTAAGGTAACAGTCAAAACTAAAAAAGGTATTTAAAAAAAAATACCAACGCAATATATTACAAAATATCTTTGCAACAGATTTCTTCTGACAATATAGCTTACAATAATTTTTGTAAATGAACGATTTATGAATTTCTGTTCGAAGCCATGGATGTATGTGATGTCTTGAATTCCCCCTCTCAACCATCCTATCTTATGAACGAGACGTATCGAGAGCGTTTAGCTAACCACTAGTCCTGTTCTAGCCCTATCCTTATATTCCTACTCTCTTTGGAAAAAGAGAGGTTGAGCAACTGAATAACAAGCAGTTCTCGTAGAAACACATCTGTTGAGAAAAACTCTATTAGGAGTCCATATGCTCCACATTAGGAGCGGACATGGTTAAAAAAAATGAATATCAATTCAAGGGTGCTTTTTTTTGTTCTACTTGTTAATTCAAAAATACATTTAGCCAAAAGATCATTATATACAAATATATTTATACACAGAGCTATATTAAAAATTACTCACGCATCATAGGCCAATAAAGTACTTCGTTCAATACTTTAAAAGGGATGAGTTGTCAAGGGTAACGCGTTGACTCTTTGAAGGGACGGAGAGTGAGAAGGAGAGGTGGGCCTGTGTAAGTAGGCGGTTCGAAATTTGGGGGTTGTTTTCTTAAATTGGAATTATATATTCATAGAAAAATCCTCCCTCCGCTTTTGAAGAGTGGCAACATGCCTGAAGTGAGACGGGAAACGAAATGTTTTTTTGATTCGTACCAAATTTTCTTTCACTTTCTATTCAATTGATAGTAGGCTTTTATACCCGCGGTTCTGTGGTTAAGATTAGCAAATGTATACGAAATAGAAATTGGTGAAAATTTTTTTCATTTGAAACACTTTTTACCAGAATATAAAATATGTTTAATAATATTATTTAACTCTCAGAACATTTTTTGTCGTAACAAACAATATATGAATTACTTTTTAAATCCTTCAAAAGTGGTGCAATGCGTCTGTTTGAGTAGTAAAGTAAATTGAACAAAGATAATTATTGATATTTTCGATGGATTCGACAGAAACTGTAAAGAAGCTCATTTTGAATATAAAATTTAAGTTGATAATTTTGTTACTTTACTTGTTGTGTTACAAATTTTGACACGTGTTTCGTGTTCTTGAAATTCTTAAAGAAGCATCATCAGTCAAATAATTGCAAGCATTACAAATAAATGATATGATACCATCCACTCGGGAAAAGAACAAACGAATAATAAGATTAATAATTGGCGTAAAATCGTTTATTTTTAAGACACACTTTAATAGACAAAACACGTGTACAAAATTGAAACAAACAAGGGGAGTTACAATGCTATCAAATTTAATTTAATATTATTTTTTGTTATAAAAAAATTCATAAGGTTTTATGAAATCGGTCTGATATTTTGTTCGGCTATTTTTTACTAATTTTCAATATAAAAATATTCCAGTATTGTGAATCCTAGTATTATGATAGGATAGATTAGAGTCTAATCATTAGACGATAGTGTTGATTTCTCCATTCAAATAATATTAAATATTTATTTCCAATATCTAATACTCATTATATATTAAATGAAAATCAACAAATACCTCAATTTAATTCCACAGCTATATTATCCATTGTAACCTGATTAAAACTATATTTCTCCCATTGAATTGGGAAATTTATATGTCATTAATTAAAACTTAGTGGTGAAATGATTCAATATATCGAAGCAGTGACATTAATTTATCACTGGAGGTTTCTTTGTTAGATACCTTTGGTGGATTGATAATATCATCTATGTCTTCTGACAAGCAAGGAATCCCACTTTGATTGAATATTCTGATACTCAGATATCGTATGAAATAATATTATTAATTACCAAAAAAATAAGCTTCACCATCAATTTATTTACTATTGTCATTAGAAGTCCTAATAAATTCACTTTTACTGTGAGACCTCTTAGCATTTTAATAATTTTGATTTATCTATACACCGAAAGACACCAATCCGAGTCTGGGAAAAAATAATTATTTTCTTATAATGTAAAAATGTATCTTTTAAGAATGTTTTTATTCGGAGAATTATAATAAAATAACAAAACAATACATTTGAATGCAATATAAATAAGTTTCTTTACAGCATTCATTACGAGATAAGTCAGCCTATGTAGCATTTTGGTAAGATGTTTACTTTTGTAATCGTATGGATGTAGGCTTAAGTCCCAGCAGGGACAATATCAAATCTATTCTAGATCTTTTCAGCATGAATTTGTGGTCTTGTACATGGGTGTTTGTGATACCTCATATCTTCTAGCTAATGTTAAGTGACTTTAAAAACAATGCTTAATTTGTTTTACTATTTTCTTTTATAAAACAAAATATGTATTTAAATGTTTTTTGTTTATTTAAAAAAAATACATCTCAAATTCCTATTCTACAGAGTAAAATTGTTTGTTTCAAAGCACAATATTTTGTTCTATTGAAATATATGTCTTGCATTTTAGCATTTACAAAATTTAAATAATATAGGGATAGAAAGCCCAAATACGAATTCCTCGTTCGTGGTTTAATTCTAGTGGAGAAAATTTGAATTACTTAACTTTATCAAAGCGGTAAATTTAGATTTACTTTTGTATTCATTTTGTCCGGTGATATTTGGAATAAAAATATTCGTAAATAAGATATACGATGACGTACCATTAAACTAATGGCTTCCACGTATTTTATTTCGTAAATTAAGAATTCTTCTTGACTTCGTTGGAGATATTTTTGCCATTTTATTTTGTTGGTACAACTACAATATTCGAAAACATATTAAGATTCTTTGGAAAACATCGAGTTTCATTACACTCAAACAAAAGTAAAAAATAAATAATCATTTAAAAAATTCGAGATTGTATTTTGTAGGAATTTTAGCTTACTGGTTCTCTCTGCTAGCAGTGTCGATTATATCGATTATTAAATATATTTATAGATTTGTGTTTAAAGTTAAAGATTCTGTAATGATTACGTTTATTTACACCCAACCTATCTAACAAACTGTTAGCAGCAAAGCCAATCGGGTAACCAACAGTTATTTTCAAAAAGATTCTTACTTTCACTAAATGAGATACGTTAAGGAACTGAAAAACGACAAATTTTAGTAAATACAGCTTTTTTGACGAGAGTATAAAAAAAATACAGCAAACTTCAGTACATTTAAAATTTAGCTTTTTTTTGATATCAAATTTATGGAGCTTCAAGTACCAGGACGCGTCAGCGTCAAGGTTCTTCCAGTCTCCTTCATCGATAAAGATTTTGAAAAATTGTAAATTGCATCCCCTTACCGTCGTTCGCAGACGGAAGGGCGCGATCACTACAGAGATAAGAAGTTCACGGGAACTCCATATGCATTATTTTGCAAATCACATTCCATATGCTTCCTCCATACTATATCCGTACATGTACACACACATGCGGATACATACACACACACATACAGTATACAAATTGTTTTTAAACAAAGAGAGTCATTTTCGTGATGCTAAGTTCGTTCTAAAATTGACAATTTTATACGACATAAGATCTATGGAGGGTCGTCGAGCAGGACTGCTCTGGGTCTAAAACGATTCTCAGGCAGTGTCTCGTCATAGTTGTGGAGATCAGAGATCGTTGGGTTAAATAATTTAGATGCTGTCTATAGTACTTGAATCAAATGATACGACATTTTAAAAAGCCGTAAGCGATAGAAAATACATGTTTAAATCATCTCAAAATTGTTCTGACATCCTGCAATTCGAGCAATTGCATGTCGAGCAACTTGCATTTCGAGCAATTTGTAATTCGAGGAATTCTACACTCGAGCAATTTCATTCGAGCAATTGCATTCGAGCAATTTACCGGCTCCCGAATTTATGAGTCAGTTGATAATGTTCATCTTGTACAAAACCGGTCCCGATCATATAAAATAAATGTAGAATTATTACAAATGTGTATTTTTTTTTATATATATATATATACCTCTTAACTGATAGTGAACACCTTAAAAGTGATAATGTCAATAAAATATGCAGAAAACACTACACCAGTAGAATTTTGTTTTGTGATTTCTAAAAGAAATACCAGTAAGAAGTTCGCTGCATTTTTTAAAGGTCTTACATTAAAAAAGGAACTGTCTTATACCAATCACTTGTATAAAACAATACGCTTGGAGTATTTTTTTTATTTTTAAAAACACATTTTACAGAGAAAAAGATCTCGTAGTATAATCTTGATAATAAAAGAAAAAGTCATCTATTCAAGATGGATAGCCAGCAATTAAAATAAACAACAAAAAAACTGACAGCGCCGGAGTAGGGCGCCAAAAAGTTGACGTTTTCATAAATCGGTCATTTTTGAGTGATATTGAAACCTCTCGTAGCGTGATTTGGCGCGCGCTGATAAGAAAGAATCGAAAAGAAGAAGACGGGCGGTGGAGAAGTTTTGATGGTAGTGGCGAGTGGAATGGGTGGTGGGGTGGCAACCTGAAAATAAGTGAAGTGATCAATCAAGCCGGCGTTGTTTGGGTACACGCGCACCTCCATATGACAGAGCGTCGTGTCTCAAATTTGATTTGGGGAAATATAAAACGAATCAATCTTTTGTGCTATCTTTTCAAGTAATGAAAACTATATCTTGTTTTTCTTATTTGTATTTTTTGCTGCCAGAATTTTCGATAAAAACTTAGTTGAAGTTAAGCCGTTAAATATTGAATTCATTGTTCGTTGACACTGTCGAAAACATAGGAGATTATTATAAACAAGAATTTATTCCTTTTGTCAACATTTTCTTAATAATCCTGATATATACGATGCACAGACAGAGATAGAGATAGAGTGTTTGTACCGAATGTAAAAACTCTACACTAAAATCTTTAAATAAAGAGAAAATGTGTCATCCATTACAAATGGGCAGCTAAGCCACGACAAATATAGATGTACCAGCGTAACTTGACTGCCCGCGAGGGCGCCACCATCGCATCATTAACGTTGCCATAGTCAAAACGTCCTAGGGCGACAATTTTAGTTCTGAGTTCTGCCACAGTCAAGTTGAAATGGTACATCTCTAGTACATATATTGTTTTGTAATTTTTCAACAAGCAATAATTATCAAATGTGCGTCCATTTTTTTCGTTTCATATTACTTATCATATATTTAAAAATAAGACACTTTTTTATATCAATTACTGTAATATTATAGAACCTTGTACTGATAATCTTCGTGACAAGCAAAATCAGTGTTGATATTTATAGCAAAATCTGGAATTAGTAAAAAAGGAGTTTTATATGTTAAAATAATGCACTAAAACTTACAATTGATATTAAACACCATCGTAATTATAACATCTTTCTTTCACAACATTATAAAATTGTATTGTTTAATTTAAAATATCAGTTTAATGCTAATTAAGATAAGACGCCATCCTTAAAAAATGTTGTGACATCATAATGAATTAATTGGCTTAGAATTCACTCGGTAAAAACACCACTGTAGTTATGAAGCGAATATAATATAGTCATCAATAATTTCGTAATGCTCAGCATTTGAGCGCCGTGTGAGATAATTTGTTGTGGTTTTAATATTAACAAAAGCATATGTATAAATTATATTTTATAGACTTGCACGCTAGTATTTTTATATTTCTTAAATGATTAGTTGTTTTATAATATCTTCGCTTAGAACACAAAACGACAATATATTGTATAAATACTGAATAATAATATACAAAAATCAACAAACTAAAAACTTTTAAGGAGATACTATAATATATATTTGCGTCATTTTGAGAACGGAAATGGCTGAAAAAGGCAATCGTTCACGATTATTCTTAGTCTTTTTTTTATTCAAAAAGCGAATCGATTGATCGAGCAATGAATAAAACATCGCGCTCAGTTGGATGAGTTCGGGTTCAGAGGGATCTGAAGAGGTTCACGGGAGTGAGTTGGAAGTGGTGGCAATGCAGGTCTAACAGGAAGACAGATAGATGGAATTACTAGAAGGCAACTGATAGATGGATCGAGGTCAGGGCAGAGGTTGAAATTATTTCCGCGATTCAGTCAGGCATCTTTAACTAAATACAACACCGTTCCAGATGTTTGTATATTTACGTTATTTGTTGCAGTTGTCACGTTTATCGTTCATACGATTTTGTAAATATTTTTTAAGAATTTGAAATCGTAATAACATCGTTCAGTTTAGGTTTCTAATTTTTAAATTCGAATGAATGGAAAGTAACAAAATATTTAAAAACTCAATTCAAACCGTAACACATTTCATGTATCATCAGTTACTGATTTTTTCACAAATTTTCTCCCTTAAATAGATTCATATAAAAAAAACGTGATTTACAAATACAATTCTAATGCTGATCTCATTTACTCTCATCTGGGTGTACCTGTGTATACTTATTAAATAATGTTATATATGAGCCATTGAGAGGTGAAGTGAGCCAACTAGTAAAATGATTAAACTTTATTTTTTGACTTTTTTAAAGAACAATCACGTTTTTACTTTGTGTTTTGGTAGATTGCGTATTTTTATTTTACATAGATAACTCTATTGCAATGTGTATGAAGTTACTTCAATTTTGCGATACTTTGAAACGAGTGGAATACTAAAACGCAACTGACTAAAATTCCACTAGGCTCATTTCACCTCTAATGGGCTCATATATTTAAACGACAAAAAAAACGTCTCCTTTACTTCTAAAGAAATGGTAATATATAAAGGTATGAAAATAATTTACACATAAATATATTTCTTTTATTGATTGTTTGTAACATCCAGTGCTTTTTCCCCATGTAACTTGGTGGATCGGCATTCCGGCACCTTTAGAAAAATAAAAATTTTAAGCAACAGAGTAACAACAAGTTCTCGTTAAAAAAACTTTTTAAAAAAGCCATATGCTTCACATTGTGAAAGGATATAGATAAAAAAATCTTGACAAGAAGTGACCTTTTTTTAAAAAAAAAAAAAGCATTGGTTAAGCCGTATACATTTTTTCTTAGTCATAGTGCCTTTCTACTAAGTATTTCTAATGAACACCTTAAAGAAATCTTGACAAGAAGTGACACAAGTGAGCATTGGTTAAGCCGTATACATTTTTTCTTAGTCATAGTGCCTTTCTACTAAGTATTTCTAATGAACACCTCAAAGATGATAACAAGTGACTTTTCAAATAGTATAATAAATTACATATTGTTTAAGTATTGATATGTTCAAGAATTGACAATTCACATCACTTAAATAAGTTATTATTGATTTACATTCAATTCAAAAGACTACTATTTAGAGAATAAATTAGGTAAATCATTGAAACGTTCTGGTCAGTCATCTGAAGCCATTAACAACATTTATAAATACAAACCTTCTCTATTTGCGGTATAACACGTTTTCCTTGAATTGAATTTCCCTGGTTAGAGGGTGGATTGAATTCTCGACTATTGACACTTGGAGGTTAGGGCATTTAATGAAATGGATAGTGGAAACTGATAGGTCAAATGGAAAACTTTCAGCCCTGTTTTAAGTCCATTATGCCTTACGTTGATGGCGAAAGGAAAAATCAAAGAACATTCTTCTTTGATTACTCCTTTTGTTTAAGTTAGAACTAGTTCAATAGTTCTTTCAACGTTTTCAATTGTGTTACAGTTGGATATATAAAACATATCGATGTATAGAAATAAAAAGCTTTTTCAAACAGTTTTTGATTCTTTACTTGAGTATTGCTATCTGAAGTTAAAAAATCAAAAATATCAAGCTTTTTTCAACCACCCAAAATTAAACCATAAACAGTAATGTAATATATTTGTAATATCTCCATGGAGTTAGCAAGAAGGTATTATTTGAAAACTTTAGTTCTAGAAAAAATTAATGATGATAAAAACAGTCTACTTTAATATCCTTGTTGGTTAAAAATAGTTTCAGATTTAAAAACTTTACGATACATTTATTCAAAAGACAAACGTGTTGCATCTAGTCATACAGCAAATTCGATAACAGCAATCAATTATAAGTTAATATTTAAAAAAAAGATGTTACAAATAAGCCGCCAAATTTATACATATCGACTGTGGAAAGGAAAAGGAGGTAACAGACACATACCAAATTTTACAGGAAGCGCAAAAACCATGTTATGATGATTTTAGCAAATTATGCAATATACACAAACTTAAAGTGCACAAACACTTGTAAACTGGTGTTTAATTGACATAATCTAATGATAATTTAATGTATTGTTTAAGAATAACCTTTTTTTAAGTCTATTTTACAGTTTGCAATTTTGACAGGCCTAACTATTTTCAAACTTACAAGTTAAATTTAGATACTAATTCGACACTTGCAGCTTACGTCCTTTTGATAGAACGTGTATCAAGTTGTATACATAGTGATTATCGAAAAAAGCTGTTTTAAAAAAACAGTCAAATGAATTATGAAAAAAATACATATTATTAGGCATTGTCAGCGTACCAATAATATGAAAAAGAAAAACACGTATAAATTATATACATATTTTTTACTATTGCTTATCTGATAAAAGAAAATTAGAAAAAAGAGAGCGGAATATTTGACGCAGTGAATTTAAGTTGTGTTGATTATAATAATTAAAGCCTTCAGTTTCGACTTCGGTCACATCAATATGATGTCACAGCGCCCGTGGCAAGAATTGATTTTGGGAAACCAATGCCGCCCATCGTTTATTGTCTCTTGCATGTGTAGTTCGCCGACCAAATATTAATGTTCGTAGTAATTGAATCCCGCCCTTCCGTTTACGCGCTCACAACAGTATAGATTTACTATAACTAACTAATTAACGCGGAGAGCATAACAATGGCAGAGCTTCTAAAACAACAATAACTGTATTATTGTTTAATTTTCAAAATACCACGCAACAAAGAATACATAATACATATTTAAGAGATTTATTTGTAGTATGTTTGATTCTTACTTACTATTAATATGTCATGTGGGTTTGTTCTATGCGGGGTGTACGGGCTTTTGGCCCACTATTATTAATATTATGGCATCTAGAATAAATCTCCCATTTAATGGTCCGGAGGGATGAGAGAACAGGACTACTGGAGGTCAACGATTGGCTTAGGAAGGCAAAGAAGTAGAAGAGATTAATTAAAGTTGACCAAGATTTACCCTAAACTGCAGCACCAGACATGAAGAAGAATAAATAATACGTCAATCAAATTTTATATTTAGCTTATCGAAGTAAATATCATTTCGGCTCAATTCATAGTTAGTCAACTAATTAAACACAATTATGCGGCTGGAGATGATCATTCTAAGCTTTGTTTTTGTTGTTCTACAAACATATTCTTTATAAAATAGTTTTTACATTATGCCATAAATTGAGTACATATTTTTGCATTAAAATTAGTGATATGTAAAAAAATGAAAACGTAAAATTATGGTAAATGATCAATCCCGGGATTTAAAGTTTGCAAATCCCGAAATATCGGGCTCACAAAAATGGTGCGGGATTGGATGCCTTAGGTCCGTTAGCATAATAATCAATTTTACTAAAAAAAGGATATCATTATCAAGTTTAATAATATAAATGCTGATGACAGTTATAAAAGCACCATGAAGATATTGATCGTGCCTTAAAGTCCAATTCAATTACAATATGTAAGTGAATTACTGTGCATTTAAATAATAATAAAAATATGCATTAACTATAAAACAAAATCAATTTAATGTTTTCGATACTTCGATGAATGATAGTGGTAAAAATAAATTAAAATACACAACCGGTTAGTTATTATGATTATGTCACTTTTATCGATAAAGGACTATGGATTTGTGAAAATATACCGCGACTTCAATTCTAGCATTTAAAAATGGCCGGACTCTGTGACATCAATTAAAAAATATATCTATATTTTAGTATTTACTAAAACACATGTCGGGTCCTATGACGCAGCGGTTAGCGTTGTTGGCTTCCGTACCGGATCTCACGAGCTCGAGTCCCAGTACGGATAGCATTTTTTCAATCGATTTATCGATTGCTGTTCGAAGGCGTGGATGTTTGTGATGTCTAAAAATTCTCTCCCACCCTAACGATCATTCAATAACCGGGCGTAGTAAGAGCGATTAGTTAACCTCTAGTTATATTGTAGCTTTATCCTTCTATCCCTACTACTTTTTTCATAAAAGAAAGGTTGAGCGACTGAGTAACAAACAGTCCTCGTAAAAAAAATCGTTTGAGATGGTTCCATTAAGAAGCCATATGCTCTACATTAGAAGCAAACATGGATAAAAAATCAAAGCTTATTTTACAATAATTATTTATTTAAAAAGGTGTAGTCGCCCGAGTCTAAGCGATAAATTATCAGCAAGAGTTTGAGAAATACTGCACTGGCTCACGACCATCACATGCTCAAACTTGACAAGCGCATTCTAACCGCATGCTCAACACCGATGAGCTCACAGGCGGCGTTTGGAATGTGAAAGTTTAGTACGCCATACGCCTCAATATAACGAGCACCCTTGTTAATGTTTTTGATTAACGTTTAATCCTGTTTTTGTTTTTCGGCTAAGTTGTTGGACCAATAGAACCCCATTTTGGGAAAGAGACCGTAATTGATTTGTGATTTTTTTATTACTTTTTATACTCATAGATTAATATTGATAAAGTTTTCACTTGTATGAATACTTTACTTTTCTCTCTGTTTTGTTGATGTTCTGGTAAGTGGCCAAGGTTTTTAGGTTTTCGTTTTACTCTATATTGTAGTTGGATTGCATGTATAATTACTTTATTAAATTGGCTGTATTTTCTATAAAATCGTTATTTTTAATAGGGTAAAAATAGCAACGTATTTAGTTCTACACATTTTATATTATTACTTGATAGTTATTTCGGCTTTCACCATGGTCAGAACTATGTTTAAACTTACGTTTTACTCAGCTATATATACTGGATTCGAAGAGATACACAATGCGTCTTGTTATTCACTCTTACATCCCAATTTATTTTTGAAAGTTTTAATTGCAATTTAACTTTTGCTGGGTGTTTGTCTTACTCGAATACGATATCAAGGTATCGAATTCCTAAAATGAAAAATTGTCAGGTTCTTGGTACAGTGTTTAACGCCGTTGGCTTCCATGACAGATTCCACGAGTTCGGATCCCAGTACAAAAATCATTTTTTCTGTCGATTTATCAATTTCTGTTCGAATGCATGGGTATTTGTGATGTCTAGAAATTCCCTCTCAAACATCGTATCCATAAAAAACAGGGCGTGTCGAGATTGATTAGTAAATTTACTATTATTGTCTTTGTGGAGCATATGGTCTCTTAAATAAAGATATCTCAACATAGGTTTTTCTACGACAACTGTTTCTTATTCAGTAACTCAATCTTTCTTTTTCAAAGATATAATAATATGATACTAGTGGCTGTGACAGGACTAGTGATACACTTATCGCTTTTACCGTTCTGTTATTTTAAGATCAAAAGGGCGGGAGGGATTTGTTAAACAAACACCCATGCCTTCGAACAGAAAGTAGTAAATCGATTGTTATCGAATATACTGATACTTGAACCCATGAGATCCGTCACAGAAGCGAACGACGTTAACCACTGCGCCACGAACTCGAAAAGTGTGTATTATTCTTATTCTCACAATAAGTGTTTGATAACGCTCATCTCCAGTGATGGTAAATTAGTAAAAATAATATTTCAATGCAATGATTGCATTGGGATTACCTCAGCTTGCTTTTGATAGCGTGATGCCGTAAGAACTATCAACATAATAAATAACCTCATTTTTAAGGCTATATTTTGGTGTTTTTGTTTTATTAAAAGTATTAATATTTTTTAGTAACAATCATTTTAATAATGCCAGAAAAATGAATTATGCATAGTTAAGAAAATTGCAGGGTGATTCTAATTTATATAAAAATGAAACCGTAGCTACAAAATAATAGATATCTTTGATAATTTATTGAAAAGGAATATAACATCATACATAATGTATTAGTAACTTTTTTTTTTGCCTTAGAATATCTAACAATGTCCCATTATATTGGCATAATATATTATATTCAAAGTAATAAATCCTTTGTACATCCGTTGAAATAAAATAGCCCATACAAACAAGTAGGCGGCATTTCCTCAGATTGTCATTCCTGAAATTATTGCTGCTCTGTCTAGGAGCAAGGATGTATGAGAGGAGGCAGCAATGTACTCCGCTTCATTTAGTACGGGGCGTAAATTCTCATCTTCTCTACTTCAAAAAGGTTCCATTGCAGTGGCGTATCTGACTTATTAAACATAAGTATTTACAACATATATTATTTTTATTAAGCTAAAGACTATGGAAGATTAAGAAGACATGTCAAACTATGTCAAACTATTGCATGTGAAGCCAAATTGTAAAATAATGGTGGTTAAAAAGGGTACATATTTTGAAAATTCTTTTTCGTCGAAGTGTGAAAAAGTTTAATCTATACCTGAAATATATAAACTTTTGCCGGCAGAAAAAAATTAAAGGAGAAATCGTTTCGTCGGCTCATAATTTGAAAATGTCAATAAATTTTACTTTCCATTTCCATTGTCGTACATTGCGAGAAAAAAAATTATTTTTAATGTTTAGATATAAATAAAACATACTACAAAAAAATATACACTAAGTGGCATTTTCACTGTCAACATTCTCTAAACACTCACGCACAGACACATTCATTATCTCTCTATCTGCGTACTGTATAAAGTGCGCATGCGCAGTGTCGTATTATACTTTGAGACTGACATGAAAAAAAAACATACTATTACTTTTTATTGCGATCGCTAATATTCTTATTATATATCTAATATATAAAAATGAATGTTTGTTTGTACGTACTTTATGCGTTGCTACACCGCTCATTCGATTGCAATAAAACTTTGACAAACTTTTTGCTTGCACTTCCGGGAAGATTATAGGCATAGTAAAATTAGCTTACAGTGGGTCTTATATATAAAAATCAATGTTTGTACGTCTGCCATACAATTATTTTGACAACGTATGCTTGCACTTGCGCGAAGGCTATATTACAATTAACTTACAGTAGGTGGCGCGTGTGTCGTAACATAGACAATCGGCAGCGAACGTCAAACAGACATAAAATAAAAACATGTACTTCAATAAACACAATTACAACAAAAAAACTCTTTCTCTCTTTGAATGGCGTTGCTACGCTTGTCGGGAACCGGCTAGTATAATAATCTTGACGTGATGAAATATTTATAATAAAATGAAAGGATTTTTTAAAATCATTTTTAAGTGAACGGTACTCTCCCATCACCGTTTAAGAATAGTTTTAACTATTAATTGTTTAAAATTTTCATATATAAAATACTGTTTTTCCATTCCTTTATTTTTGTCGTGATATTTTCCCTGACCTGCCTATGTTATATAATATTATTTAAAAGGGTAAAAAAAGGATTTTGAAAATGGGACCACTCGCAATCAAACCTCTTTCGTAAATATATTTTAACGGTCTCCAACAACTGCTGGGAAAATAATTTACATTTCGTTTTTTTTTTTTTTTTTATCTTCACGGTTCAATTAGGGATGCTAACGATACGGCAAAGGGTACTAATTAGCGCCCTTTACGTCTGTCGAATTTTGTTGCGAATTAAGTTCATTTGGGTTTTAGCGGGCGCTGTGCCAGTTAAACGTTTTATTTTAATGCTTTTCAATTCAGAATGAGTATTGCTTTGCAAATGAGTGAGATCTTTATCTAGATCACTGATATAATAATTAAGTAGACTAAAAATAAAGTGAGTTAATTGTGAAACCTTTAAATGAAAATAAAAAAGCGCACAGTTAACATAATTATTAGTATTATCTATGAAGTATTTCAATGTCCGCTCCCAATGTGGAGCATATGGACTCTACGTCTAGAAGTGTTTCTACGAGAACTGCTTGTTACTCAGTTGCTTAACCTTCCTTTTTCCAAAGAGAGTAGAGATAGAAGGATAAGGCTAGGACAGGACTAGTGGTAAGCTAATCGCTCTCAATACGCCCGTTCATAGGATAGGATGGGTGGGAGTGGGGAATTGAAGACATCACATATATCCATGCCTACAAACAGAAATTCATAAATCGACCGAAAAATCAATTTATAAAACTGTCGCACCGAGATTTGAACCCGTGCCCTTCGTAACCGAAGCCAACGATGTTGACCACTCGACCACACAGGCGGCAGACGTTAGCAATACTGGTGTCAAAAAAAGTTTTTTCTTACATTATTTAACATTTTGACTGAAGGTGCTAGGTAGAATTTTAATATTTAATTTGAATGGCTCAAATTATGTGCATTCACATAAGTTTCCTCAGCTAATTGAAAGTCATTAAAATCAAACCATTAGTAAAGTTAATCCATGTTGCCATCAATAGCTTTTAACTTAGTAACATTTATTTAATAAACGTCAGTTTGATTCCATCTGTGGACTTGAATGCCTGAAGATACCGAAAGACGAAACCGGCGGTCGTTAGTGACAAAACTTGTGTGAATGTACATAATTTTAAGTAATTTTATGGCAACATTATTAGCGCATCTAATTGGCAATTGAGTTTTTTTATTATGTCAACAGAATTTTAAATAAAAACAATGAGCATTAAGATATTAATGCCAGATTTTATTTTCGTCATATCTTGAGCAAAACTGTAAAAGAATCTCCGTACTTTTGCATATCCAATAGGCTGACATCATTTTCAATCGTTTGATTTTTCTTAGAAACAAGATATAAACAAAACATATCAACTGTGGAAAGGAAAAAGGACGTAACCCACACATAGTAAATTGTACAGGAGGCACAAAAAACGTATTTTGATGATTTTGGGTCGTATGCAAATTATGAAATATACACAACCTGGAAGTCTACGGAGACTTCTAAACTGGTGTTTAATTGACATAATCTAATATTAATTAAAGAAATTGTCTAGGTAAAACCTTTTTTTTCAGTCATTTTTCTTGGTTTCAATTTTCACAATCTCTTCTTTTTGCAAACTAAAAAGCTAAATTTAGATATTAAATCGGTATTTGCAGCTTACATCCTTTTGATAGAACTTGTATCAAATTTGATACATTGTGATTATCGAAAAAAAGCTGTCTTGGAAAAACTGTAGTTTACGTCGTTTTTCCTTTCGACAGTCGATATATATTTATATATATATAATACATTTGGTAATTTTATAAAAATTCACAATTTTCAAACATAAAAGCTAAATTTAGATACTAATTCCGCATTTTCATTTACAAGTGTTTTAATGTACGGTCCTGCGAAAGAGTCTCGATCATTGTATTTAAGGATGGCATCAGTTTAACTCTACAGCTAGGCATTGTCAAATGTGTCAAAACTCGTAGTGTATGCTGGGTTATAAATTTATATCAAGCATGGATTAGTGGGAAGCCTCTTTACTACTTCGAATGAAAGAAGTAGCTGCGTATGAAAGTGGATGACCAGATGGAGAAGAGAACACTGAACTAGGGTTTTGAGAAACGGCCGTGGTATACTGGCAGCATATATAATAAATAAAACCTTCTATTTATCTTATCAAAACTAGTCATTGGCAAATATGCTGATGAACTATTTTTCGATTCGAAACATTACGATATCTTTTCATTCCTCTGAATGAAAGCATATCGTAATTAGTCACTTCTTTGGTGCGATATCATCAAGACATTACTATATTTCATTCGTTTTAAATGAATTTTAATGAAGGCTATGGCTGATTGACTTTTAATTATAGCTCCATAATAATCAATATTCACCTCTAGTTACTTAAGTAGAGGGTATTAGGTATTATAAGTTCTTAACAAAATTCATTTTATGCTAGAGAAATCCTGTTTAACGTGAAATATTCCATAAATTATTTTTTCAATACATTTCATTAAAATATTTAAAATAGAAGACTTTTTAATTATTGTGATAAAAACTTCGATATGGCTTTATATGTCTTTTTTTAATCCATTTCGGCTTCCAATATCGAGTAAATGGCCTTCTTATTGAGGATTTTTTCTACAACAATTGTTTGTTACTTGTTTCTGCTTAACCTCTCTTTTTCAAAGAGGATAAAAAGATGGGGCTAAGACAGAACTAGTGGTTAACAAATCGCTCTCACTTAGTCACGTTAGAGTGGTAAGCAAAATTTAGACATCACAGACACCCATGTCTTCGAACAAAAGTCGATAAATCTATTGAAAGACTGCACTCGGACTACGAAATCCGTCACGGAAGTCAACGACGTCGACAACTAAATGAGGTTAAAAAATATTATTCATATTTAATAACGTCATTTCAGCTAAGAACAAACAATATCTTGAGATTGTTCTGAATATTTTTTAAGTGTTGTAATTAGAATGTAATATTAATTAAAACTAGATTTACGTATTAAACACAATTTCAATTTTCCTAACAAACTCAGCGCGCTAATCAAAATCTCACAAAGACATTTCACAAGTCACAAAACTAACTCCAATCAAGTTTCCGCATGAATCGGCCAGCGCAGAGTCGCCAGCCGCTCTCGGTCAGCCATTTCCTGTTTGGCCGCCATTTGCTGCGCTAAATTTGGCGCGAGAATTCGGTGAGCAAAGTGGCGCCATCTCTTGAAGCGTTCGCCACTTGGATGCCAAACTGCATTTCCATCTAGCGAAATCCAAAGTGCATGCATCAACGGGATAGTCAAGCAAACTTAACAACAATAATTTGATCTTATTTTGAAGAACGAGGCTTTGTGTATGCAGCCGCTTTGTGACGACATAATATTATTTATCAAACTTTTGAATTTAATTAAAAACAGGCTAAATTGTATCAAACTGTATATTTCTATACGTGGTATCAAATATAGAGCCTACACAAAAATCGATATTCTAAAAACTCATTTTCGAACAAAGCTCGACTTACGCCAGTTTTACAGTTTCACAAAAAGTTAATTTAATGAAAATGGCGATTTTTTTGGATACACAATTTATGGAGCTTCAAGTACCAGAACGCGTTAGCGTCAAAGTTTTTCGAGTCTCCTTCATCGGTAATGTTTTAAAAAATTGTATTCCCTTACCATCGTTGCAGACGGAATGGCGTGATCGCTACAGAGGTAAGAAATCTTTAATGAAGCCAATTCACGGAAACTCCATATGCATTAATTTGCAAATCACATTCTTACTAATAGTTATGGTTGAAATTTCATGCTGATCAAAAATGAAGATTATATCAAATTTAGGTTGTTTGACATATTCTGCCAATATAACGACGATATTATTTGTGAACAATATTTTCTATTAATAAGATATCTAAGAAGTAAGTTTGATGTTTCGAAGTGTTATGAGATAAAGTAGCTATAAATTTTGTATCACATATTAATGTTCAATGATAAACATTTACAATGTCTGTTTAAAACAAAACGATCCAAAATTGTACTGTGATGTGTAAATACTTATGAAGCCTAACTGCATATAGTCAGAGTTATATCATGCAATAAAAAAGATAAACACACAGTCAAAGATTTTATCATTACTAATAAATGTAAAAAGATAATATAATACAACATTAACTTTTGATCACAGTCAATAAAATAAATCGTTAAATTAACTGACATAATTATAATAATGCAATAAAGCAATAATTGTTTTATTATTTTTATTGTATATTTATATAACTTTTAACGATTAATAAATACACGATAATTAACCATTTCTAAGCTCGCATATTATTTTTATAGATTTTTAAATGCTATTTGTAAGAATTCTATTTTATCCAATGAATTCGGCAATAGCTTTGCAATCACATAGCTATTTCACAGTTTGTGTAGAGTGCATTTAGTCTTACTTTGCCGTTTTTACTACATTAATACCCTTTGTGTATAATACAAAGAATGTGTGGGTGTATTAGTATGTATTCATTCTGTGATTGGAGAAAAGACGGACTAATAGGTAGATTCAGTACCCAACTGACTTTTGCGCCAGACGCACGCTTTTTTTTAACTTTATGATTTAATTTTTATACGAAAAAATTTTTTTTGAACACTAATTGTGATTTTCATTCATAAATTTTATTATGGAGTATCAGAACTGATATTAAACGACATTTTTCAAAATTTGTGACAAATCACTTTTTGAATGTTTACTCCTCAAGTTTAAGAAAGAAAAAATGTTTAGTTATGGTTTTGGCTACGCAAGAACAAATTGGGAGCATGTTAGTTTAAAGCATATATGGGCAACCACCGGCCCGCGGGCCTGGTCTAGCCCGCCGAGCTATTTTTTTCGGCCCTGATTCATCTCGGTGAAGTAATAGAGAAAGAAATTAATAGTATATAATATGTATATAATATGTCGTTCATTTTATAAATAATAAAATATATAAGAAGTAGCAACGTGTTTTATTAAATTTAATATTACTTTATTATGTTTAATAATTTGGACCGGCCCTTAACTCGGAGACTCGAATGATAATTTGACCTCAGACCTAGGCCCATGCCTGGTTTAAGGTAAATAAAGAGAAAAATACTTAAATTTATAGTTTAAATAAGCTTTGATCTCACTTTGAAAAATAAAAATGAATTAACAGTTTATTATAACATTAATTATACATGTGTTTATTAGTGTTTGACAAAAGTTCTTCCACGAAATTGTGTTAGGGTAAAAATATCAAAGTATTTCAGTTCTACAGTTTTTTATATGTTATACGTTGATAGCTGTTTCGGCTCTCGCCATCGTCAGAACTACGACGACGACGATGGCGAGAACTAAAATACTTTGATATTTTTACCCTATTAAAATGGAGTTCTACCAAGTAACTGCCAAATCAATAAATAAACGAAATTGTGTGCTTCTCCAAATTTTTCTATGAGTGAAATCTTTCCTGATCATATAAATGAATGTGAAATTGAGTTTTATATTTTTAATACGAATATTGTATACGTATTACTTCGATCAAACTTGCTAAATAAACCCAAGCACGGCACTGAAGTTAATGAATAGTTAGGCTAGAAAGCGATGAAACACCACATACATACATGTCTCCGTATTCAAATGTCCAACCGGGGATTCAAAGTCTTCGCAAAACGACACTTAAGAGTTTCTTTATAGCGTAACCTGTAACAGTTGGTTCTGGTAACATTCTGTTCTATGGCCACTAGCTGAAACTTTTGACCATTAGAGGCACCACTGCAAAACTGAGGGCCTGTTAAATGAAAAGGAGTAATCGATACCAGCCATTCTCGTGATCAGAAATGCCATATTATCAATAATACTAAGTATAAGTAATCGATAGTTAAATCACTGTAAAACTCGGTTTTTATGTGTCTATAATTATCTTCCCCCGCTATTTGCGTACAACATTTACATTACGTTTTATTTAAGTAAATTAAAATTCCCTCCCACTCTTTCAATCTTAAAATAACGAGACGTAACGAGAGCGATTAGCTTACCACTATACCTGTTCTACAAAGAAAGGTAGAGCGACTAAGTAATGAGCAGTTTCAGCTTCAGGTGACGATCAAAAAACTTCTGGTTACAGACCATATACTTTACATTGGAAGCGGGCAAGGTTAAACATTTATTTATTATTTATTTAAATTTGAATCGTTCAAATTATGTACATTTACACAAGTTTTGTCACTATCAACCCGGGATTCGCTTTTCGGCATCTTCAGGCGTTCAAGTGCATGGATGAACTTTTAAACTGACTTGAACTAATATTGAAATTCCACTAGGCACCTTCAGTCAAAATCTTAGATTATATTATTTATTTATTGAAAATTGCATAAGATTGACAAATTATAAATTTAAGACGTTTACAATGAAGAAAAAATATAATACAATTTTATATTAAAAGCATTAAAAAATAAATCTAATTGGCAAGCAAGTAAACTGAGTTAGCTCCGAAAAACTCTACTTTAATACATAAAAAATAGCAAGAGAAACATATCATCAGCTTTTGTTTCAGCAGTGTTTCTCCCGTAATTTTCATCTTGAATATTCAACAGTTAATTAAAAATAAGTTATTTTACTAACATTTATGACGGACACGACCAAACTTTTAAATAATATTATTAAATTAAAAGATACTTATATGAACAACATAGGCATGAAGAAATCCATCCCCCATTCTATAATTCGATTAATCTTTATTTGCATTTTTTTCTGTCATTCTCTTCAAAATTGGGGTTTACTGTAGTTATTTAAATTGAAATGTTACGAATATTGATGTTGAAGAGTAATATATATGTATATATTAGTCAGTACACACTTAACCAGTAAAATAAACCACTTAAACTGCGGAGATTGACACGCTGTCATAATTCCACTCGGCCCAGTGCACTGGAGTGTAACTGGAAAGCCATTGGGAAATTAACAAAAGCTGCGTCATAATTGGAGTTTATTTGATGCGTTTTGACACGGTTGATATTCGGGGTTGATTGACGTTTTGATCACCGCAGGTTGATGGGGAGCGCTGCTCGTGTGCTTGACAAACATTTTGCGGCACACGGCTTGACTACTTCTGTTGTCATGTTTCAGGTGCTTTATACCGGTCACAATCTCGCTACATAATTATCAAAATCGATTCAAGAGAGGGTATTGTCAATTTTACTAACAAAAGACAATTTTTATTTACCATAATATTTCAAATGAATGCAAAAATTAAAGTCATTCTTTCTGGATATATTCAAAATTAAGTGATAATTTTCTGACAAAGTTTGTGATTTTCTTTGCAAGCGCTTAATATGGGAAACATTTTATTTAAAACAGTATCATCTCAAAGATAAAACATTTCAATAACAACAAATACATCCCTTTTTAGATATATTGTTAGGGTGGAATGATGTGATGTTGTTAGTGGTTGATAGTATATTAGTATATATTTTTTTGACCATTTTGTTCATCCAATTAAATTAAAAACAATACATCTATGATAATATACATTCAGGTACTCATTATTCTGATCACGAAATATATAAGGGTAGCAGCCTTTACCGTTACAAGTCGTCTACAGCAGTGATGCACAATCTGTGGGCTACGGGCCGCATGCGACTTTTTTTTAGTGTTTTTCAAAATAAAATTATATACAAAATTTGAATTGTTCAAATTACGTACATTCACACAATTGTTGTCACTAACGACCCGGGTTTTTGCCTCTCGGCATCTTCATGCGTTCAAATGCACGGATGAACTTGAACTGACGTTTAGTAAATGAATGTATCGTGCTTATATAAAGCCATTGGTGGAAAAAAGGATTAACCCATGGGAATGCCCACATATTTGAATGGTGGGTAATTTTAAGAATCATATTTATTTTTGGCTGTCGGAAAAAAATATAACATTATGTACCTTTTTTTTCACGTAAAAAAATAATAAATACATGTAAGGATAGTAAATCGGTTCATAGAAACAGGCTTACTAGTGAAAATTTGGATTTGACTGTGCGGCTTAATACTATACATTATAAAAAAAAATAGTTAAAAATGAACAAAGACCAAGATTGCAATAACTTTTGAATTACATATAAATAAAATGTCTCGTAAAATATTTCACAGTAGAAACATTTTTAATAAATAAGTATTCATAATCCTCATTTTTCATTATTCATTTTCACGTTTTCGAAATAACACTGAATAACAATGTAATGGAACCTATCATTCATTTTATCTTTTTACACGGTTTTTTTGCACGTCTGTTTTAAATGGAACGTATACTCCGTGTAAAAGAGGATTGAGCGTGCCTCAAATTTTTTTTTTTTTGAGACCCGAACCCATCATAATTGATTTTTATGCGGCCCGCTAGAAGATAAAGGTTGTGCATGTCTGGTCTTCTGCGAAAAATGAAATAAACATGTATAATTTGTGAACAAAATAATGTAGTATATATTTTATATAGACAACCACTAAACGAATATTTTCCACTTATTGAATATTTTTTAATTATACGTTTATACAGAATGATTTAAAAAAATATATATTTTTCGCGTGTATTTTTTTTATTGTATAATAATGTTATTTTTTCACAAACAAAGAGTATTTTTTTCATTTTTTTATGGGTAATAATAATAAATTATCGTTTCGGTTTAATTTGAATATACATAAAATAATGAATTTCAGTATTTAATAAGCCCCTCAGCTCGATAAACAAAAGAATTTTTAACGTAGCAGATAAGGACAGGTCAAAACCGAAATATATATTTTACCTGCTTAAAATTCAACTGTTTTTAATTAAGCACTGAATTATCACTTTAATCTAACTTTATGATTTTGAAAAAAAAGTCTACTCGCAAGCATTAAAGTTTTTCGCAGCAGTAAATTTCGGTTTTATAAAATTGAAAAAAAAAAGAATTACAATGAAATTAAGAAAGTTTAAGGAAAATTAAGAATAATAGTAACTCAAATATTAACAGAGTATGCTTATAAGGAGCCGCCGTAATGAAAGTATTACTTTTAATAAAAATTCTTATACCTGCTGAATTTTTTAGTCAGTTCATGAATTGCATGGCGTATTTGAGGTGGCTTATTAAATAAAATGTGTAAAAACAGTATTAGAAAAGTGTTTCGCCTCTTTTGACAAATGTTAAGCTCAACGGAAAAATAATAAAAAAAAAAATGGTAATCGTAAGTGTCTTTAATGCAATCCCCTTTGATGAAAAGATACTAAGCCTTCGAATGTAGTTGTAGTAAATGGGTCAAAACTATTATAACAAAGAGTTCAATTATATCAATGGAATGAGAATCTGAATTTTAATTTATTCATAAACGACTTTATAATATCTAAATTTAAATTAAAACACTCGCATTTATATTAGTTTTACATTTATTAAATATGATCGTTCATAACGACTATTTCCAAATGATTAAAATTGTCGTGATGAATGAAACCGGTCCTGGTCATAGTAAATAAATTTTCAATTACTTTTATTTTTTTGGAGCATATAGTCTCCTAATAGAGGTATCTCAATATAAGTAATATTCCTATAAGAACTGTTTGTCGCTCAACCTCTCTTATTTCAAAGATAATAGTAGGGGTAGAAGGATAAAGCTAGGACAGAATTAATGGTTAACTTATCGCTCTCGCTACGCCAAGTTGTGAAAGGATCGGAAAATGGTTGGAGGGATATCACAAACACCCATACCTTCGAACAGAAATCGAAAACTCGATCGAAAAAAATCATGTTTGTACTAGGACTCGAACCAAATGGTCTGGCACGGAAGCCCACAACGCTAACCTTTGCTTCATAGGACCCGACAATATTCAGAGAGTCGAACAATTTACCTTAAAAGTAAGTGAAAAAACTGTTTGACTTAAACGACCGAAAAAACGTTTATCTAAGTAAATAAAATAAGATCCTACAATCACCATTCTAGACTAGATTATTTTTTTCAGTAGAATATTCATAAATCTGAAGCTTTACTAGAGAGCCAATATCAAATACTTAGAGGGATGTTATCTGAGAGCTAGAAGCTATTTATCTTTCGTTATGGCTTTCAAAAGGGGGGAGGGTTCGCTTTTCTCTATTAGGCTCTAGATTTGTAAAAGCAGTTTCAACGTCGGCTACACAGCATTGTAAAAATGTAAAAGCCTGGGAGACAGCTAGTGAAAAAATGGGTGACTGTGTCAACAAAAATCCAGCATTTAATACGGTCAATCCCTTTCTAAATGTTCAATCTTGTAATCTAGACAAACATGCATCCCTTTTTCTCTCGCTGTTAAAGTTTTCTGTCTACTGACAGTTCACGAGAATATATAATTCAAAAATTTATGTTGTTATACCAGTAGCTGATTGGTCAACTCTTTTGGGTTTTCTTTCGTTCAGTTTGGAAAGAATCTTTCATACATTTATTTTTCAATCGATGAATAAAATACAATAACCTCACATTCTTAATAAAGATTATAAACGTTTTCGATTATCACGATCATTATCAACAGATAGAAATAAAAACTGATACAGACCTATTTAAACAAAAATAAGTAAGGGTAATAACAAGTAAACAATTGGTAAAAGAAGTTTATCAATTTGGCGGTATTTGTGGGATTTCGTTTTATGTATAAAATTAGATGTGTTATTAATTAGACGTTATTCCACTTTCTGTGTTACAAAATGGGATAATTGTTTCGCTTTATTGAAAAACATTATTAGACAAAATGATCAGAAGATGTTATCTGATGATGTTTATGATGAATACGTGTCATATTTTTTTAACACAAGTGCAGTAAAAAAGATATTACTTTTATTTCATATTATGAATGAAACTAATATTATATATCATATAATTGAATATTAAAGACCTCTTTCAAATAAATAGTAGATTAGATTTAGAAGTTCAACTTTACATACCTATCTTAACTAATTAATTTTTATAAGCAAATAATAAAGAAAACCCGTCGATAACTCTATTAACAAAATGTTTAATTTCTAAGAAAAAGGTTTTATTTTCAAATAACTATTATGTCTTTTTATCAATAATTGAAAGTTATTTTAAAGTACAATCATTTCCATTTATTTTTCTACTATGGTATTGATTTAATTGTTCTGTAGTGTCTTTTTAAAGGATTTTTCTTCTTTTGTAACACCGTGTAAAAAGAGAATCGGGTGTATTTTTATTTTTAATATTGGAAAAATCGCACCAATTGTTTCTCCATCATCGTATGAGTTGAACAAGGTTAAATGAAATCGTCGAAGTAAATCTGAAGCGGAAAACCATTCTACCTTTGGCAATACCTCGTCTTGTGTTTGAGTTCGCTGTTCGTGTTTGTGTTGGCTGGAAATCTCTCTCTTCCAAGTTTGAATCGTCTACAGGAAAGATTGCGGTCGTAAAGGATATAACTTTTTACTGCAGGTGTACCCAATCAGTATTTTATGATTTATATGTCTAGAAAAAGCTTAGTAAAACTATCGCGTAAAACAACACCGATAGTTTATTACTGCGGCCACTGAATAGCTAGAGCACCTGCACTTCGTTGCTTACACTATACGTTATCAATATTTTAAACTCTAGCTTCTAAACCCAAAGAATTAGATCATACAACTTATAGAACACCAATATTTTAATGTTACAATAAAAAGTGATTCGCAAATAGGGTTTATACAAAAACAATATTTTATGAAACCATGAATTCAGTTTTCGAAGTTTAACAAAAAAAAAATGATAGTTTTCTATTTTTCAACATCGTTTATATAGATAACTTGAACAATGTTCCTACAAATAACTTCAATTTGCTATAACTTTGTTTTTTATTCCTTGTTAGAAATATGCTTTCAGAAACAAAATGCACAGTAAAAATATTTTCAAATAAACATTAAAATCCATACTTTATCTCATCTATATATATAAAACAAAGTCGGGTTATTTACACCACGTATATCTCGAGAATTACTGTAAGGATTTCAATGATATTTGATTTATAAAATTCTTATTTACCTAGAATAGCAGAATAAGCATTAAAACATCGGAAAAATATCACGGAAAAGAAATTATAAAGAAAATAAATATCTTCATACAGAATAAAATTTTCAAATGACGAATAGCTTCATCAAACGATAAAATGTCGTAAGTTGGTTTCAGAAAAATCCACCAGATCGCACTGTTTTCTATATTTGTTTGTTTTTGCTTTTTTTGCGTACTACTGACTTATAAAAATTTTTAAATTTAGAATATGGATTAGAATAAAAGAAATCGATGATATGAAATTAAAACGAAAGAAAATCGGACAATATTGAAATAAGGTTATGTTTATAATTAGGTATATAAATTTTTGAAAACAATATTTTGCACGAACGTTGTTTTACTCTGAGATGACACGTTATTACACTTGAAACGCTATATCGAAGAAATTTTAACGTCAAAAGCAAAGCGTTGCGGTTCCTGATCACCCGAATGACTATTGATGCTCTTGGTCGCATTTACACAGTTCATCCGAAAAATGACGAATGTTTCTACTTGCATGTCAAGAGCTCAATTTGCTTGAAAATTATACTTATTGGGACATGCCAATCACTGAAGAAATTGTTTCTGAATCTCCATGTCAGATACGCACATTATTTTCTATCATTATTTTGACATGCTTCACATCGAATCCATGTGAGCTCTGGAACAAGTTCAAGGATGACATTTTACATCGAATTCGTGTCAGTTCAAGGAATCCCGATCTCGAGGTGAATGAAAAGATAAATAACCAGGCTTTGATTTAGATCGAAGACATGTGTTACCTCATGTGAGGCATTTTGTTAATCAAGTTAGGAATGCCAACTTAAAACTAAATCGAAACTAAATCTTCAATATCCATTTAAAAAAAAACTTTTAGGAATTTATGTCTCATGTTCATCACCGTCACTAAAATATATACTGAAATGTGAAAAGACGAATGAAAGTACATAAAATCAGAAGGTATGTAAAAAAAAATCAGTATACTTTTCATGTATATTATATTGTTATAGAATACTATCAAATCATTATTTTATTTTTGATCCCTATATACAGTCAATCCTGTTTTTATGCGGTTTTTTTATGCGATTTCGAAGTAATGCGGTTTTTTAGAAATGCATTTTTTTAAATGTACCATATTTTACGATATATAAAAATGTTAAATATTACATCGAGAGCATATATTGTTGTATTTTTGATAGAATAGAGAGAATTATAAACACAACCGCCTTTTGAAAAAAAATACGATTTCGGACTGTTTAAATCATGTTGCATCTGCCATCGCTGAATTAAGTCCACCTAATTAGGTGTGTTACAGTCGATGAAACCATTGAAGCATCGGTAATATCAGCTGAAATGATTACTTTAGCACCTGAACTTGGCGAAGAAAGGTTTGATACCTTTAGCGAAAATTATATCGACGAATTACTTACAGATAAAGCTATAAGTGACGAAGATGTTCATAATTTAAATTTAATTATTGACAAAAAACCAGAAAACAATGACGAACTGAAAGAAATTCCAGTTTCTTCACTGGGAAAATAATTGAAGAAGGTATCCAACTTTTCAGTAAATTAGAAGATCATTTCTTTCTAAATGATTCAAATTCTGATCGCGCATTCAAGTTTCAACGATAACTTTAAAATATATATATATGGGTATAACAAACTGCATAAACAATTAATTATCGAAAAAGAAAATCTGAACAAACTCTGATCACTAATTTTATTGTTAGAAAACAACCATAGTTTTATGAAATTGATGCGCATACTATTTCTTCTGAAAAAGAGTGATTTAGAACCACATGCTTTAAAACACACATAGAATTGTCATACAGTGACTATTTTTTAATATTTTTACGCCGTGGTTTTCCCCTAATTTTCTTATACTTTGCGATTTAGTGTATATTTTAACTCGCTGTTTCAAAGTTATGCGGATTTTAAAATTTAAGTAACGCACCCTACTATTTCTATGGAAGTCAAGTTTTTTTTATGCGATTTTTTTTTGCGATATTTCGTGGAACACATCTACCGCATAAAAACAGGATTGACTGTATAACTGTTTGTATGTGTGGAACATTAAACAAAAATATATATTTTTTTCTAATGAAAGATAATCTCATAAATATAATATTGAAGATTTGGAAAATGTTGCGTTCTTTGTTATAATGAGAATTTATGTCATTTCGTAATATAAAAAATATGAAAATTTAGAATGAACTTTCGTAAAATTATAAAAAAGTATTATTTGAATAATTTTGAAAAGATCCCTGTCATTATGTAAGAGTCTTTCAGTTCTGTGAACATGAAAAATCTGAAAAACAACCAATAATTCCCTTCGGGTCGACATTTCGAATCATTTCAAACTGTCAATGGCGTCGTATGCCTAACATTTCGTGCCGCATGTCAATAGCTCAATTTGCTTGAAAACTAAACTCATTGGGACATGATAATCGCTGAAGCAATTGTTTCTGCGTCTCCAAGTCAGATACGCACATTATTTGCTATCATTTTTTTGACATGCTCCCATCGAATCCACGTGAATTGTGGAAAAAGTACAAGGATGACATGTCCGAAGACACTTTACACCGAATTCGCGTCAGTTCAGGGAATCCCGATCTCGAGGTGAATGAGGAGATACATAACCAGGCGTTGCTTTTGATCGAAGATATGTGTTGCCTCATGCGCTGCATGATGCGTCGCCAGATCGAGGAATGAACAACGCTTTCAATCGAGAATTGGAACGTAAACGTGAATATGATCGAGATGCATTGAACCAATCACTTCGAACGAATGTACCACTATTGAACCCCCAACAGAAAGTGTACGATACTTTAATGAAGGCAATTGATGAGGGAAATGGTGGCTTATTTTTCCTCCGCATTGGAAGCACTCAACTGAACTATGAAAGATCAGCGCAATGACTCAAAATGTTTTGGAGGCGCAATGATTCTACTATCTGGCGATTTTCGCCAAACACTACCAGTTATTCCAAGATCGACCGCTGCCGATGAAATAAACGCTTGACTTAAAACATCGACTCTGTGGCGCTATGTTAAGAAACTTCAGCTAACGACAAACATGCGAGTTGTATTTCTAAACGTCCATCTGCCGCAGATTTCTCCAAGCATTTGCTGACTATCTGGTACGGCCGTGTTCCTGTCGACGAATCGAATGGATTGATTTCGTTTTTGCCGAATTTTTGAAATTTCGTCTCATCGAAGGACAATCAACAAAGTGTTCCTGAATATCATTGCTAATCACAAACATCATAATTGGTTGAGTGAACGAGCAATTCTTGCAGCAAATAACAAAGATGTGGATCATTTCAACTTCACAATTCAAAATCAAGTCGTTGGTCCACTGCATTCCTTTAAATCTATCGACTGTGCCACGTGAATAACATCATTTCAATGTAATTAAAATACTTTTCATTTTTAATTTTGCACATTTATTGAACTTAATTCATTTTGAGTATTCATTCAAACTGAATTTAACTCATCCAATAAATTAACACAACATTTATTGATTCTGAGGCGGTACGAAGTTCGTCGGGCCAGCTAGTTTTATATAAAAGCATACAATTTCGAGTCGAAGTATAAAAGTTTTACGTATAAATAATACAGATAAATCAATATTAATTCTAATATTTGAAACCAGGTTACCAAATTGAAAAATTCTGTTTTCGTGTCGCAAAGTTAATTGAAAAAAAAAAACAATTTTCCAAAACGACAGGCCCTACTCGTAAGGCATTTTAAAAACATATTTTTTTGTACCAACCGCCAGTTTATTTTATTCAATTCAGATTTAATAAAGATAAATCCATAAAACGTAAACATGTAATATATGTCTAGCAAAAAATACCTATCGTTGTCGAACTAATGATTTAAATATGATTTTATGTTGTTTTTTTTTATTCATATCAACTAAGTATGTTTTTGCTAACCACATCAATATGAATATAACTTTCATCATATTTTATGACATTATTTATCTGCCCGGATAGTTTTATGGCGGAATTGTAGTACACACATAACTAGGAATACTAGTATTATCGGAACTGAGATTCCGGTATTTATAGATTTTTTTTTTAAAAAGAAAAAATACTGTTTCCAGTACAAAAACCATCAAATATTTTAATTCAGGTAAGGTTTGTATTTATATTGTCGATTTTCAGAATTGATAAACTTTTTTAATGATCAAAAACAAAAACTGAAATCTTTCATGGAAGCCATTTTGAGAAAAACGTTAACAACTGAAAAAAAGCATAACTAATTAATTGTATTTATGTGTGCCATATTATACAATATATATATATAACTTACAGTAGAACATTGTGATTGGCAAAAAATCGACAAGTATGCTTACTAAATATTTTGTCTCGTAATTTTTTGTATTTGACGAAACGTTCAGAGTAAAGAAGCTAAATTTGTTAGTTTAGCGAATTAAAAAAAAAAACGATTTTTTTATGGAATGAATACAGAATTTACTGAAAAATCAGCTCACAAGCTGAAGACTTTTTAGCTCTATGATTCTGCATCCATTTTCTTCTAACCACCTCAATATTATTTTTATTTTTTTTATGAAACATTAAAACACTGATTTTGGTTTACTCGCCTGGTATTTTTTAATCTTAATTGGTCATTTTGTTTTCTTTATTTAAACATTTGTTTTCGTATTGATATTTACTATAGCGATATTTGATTTAAATTACCAGTATTGATATATTCCTCTTGTACTGTAATCCCTATACATAACATATAGACAAATAATATTAATGTATTTAAGCAAGCATTATATTGTTTATCTTCTGTAATAAAATTAAGACATCATATTATTTATACACCTTTCTTCTTATAACAAAAGAAAAATGACTGTTTACTTTGTTAGCATCATTGTTTGAAATTGTAAGATTTTTAAATTACCAATCATGTTGGTGCAATTGACAATAAAATTTAGACAAATCTTATTTGTCTAAATAATAATACAAAAACTCTGTATCCGTATTAATTAAAAAGTTCTCGGATTTTTGTTTCTGTTTATCTAAATACTCCGAAGCACATAATTTCAAATTTACGAAAGAAGTGATGAATAATTCTTTTGTAACCAATTTCAAGTTGAATAATAAAATAAAAGTACCAATACTTTATAAAGAAAAGTTTAGTGTATTCGAGGAAGCGATCCTACAGCAATTATTTGTTGAGACATTGTAAAGTAGTTAGGTATGTTATCTCTTCAAAAATGTATGCATTGGCAGTAGGTTGCCGACCAATGAAGTAATAGATAAACAATTCAGGGTAAAGTTTTGTGAGGGTTTTATGGACGGTTTCTGTGATACCGATTAAACGTTTTCAATATCCTGTGCGGGATATTGATGGTTTTCTAAATAAACAATACTATTCGAAGATGTTTGTGTTTGGCTGAATATTTTACTAAGCGAGTCTTTATATATAAACTTAAAGCTCAGATGAGAATAAACAATCACTTGACAATAATTAATGCGCTGTTAGGAAAACTTATACGAACGTAATAAAAATTAAGTAGCATCATATTATAGTAAACTTGGAAAATATTGGTGTGTATTGATGACAGGTAGAAAAAAACGTTGGATAATAAACTCAACATTCTAATTATTACCATAATTAAATTTTCCATTAGGCATAGATGCATGAAAAAGGTAAAAAGGGTTGCTGTAATATAGTTTATGTTTTTAATGTTACTTAAATCTGTCGACAGTTAATGTATTTACTATAATACAGATGAGTTATTTACTAGTGAGAAATTTTAACTGTTATATTACCTATGCAATAGTTTTTTTTCTAACTGTTTTTTTATCCAAATTACTGAAATAAACTCCATGCATCCTGAGTCATTGATTGAATAAAATTGCAAATATCAATGCGGTAAAATTGGCAGGTCTGCGTAAGAGTGGCCAACGTAGTGGGTAGCGGAGCTCTCGGGATCAAATCCCGAGACTGTTCGACAGCATGGATGTCTTTGATGTCTAAAATTCTCTCTTATCTCTCATATTAGTTAGCGAGTAGTTGACCTTTAGTGTGATCTTAGCCATATCATTATATTCCATTTTTTTTGGATATCAAATTTATGGAGCTTCAAGTACCAGGACGCGCCAGCGTCAAGGCTCTTCCAGTCTCCTTCATCGATAATTTTTTTGAAAATTTGTAAATTTCATCCTCTTACCATCGTTTGCTGACGGAAGGGTGTGATCACTACAGAGATAAGAAGTTCGCGAGAACTCCACATTTATTATTTTGCAAATCACACTCCATATGCTTCCTCCATCTTATCTTCGAGGAAAGAAGGTTAGGAAACTGAGTAAGCAAAAAAAACATGGAAAAAATTCTGCTAATATATCATATAGGAGTCTGAAATTTCAGAGTAAAAGAATCCTACACCCTCCTATCCAATAAAACGGGCTAATCGATTAGCTAAATACGGATCTTACACTATTTAAAAAATAGAGGTTGAGCAACTGAGTAACAAACAGTTTTCGTAGAAAAAAACTTCTATTGAGGTACCTCCATTAAGAGGCATTATTTTTGTATTACATTGGAAGTGTACATGGATTTAAAAAAATGTTCACCTGAACGAAAAGTTGTATAAAACCGTTTATATCGAAAAATCGATTACACGTGTTCATTTCAAAACGTGTCAAGATTTTTTTCAACAACATTACAACTGTATCAACACACTTGTGTTTACAAAAATTATTTTGTTAGGTCAGCACATAACAAGTTGATACCATAACCCTGCCCTGGTGTAGGGCAATAGTTACAGCTCATAATGTGTTTATTTTTATATTTAACCACCACAAAAAAAATATTATAAAATGGACACAGCCTTCGCTGCTGTGTTGACTCAACAGTTATCTGCAGAATGCCAGCGTCGAAACGAAAACAAAAATGTAATAATGATACTTAAAAATGGTTTTACGAGGCAAACGTGTCACTGAAAATGGACATACTCAGCGTTTAGTAAACAGTTTAATGTTTCTAAATTTATTTTGATTTGATTTGATGGTGAATCACATAGGAAATTTAGCAAAAAAATAGTAATTTAAAAAAGTCACATATGAGAAACATTAAGTTAAAATAAATGTGTGATAATTAAATTCGTTCTCTGAATGATAAGTCTTTAGACCATATGTGCTAGATTCTAGCACATTTGGTCTAAAGAGTTATCTCAGCGTTTACCAAACTTTTTTTCCCTTGACCCGGTTATTTTAATATTTCTCCTTCGTGACCCATCAAATTTGTTATTGTCTACTAGAGGTCTGCACGGGCCAAAATTTTACAAAACTACCCGGTCCGAGCCCGAAAAAGTCACGCGCGACCCGGCCCGGGCCCGAGTCTAATACCGCACTTGTTACCCGAACCCGACCCGAAACTCTTTATTTTAGCTCACCGAGAAATTTGAAATCCTCGATTTGCTATACTTTTTCCCAGATTATCTCCGAAAGTCCTTTTTTTTTAGCTCACCGAGGAATTTGAAATCCTCGATTTGCTATATTTTTCCCCAGATTGTCTCCGAAAGTCTTTTTTTTTTTTTAGCTCACCGAGGAATTTGAAATCCTCGATTTGCTATATTTTTCCCCAGATTATCTCCCAAATTCCAAGGCCCGGCCCGGCCCGAGCCCGACTCTCAATTGCGCTTACCCGCCCGAGCCCGGCCCACGGGCCGGGTCGGGTAAGAGCCCGTGGACCAGGCCCGGGCCCGTGCAGACCTCTATGGCTTATACTACTACCAATAGGTAAAATAAAACAGTATATTTATGTCCATACAGACTTTATATGTTATAATACAAAATAATTTACTCTGATAAATCTATAAATAAATCAAATGTACCAATATTTTATTAAAATTTGTACTGCAGTTTCTTGTTAACTAAAAGCTCCAGTTTTGGAGAAAATGATGATATCTTTATTCTTATATCTGGTTCGACTTCCAATCGGTTTCTATATTTAATTTTTAAGAGAACCTGTATTGAAAATCCTACACTCTATATAATTAAATATACCTACGTTTAAAAGAAAATATTTAAGGAAAACTGTTTTGCATACTTTTTCATTTTATATAAAAATAATCTTTACCGGAGTCATATATAATATCGACTGTGGAAAGGAAAAAAGGACGTAACCCACGCATATCAAATTTTATAGGAGGCGCAAAAAACGTATTTTGATGATTTTGGGCCATGTGAAAATTATGAATTATACACAACCTTGAAGTCCACGAAGACTTCTAAACTGGTGTCAAGTTGACATAATCTAATATTAATTAAAGAAATTGTCTAGGAAAAATCTTTGTTTCAGTCTTTTTTCTTGGTTTCAATTTTTTACAAGCTCATCTTTTTCAAACATAAAAGCAAAACTTATATACTAATTCGGCATTTGCAGCTTGCATCCTTTTGATAGAACGTATATCAAGTTTGATATATTGTGATTATCGAAAAAAATCTGTTTTGAAAAAACTGTGGGTTACGTCCTTTTTCCTTTCCACAGTCGATATTATGTGGACTATACTATTCAGAGGGTCTTATAGCGCAGCCGTTAGCGTTGGTGACTTCAGTACCGAATCTTACGGGTTCGATTCCCAGTACGGACATAATTTTTTCGATCATTTAATAACTGGGCATAGAAAGAGCGTTTAATTAACCACTAAGCATGTCCTAGCCGCATCCCTCTATCCCAACTACTCTCTTTGGAAAAGAGACGTTGAGCGACTGAGTAACAAACAGTTCTCGCAGAAAACTTCTGTTGATATATCTCCATATAGGAAGCTTTATACTCTACATTTGGGAGCGAACATGGATAAAAAAAATGATAGTACTGTACTGAATATATTTTTAAGACAACTTATTTACAAACTGCATTCATTGCTGATTTGCTGGATGTTGAAACTGGTTTAGCCATGAGTAAATGTTTCCACCCTGTTCGGCTAATTAATATAGAAAGAGAAAGTTACAACCTTAATTATGTAATTCATATATTAAGAAAAAGAATCAATGTTTACTTAATTAATAAATAGCCTTTCGATATTGTAAGTCTACAGATTCTTCTCAAAAAGGCGAAACATGTGTCACAATTGTTAACATGTGCAGTGAAATAAAAAAAAATGTAAAACTTCAGTGGTATCATCAAACTTACATAATGAACGACTACAATAATAATTGAAATTAAACATGTAATTCTGAGCATACAAATTACTGACTGGTTTTCATTTTAAACCCAACTAAAATCTAGTTTTAAAATCACAACATTTAATATATATTCAGGTTTACACAAAACATTTATCCCGATAGAGGCATTTCAAATGTTTGTGGACACATTTCGTTTAAACTTATTTATTTTACAGTGCTTTTAAACAAAATACTAGAATGTAATTTTAGTACGATATTGAAAGAGAAATATGGAAAACACGAAAAACCCATGTCATTGATTGTCCCTACCGCATTTATTATTCATTTTCAACATGGGTACAATACAAAATTTCCTGGTGATTTTGGATGAAAGGGAATGTATATTTGAATTTCTCTCTGGATTGAAACCGCATATATTTCATTGAATTACAATTATTTGTTTGGTTTGATAATAAAATATGATAAACTAAAGTAATTCATACAATGACAGTCCAAATCTTTCAATAAAAATTAATATTTTTTTCATTTTTATTTCTAGACGACTTATACTTGGAAAAACATTTGTCTTGTCAATGAGTGGCGGTCAGAGAAAGGGTCATGTTTTTACAGTGGAAATTTTATGTTATGCTATCACCGCTGTCGTGCTGAAAAGTTCTTACTACAGATTAACACGTCTCGGAGTACTTAATTTTGATGATACGACTCTATTTTTTATATAAATAATATTTTTACTTTTATATTATTGTAATAAACTTCTTTATTACAATAATATAAAAGTAAAACTTTTGTCGCCTGTGTGGTCGAGTGGTCAACATTGTCGACTACCGCTACGGAGGTCACGGGTTCGAATCCCAGTACGGGCAGTTTTATAAATTGATTTTTCAATCGATTTGTAAATTCCTGTTCAAAGGTATGGATGTATTTGATGTCTTGAATTCCCCCCTCCCCCCATCCTATCATATGAACGGGGCGTAACGATTTGGAAGTGATTTTGCATCTGTATATTTTTTGAATATAACATGATTACATAACAATAAATATATAGTAAACATGTATTCGTAAATTCAAACATTAGTAAAAGTAAATTTTTTGCATGGGCATTTTTTATGTTATCAAGCCATTTTTTATTTACTGTATGTTCTAACGTAAAATAATAAAAGAATTATCTTCCATAAATTAAAAAACTTTTGAAATTATAATAAAATAAACAGAAATGCTAAGATTTCTGTTAATTTTTTTTTTTTAAATGTAATTATGAAGAATACCCAGAAAACTTTATTTTACAACAAGTCTGTTACAATTTCTTTTTCACCCGGAAGCTTTTTCAATTCTACATTCGAATAAAAATTCCGTTTAAGTTTATTCAATTTCTCGATAATTTACCAATTTCAGTGGTGCAATTTTAATCCAAGATAAGTCCCAACTTAACACACTCTCATTATTTAATTTTCAAACGTTAAATACATTCCTCACTTCTTAGCGCGAAGACTTATTCTCTACATACGCTTGCCACGTGTTACCCACCATCCCCAATGTCATTAAATAACAAATTATTTACGGTTTTTTTGAAAATGGGTGCTTTTGTATTGAGCTAAGAGAACTTGACGGAATTTCACTATAATTAATTATATTACATACCTATATATCTTGTATTTCTTCGATGTATTCAGCGGTAACTTTGTGGAAGTTTATTTGTAACATAAATTAAATTTGATAATTCAGTGTAACTTGGTGTTTTAAAAAATGTGATAAGTGTTTTGTTTCTTTGATGACCATAATCAGCTGTAAGTTGTAACATCGCAATAAACTTATAATTCATTTTAATTCTTTAGTTATGAATTACAAAACAAAATATCGAGGTTTGTATTTTTCTACTAGACGTAGGGAGGTGCTTAACAATTGAATAGTACTAATTATAAATAAACTACTTAATTTACTATTTTTTTGTATTTAATGCGACGTGCAAGGAACTTTGTTTTATGAACAGTTGAATTTAAACGATTCTATTTTTGCACTCTTTGGATCCTGACTATTGATCCGCGGAGCCCAATTTCCTTAAAAGTACGTATGTATATGTATTATATGTACGTGACGTCATGAAGTAAAATGCTGAAGGCATAAGTTGAAGTGAAAGCAAAATAATTAAGCGCAAACGTGTCTCGAGCACTTTGCGTGTCGTGAAAGGACCAACAGAGGTAGAAAACCATTCAACATTCCCTTAAATCAAAATAAATATATCTTTGGCTGACAATGTATGCATTTTGATAAAATTACGTTTGGTAGTCAGATCATACGGTATATTCAGACATTAGTTGTCAGTTTAGGTTTATATGTGTATTTGAAGAGACTGAAAGGCGAAACCCGAGTCATTAGTGATAAGACGTGTGTAAATGTACAAAATTTAAGAAATCTAAATTCAATATTGAATTTGAATCAGCCGTACAGTCAAAGAAATATTAATTGAATCATTAAGCGTAATTATGAAAATGTAAACAAAATACTATTATGTTTATGAAAACTTTACACTTCTTTATAGTTTCGTATCAAGACCGGCTTAATTTTATATAGTAAAAATAAGATTTAATTCATTATTATATCGACTGTAGAAAGAAAAAAGGACGTAACACACAGTTTTTTCAAAAGAGGTTTTTTTCGATAATCACAACATATCAAACTTGACACGTTCTATCAAAAGGATGCAAGCTGCAAATGCCGAATTAGTATCTAAATTTAGCTTTTAAGTTTGAAAAAGATGAGCTTGTAAAAAATTAAAACCAAGAAAAAAGACTGAAATAAAGTTTTTTCCAGATTCCATTCCATTAGATTATGTCAATTAAACACTAGTTTAGAAATCTCTGTACATTTCAAGGTTGTATATAATTCATAATTTTCATATGGCCCAAAATCATCAAAACACGTTTTTTGCGCCTCGTGTAAAAATTGATATGTGTGGGTTACGTAATTTTTCCTTTCCACAGTCGATATGTTTATATTTGAGAAATAAAAATGTGGCGTTTCGTCGCTAAATACACCCAGTCGAACTTTAATTATTAATAAATTACAAACATTATATTGTATGCGTCAATTTATTTAGTTTCAGTTGACTTTTCAGCATAAAAGGTTGGCCGCCATTCTAGTAAGCCCTACGAAGACGAAGCCTTTGAAGATTAGGGTACGCACACGTCGTGAATGGAACGTGGAACTCTTTGATAAATCCATGTAGTTTATTCGGTTGATTGTAGATTCCGACTGATAGTCATTGTTTATTTCAACAATGAAAGTACGTACGTGCGCTGTGTTTAAGCACTCGCGATTATTCATTTGACAAAAGCATTACAGATTAGCAGTTAACACTGATTTAAAGCCGGGAAATAGCCCACGATGTGATACCGGAATCGTAACATGCGTAAGAACACCCCTGAAGGCAAGAACATATGAACGAAAACGTTGAAAAAATGAGACGTTTAAGTGTTTGATATAAGTACGACTTGCCATTTCGAAATGGTTGCTGCGCGACCGCGCACTCATTTTGGGTTGACGCACACACAACAATTTCAATAATATTTGTTTTATTTGAATAACCCCAATTGACCTAAATAAACTTTAAAATGAAAATATTAGATTTGTTGTAAGGAATGACGTAAAAAGGCATTTTTTTTAAAGCACATACCTCCATTATTTATTTAATTTATAGCATACCTTTTTAATATCTTTAGATTGTATTGAGAATCACCTTACCTGAAAAAAGGATAAAACTAATTAGAACATTTATTGAAAATATTTTTTTCAAATAACTTTAAAAATATATAGTTTCAATAAGTATTAACTAAGAGATCATTCAGTTAACTCCTGGCCCTGGGGTGGGTTGGAAGGGGCTCGCGTGAACCTCTTTTTAAATTTGACTTACGCCAGCGAGCTCCTTGTTAAATTCGGAAAAAAAACAAAATTATCAGATCGATGCGTTATATTATATAATGTATAAATATGAATTAAAATTAAATTTGAGAACGCATTTATGTACATTTAGAGTTTCTGATATATACAATAATTAGAATGGTTTCAGTACAACGTTTGAAACGTGTAAGTGAACCGGAAATAATTGACGCCATTTCTGTGTCAATTTTGGGTACTCCTCACTTTTGCAATCTAGAGTTTATACTATTTTCATCCATTGATATTACATAATATAAATAAATGAAGTAACATTATATTGCTTTGATAATCATTGCGTATAATCGTATAATAAAAAAATCCACCCCTTTTCCGGAACACTACGAACAGCTTTAATATTCAGCGAAACCCTTGTTAACTTATCGGCAGCTCATCGTTTTCCTGACCTATAATATTCCTTGGATTATCTCCGATATGCTTTTATTCTTGTTCTCGAAATTGAAATTCAGTTCAGTGGGAAGAAGTTCATTAAAATTTTCACCAAAGCATATTTGAGTGAAAAAAATCTGACAAACTTCGTTAACGGTTTCTTTATTATTTTAATAATGTTTTAATATATAATGAGTATTAAAAAGTCATGGACGCTCTAACTTTTAAGCAAGTGACTTATTTTAAAGGCAAAATTAAAACGTTCTTAATTAAAAGGAATTAATAATATAATAATTGAATTGGGGCTTGGTGTTTTGTATCGGAGGATTGCTTTATTACAAAATAATTACATTTTCAGGCGCTTGAGATTATTAGAAAGGATAATCTAATTAATTTCTAATTTAATTTGTTACGTAAGTGAGTAAAACCGAAAATTACTTCGACACATAATCATGTGAAACCATAATATAATTATTACCCTTAGGTTGTACAAGAAATGTTAAAATCAATCAATTTACGGTATCATGTTATATCTTTTAAAACTTGTATTTATATAATATAATGTTTATTAAGATTTCCAGTGATGTTATTAAATATACAAAAATAAGACTGTTAAATATGACTTTTAATGTCATATACCACCAGATATGTTGTTACACTTCAAATGGAGTCATCTCTATTGAATGTCAATTCGATATAATCGAATACGCTCGTGAATTTATTCTCAATGAAAACATATCGGCAATAGACGTAAATTATATTTTTACATGTTACATGGGCTTTCTGCATGGTTACAAATGTTACGATGGACTAAAAGATCTTCCATTTTAACTCTAATGCAATGTGGTTAATTAAGATTGAATATAAAATTACACAATTTAATATAATACTAATGTTTATTTAAGATAAACCCAACTGTCTGTTGATTGAGTCTGCGTGTACTGTATAGAACTCCATTGATTAAGGTGTAAAAATTCGTATTTGTATATCTTCTTTGGCCATGTTTGCTCCCTATGTGGAGCATATGGTCGCCACGCGGCACCTCCATGTTTCCCTGTCTCCCGCCAATTGCTTTGCTTCCTCCCATGACATGCCAGCATCCCTCAGTTCCGCTGAGTACATCCAATGTACTAGTACCCGACGGACGTCCGGGAAGCCGGAATCCCACCGGTCGAAAGAAGAGGCGGGCAGGATTGAGGCTTTTCGGAGGCATCCGCAGCACGTGGCCCAGCCAGTTCCAACGTCTCTCCATAACCACTGACGTGACGCTATCTTGTACGCTCCTTTATTTATGAATTCCTCACAAAATTAAACCACATCACCCCCATTATCTGACGCAAGCATCTGTTCTCGAAGCTCAGTATACGGTTTTTCTGAGTATTCGTCAGGTGCCATGATTCGCACCCGTAAAGCAGTACCGGCAGAATGCAAGCGTTGAATAAGTGGCATTTGGTTTTAATCGAGTACAGCTGTGTGTTCCAGACAGTCCGCATTGAGTTGAATGTGGCTCCATACATTCTAAACTGGTAAATCTAAAATACATTAATACTTTTTCACCTTTTACAACTGTTTGTCGTTAGTCGAGTTGTTAACAAATCTTCATAAGCTTTCATCTATCGAGAGTTCAAATCCTTAAATGAAAAGTTAGATAAATTTAGTTTTCAATTGATTGAGAGTCGAGTCATGGGTTTGAATTTAAATTGCGGGCGTAGCTTTTCCTAAAAACCATTTTATATCTTCATCTTGAAAACTCTACGAAGAACGGTTGAGCGATTTACTTTTGATTAGTTTTTGTTTGTCAAATTTTGTTAAGATAATATGCTCTATTTGAATTATATTCGCTACATTGTACACTCTTTTTTTATTTTTACTGACAATGTTTTTGTTTAAGCCAAAGCCAAACCTTTTTACAATTGAAAGTCTTTTATTTTCTCTCGGCATATTATGATTATAAACATGACACAGTGCAGTCATCAAAAATGTCGTGCGATGTCAACATAATAAAATAACAACGAGCACCATTTAAAAATGAGCCGGCATGGAAACGTTCTCATTAGCAAATTAAACACGGGTAAAATGGCAGCCACTTCAATCCCCTTGTGATTTTACAAATGCAGAAAAACATAATTAAATTGAAACAACATCCACTTAAATGCGATACGACTAACTCCGCCCTTAGATCACAATCCTCGGGGGAGAATCGTTGTCCATAAATAATGACCGATTAGTATAATGATGTTTACTATTTATTATATGGACGAATTGTGGCAGTTTTTGCTATCGCTTTGCAATCTGGAGTTTGAATAACTATATGAAATTGTGTATCTATGCGTACTTTTCTCTTGAAAGTAAATGATTTTTATACAGTCAAAAATAAAACCATTTTTTTAAGTTTCTTTTAAAGCAATTTTATAACAAAAGATTGATGAATTGAAAAATGTTGTAAAGCTATCTACGTGTAGTTAATATGTCACATATGAAAATATTATCATACCACTGTTATACATACTCAACACCATAGCATACTATGTCTTATTCTTTATGACATTCTATTTTCAAATGTGTTTCATTCTAGAATGAAACAATTGAAGTATGAAACTTTAGTAGGATAGAAAACAATTGCAACCTGTCAGCTAATCGTGTATGCGTATAAAATTAAGTCAAGTAAAGTTAACTCAATATGTTTAAATAAAACAAAATGTTAAAATATTATTACTAGGAGGGTGAATTCTGAACAACATTAAATTTGGTTAAACATTTTTATTAAAATAACCGTATCTAAAAAACATCCTTGGGATATCAAAAGTGATTATTTGGCCACATTTTTTTTTAAACTAATGAACGATAATAAAGAAAGTTAATTAATTTCTTTGAAGAGCTCGCGGTTCGTTCTAACACTCTGTGACCGGGTCACTCTTATATTCTGCAAAGGGGAGTAAAGTTACAAGCCCTTCACTTCACTTTTCAAAAAAGGCCTTTTTTAGGGTTAATTAAAACAGAAAAAGAGGGACCGTCATTAAAAACGGAAAGCTCGCGGGTCCTTCTCCTTTTTTGCTTCGACGTCGCGTCAGAATTTTACGCACGTACGAGGATGATTGATTGTTACCATATCAACACTTTTACGATAGAAAAAGTTTCGTCACATTATAATATTTAAGCTGTTAAATTATTTTCATAACGATTAAACTATATTGTTGACAACACTACTTTGGTCTGTAACTAATTGATGTCAGATGAAATTCAGATATAATATATTAAGAATCTAATTCTGCGCTCCTCCGATTAACAAAAGACCTAGTAGTTTTAGTCGTCCATCACTACTTCGCTAACAATCTTTGTAGTGAAGAAATTCCATTAAATACAGCGAAGAGTAGAGTAGGCTGCAGTGGTGTAGTGGGGCGGGGGCGCGTGGGGTCGGTGCTTCCACACCTTTAATAAACGATTTAGAAATTTTGCGGTTAACGTTTTTTTTCAAATCTTAATATAATGGAATTACTTTTATAATAATTTATTAGATGAACGTTTAGTTGGAAACCTATTTTTTATATTTATGAGTTGATAGCTATTTCGGCTTTTGCCATCGTCAGAACTATGGCGAAAGCCGAAATAGCTATCAACTCAAAAATATAAAAAAAACTGTAGAACTAAATACGTTGTTATTTTTACCCTATTATAATGGAGTTCTACCAAGTAAATGCCAAATCGATATATAATATGCAAATTATATATTGTACTTGAGTTTAGTGTGCTTGTTTCATTAAAACTGGTCAGGGTTTGAATGTGTTGACAAGTTTAACGCTACCACACACGCAACGTAAAATTAAATTCAAAAACATTTTCTTTTATTTCACGAAAGCAAAGGTCGCACGTTGCGTTTTTTTTATTTTCCAACAGCGATAATCACTCATGAAAGAGAAACTTTCGAATAAAAATTTACTGCTCGTCACATAGTAAATTAACATTCTAATCTACGACAAAAACTGTCGCGGTGAAACAATAAGTTTTCATTACTCTTTTTTATATCGCTACTAGACCCTTATCACACGGGGCTTAACTAGCATCATACTCGAGCTTACCCAGACCTGTATCACACTATTAAAAAAATTTCATTTATTCGCTAATATTAGGTGTTGTAATACATAATTTTATGCGTTTTCTTCTGTATTCGGAAGCAGTCAAAAAAGATAAAGAAAAAAACCTTACTTTTTATTTTGTGCACGTATACCAACGCTATTCTCATATGCATAAGGATCAAGACTCTAAACCAGTGGTTTGCAAACTTTATGTTACTAAACCCTTTGAAAAAAATATATTATAATACTAATGTTTAGCAGTTGTTTCAGCGATACTTTAACGTCAGTCCTAATTCATGATAATTAGTGAAAAGGTAATGATAATTCCTTTCTGAAGAAACAATATTAGTTCTTAGACGTGTTTCTATAAATACTAGGACTGTGGAGTCGCTTTTAAAGTCATGAAGTCGGAATTTTTTAACTGGAGACAGACTCGAAATAAACTTATAACTTAGAGTCGTTCAAAAAAGTGTATTCAAATCGCAAGTCAAATGTGAATCCACTGCATTCCACTTAGCCTAAAAAATAGTTAAAGCTAAGGTTGGAGTCGAAGTCTTATATCTTGACAACTCTGACTGGGAAATACTACCACAAATTACCAGTATGTCACGAACCACGGCTTAGCGACCATTCTTTAATTCACTGTTATCATTCATCATTTTTTGTTTATTTACTTGATAAAAACTATTATTAAAGTGTTGTTATTTTTTTTCCTGAAATATAGAATGGCATTTAATTTAATATTTTGACTGAAAAAAATATCTGATTAAATGAAAATTATTTCACTTATATTTAAAAGCATACCCAAAAATACCACTAGATATTCCAAATACATATAATAACGCTCGTTCCATATCACGGTTACAAACATATATATGTGTTTATAAATGTTATCCAAATATTAAATACTAGTTTACAATGCAAATTCTGTAGAATCTAAATAATTTATTCTCATAAATTAATCTTAAATTGATGTATTCCATATATGAAGTAACGAAGTATGTAATTAAACCAAATTAAATTTCAGTATATGATATTGTAATGCGACCGTTCTTTCGACCTCTGTTGTAAAATTTGATGAAAACATTACTGTAAATCGCTTGAACGGATTTAAGGTTATTTTTCAGAGTCAAATATTAATTGAGGGCATGCAAAATAAATTCCATTTCACGGATTGAATTGTTATTCGTTATTCGCAAGGGTAGAATAATTATAAGAACTTAATTGAGAACGGCTCCATTGATAAATGCACTAAAACTTCATGGAAAAATATTATTATCAGAAAAAACCCTTAGTATATACTTTCAGTGTAGAGTAATCGAAGCGTCTCAACAGAAGTTTTTGTACGAGAACTGAGGTTTCGTCCAATTGCTCAACTTCTCTTTTTTCGAAGAGAACAAGAATAGATAGGACAGCGTGGTTAGAACAAACCATGTTTTCCCGCCACAGCTATACGGTTTCCCGTGTTGTAACAACGTTATGCGTTTTTTTCAGTTTTTGTTCTAGAATTTTCTCGAAAGCTGTCACCCAAGATTTTCCAACTTGCACATATGTTTGCTGGCTGACCTTATTGAATCTATAATTGCCTAAGCTCCAATCTATAAAGATTCACAAATTTTCTGAAAGCAAAATATCTTGCCTTATCAGCCACCATGTCGGCGTGACCAGTGGGTCCGACCAATGGTCGGACAGACTTGAATAAGTCTTCTCGGTGCTTGATATAAATGGACAATTCCAGAGGGTGTGGTTAGTATCCCGCATTTTGCGCCATTTACATATTGGTCCATCTACTATTCGGCTAAGCTTGAAGAGCTAGGCAGCGAAACCACCGTGCCCAGAAATGATTTAGCTTGTCCAGTGATTTGGTATTATTATGTTCGTAAGTTCTCTTCACCATTTAATTATAGAGAAGAGTTTATAGATCGGACGTCCGTTCAACGAAACATCCCACCGCCCTTGCCAGATTTGGAGCAACGCAAGTTCAGAAACTTTACGGGTCAGTGGCCCTAAAAATCGTATACATAATATGTTTTTTTTTATATAAATTTACAAATTAAACTGTTGGTTAACGATTTTTAATCTAAAAAGAAAGGTTTAGTGCACTGTTGATGCCAAAACACAACTGTGACGAGTGACACAAATCACATCACGTAAACTAGTTAATCACAAATGTAAGAATCAGAACACGTAGTCGTTCGAACACAAAAAATAACAAAAAAGGCTAAAAATTAGCTACACAGTAAGAAAAAATACGTACAATTTATACTTATTGCACGATTCTTTACAGCAAGGCACTATTAAACACAATAATACACTATTTTTTATTATTATCCACCACGGAGCGAACGTGAACACGTCCATGCGTTTCAAAGTAGATAGGAACTGCTTGGTAATCAGATACTTTTTTTTTCGGAAAGAACAAGAATACGAAGAAATTGTTCTCGCTACGCTCCGTTATTTTAGGATTGAGAAAATACGAGGGAATTTTTAGGCATCACAAGCACCAATGCCTTCGAACAGAAATCGATTGAAAAACTGCTGTTCTTACTTTGATTTGAAACTGTTAGATCCGTCACACACGGCGGCGAAGTTAACTGTAAGGTATGAGGTAGTTTATAGACATCAAAAGCATCTATGCCATCGAGCAGAACCCGATAAATCATGTGTATTTTTGCCATATTATCATTATTGGAATACATATTACCAGTGGCGGTTCCTGACCTGAAATCTTGAGTGGGCTAGAGAAAAGCATATTTCCACTTCACTTTATACATTAATCTACAAGCAAATTAACAAATATTACGATACTACTGCAATGCATAAATTTTTATATAATAAAATCAATGCTAATGTAACTAAGAAATAATAGAATAATAATAACACGGAATCCTTAAAAATACAATACAACGATATTGGTTTTGTGTTTCAATGCATAAGTATGCGTAATGGGCAGATTGTTTTTAGCCCCCAACGATCAACAGAAGCTTGACAGATTGAAACACTATCCTTTGTGTTTGATGACGTTTCCGTACATACAAATACAAAAATAATCTAATCGTGCTTGATTGCGCCCCAGTGTAAAGAAATATTGCATGATATTGTCTGTGGTTACGGGCATGAAGGATTTAGCCCCTGAGTGGTGTTGCCAGTGAAGTAACGTTCCTGTTCCCTGGAAGTATTTATAGGGTTATTGTTTTTTTATGCCGGCTCAGTTTAAAATTGTAATACAATACACAATCGAGAATATGATTGTAGGTAGACGTAACATTGTCTTATATTGACAGAGGAAAATTAAAACAAAGATATTATATTCATTTGGGAAAGGTAAGTTACGCTTATAAATGTATTTATTTTGTTCAGCGGCCGAATTGCTGTTCATTTTTATTCAGCCATCTAATGTTTTGGGTGAAAAATGCAGGTCGGGCTTAGCCCACCTAGCCCAGTACCTAGAACCGCCACTGCATATTACTATACGAAACAAAAGCGACAACAGTTTTGTAACCTAAATATTCATAATGATTATCTGTAGGTTGTGGTTTGTAAAACGTTTAAGCGTTTTTTGATTATACTTGTTCGAAAATCATTATTTTATATTCGGAAGGCAGTGAGCTTCAATAGAAAACAGTACATAAATTGTTCAAATTATTTTTCTATCGTATGTTTTTCTAGCAACTTTCTTATAATCTACTGTTTTTTTTGTTTGATTTTTACATGTACCGTACCAGGTAACATCGTACAAAAATAAAACAGTGTTAAAATACTCAGCAATCATGAAAAAAGAAGAGATACTTGATGCAGTCTTTTTTTTAAATCATAAATAAGTTTAGCCATGTTAAATTAGTTAATTGAAAAACATGGCTGTCAATTTCTATGAATAATCATTTCAAATTATATTTTTGATCGTCTATAAATTATTATCAACTTAAAATAAAGACCGTATTATTTCACCAGAATGTCAAAGGTCCCATACAGTAGTAATGAGGTGGGTGTATTTTAAGTTACTTGATCAGTTGATAAATACAAAGTTTGAACCGATTGTTTGTCTAAGCACCTATTATGTATAATCCTATCAAATCAGTTATCAGTATTCAAAGCAAAACATTATTATTTCCAGAAGTAATCAAGAGTCCAGCGCCATTTTGTGTGCAAGCTCGCTGCTAATTAATTCCCGCCATTTTGTAAGTAGCCAGCCATCTGATGACGTCACGTCGTGTCTGCGTTGCAATAACGTTTCGAGTGCTAATTGAGAACATCCGCATCGCTTCCGAATGGCCACTGCCAAGCAGGAAGCGTTTGGAGTGTGCCCCAATTTAAGTAATACAGTGTGGTTTCTATACACAGATTGTTTCAGAATACATAATTAAATTAAGTAAAATGAAATATTTTTTTCAAAATATTCATTGCTTTAAATATTATTTTTTTATATTTTTGTCGGCAGACAATGATAAATAGTTTGTTACCTATTGACTATATGTATTGTGCTTACATAACTATACAACCCAACTGTGTTTTGTTTTCGATGGTTTCAGCGATAATTTACTGGAAGTTCATTTTCATTATTAAATTAAATTTTATAACTTTGTTACCCCACTTGTGTTGCAAATTGTGACACGTGTTTTGCTTCACCTCAAACATTAGAATCAATTACTATTTTGTTCGTAAATCTTGCGGCGTTCTGTCTTATGGTGCTTCTTATCATTTTGGCTGCCGTAGAAAAAAGTACGTTTGTACCTAACACACCGGCTATGATTTACAATTGTTAATGTAACTAGTTATTGACGAGTAACTCATCTCTGGCGTGTTGGGCAAGAAAAATTTGACACGATATCTCGTTTTTGGCAGTCATCTAGTTAAAAAAGAGGCGAAACACTTGTCACAATTTGTAGCACAAGTGGTGAAAAACAAAATTATCAAATTTTAATTTTATATAAACTGTTTTTCGTTTGAATATCGTAAAAATGATAAATGTTGAGTAAAATTGCTAAATTATACTAAATTAAATCCGGGGCGGTCACGGGATTTGGCGGGTAAATGGTCACGGATTCAAATTACAGTATGGACAGTTTTGATAGATTGAATTTTCAATTGATTTATGGATTTTTGTCCAAAGACATATATGTATAATTTCCCTTTTCATCTTATCCTAAAAAATACAATCGTGTCAATAGCGATTAGCTTACCACTAGTCCTGTTCTAGTCATATCCTTCGATCCCTACTCTCTTTGAAAAAGAGAGGTTGAGCAACTGAGAAACATACAGTTGTTGCAGAAAAATAACTGTTGAGATACGTCCATTGGGAGACCATATTCTCCACATTGGGAACCGAAAAAAATTGGATTTTTAATAAGTAAAGGAATCGAAGAAGCCTGAATTTTTAGTACTATAACCCTCAACCTCCCGTCCTCTTCCCATTCATCCTATCATATGAACGAAAGCGATTAACCAACTACTAGTCCTGCCCTAGTCCTATCCTTCTATTCTTACGTTTCTTATGTTTCTCAGTTGAGAAACATGCAGTTGTCACTGTTGAGATACGTCCATTGGGAGGACATTGGAAACGGACATGAATAAAAAAAGTGGATTCATAATAAGTAAAGGAATTAAAGAAGATTTAATTTTTACTTCTAGAACTCTCGAAACACCACGACTTTGCGACTCTTACTTACCTCGACTCCACAGGCCTGATTAAAAGAAAGTAAAAATAATTAAAACTAAATTACGATAACGTCTCGCGGGACGCACTGCACTTAAACTAAGCTCTACCAAGCACACCATTAAAAATATAAATAACCCTTTAATGACTGAACCACGTTTAGAGTAAATTCTCTACTCAAAGTAGAGTTTTCTAGAGTGATACTGACTAAAGTGGTGGAGTAGCCTTAAACTGCATTTGAATTAATTTACGTAATTAGTTAGAGAGTATTTTATTAATAGTTAAAGTAAATGCTATGCTTAATAACATATGAACGTAACAAGATGTGAACAATTATGAAATATCGTATTTTAAATGAAATATACTTCTTTGGCGATAAAGAATTCTTGGTAATAAAGATATATCTTTGCATATTTCTTTTGTTTTATCGTGTCCACTCCCAATGTATAGCATATGAACTCCTAATGGAGTTTATCGCAACAGAAGTTTTTTTACGAGAACTGCTTGTTATTCAGTTGCTCAATCTCTCTTTTTTCAAAGAGAGTAGGAATAGAAGAATAGGGCTAGGACAGGACTAGTGGTTATCTAATCGCTCTCGATGCACCCGTTTATGGGATAGGATGGGTGGGAGGGGGAAATTCAATACATCACATACATCCATGTCTTCGAACAGAAATTCATAAATCGATTGAAAAATCTATCTAGATTTATAAAACTGTCCGTACTGGGATTCAAACCCGTTACCTCCATTACCGAAACCGACGACGTTGACCACTCAACGACACAGGTGGCAATTGCATATTTCTATTTGCCCAAAAATGTATATTTTAGTAAATCTGCGAAAAAATTATTCAGCCAGTATGTTGTTACTAAGCATTCAAAACTATCAATCAAAAATGTGTTCATTAATAAGACTTAGTACCAAAACATTATTTAATAATTTTGTATGAGATTAACTAATATAATTTTATATTGCAGTTTTTATACAGCCGACTGCACTGCGTGGTCGAGTGGTCGACATCGTTGGCTTCGGTTGCGGATTTCACGGGTCACAGTATTATTTTATAAATTGATTTGTGGATTTCAGTCCAAAATAATGGATGTATAATATCTTGAATACCCTTCAACTCATCGAATCGTATAAACGGACATAGCAAGGACGATTAGCTAACCACTAGTCCTGTTCTAATCTTATTTTTCTATTCCCACTCTCCTCGAAAAAAAAAAGTTTATCAATTGATTAACAAATAGTTTTCGTAGAAACAGTTGTGTTGAGATAAACTCCATAAGGAGTTTAAATGTTCCACAAGCATTCGGTCAAAAAATGTACATAGACTTGTATCATATCATGTGTCCTTTTCTATATAAGATATTTTTATAAAAAAATAAAATGAGTGCTTACCTTGATTTGTGTGTCTTAATAATTTTAAATGTGTCGTAAAGAATCTTTTAGAATGCTTATTTCGATGGTCCGTATACTCAAATATACATATTATTAAATAAAAATATCATGTTAAGCATTCTTTAGCTAGCATCGTATTTGAAGCAATATTATTTCTATATTATCTTTAGACATTAATAACAGCATCTTTTATTAATTCAATATCATAAATTAAGATCTTCAGTGACAAACTGCTGTTACTTGTAGATTTTCTTACAATCAAGATTTATGATATTATAAAACTCGCAGGAAAATAATCTCTGTTCATTAAAGTGTCAAAGCGGAAGGCGCGTATTTTAAAAATAATTAAAAACAAAATAATATGTATTAAATTCTTGTCTAACTTTATATTTGAAGAGTTATTTATATGAGTGTTTTATTGATGGAGATAATATTTTTTAATATCCAATGAAAATTATTTTTGAAGACCAAAAAACACCTGTCATGAAACCATTAAACATATACTATAGTTTTACTATAATAAAAGAAAAATTGAATAAAAAATAGACTAAGTTAAGTCCAGACGTAACCTTTTTTATTATGAACTCACTATGTTAATAATTGAGCTTAGAACTACAATACAGTTACAAATTCTTATATTTATAATATTTGAAAAAGTATTTGTAATGTTTTGTTTAAGCACCATTTTGTTTGCTAGTTACTTTTGAAAAAAGTACAGTTTGCAAAAATAAAAATATTCAGCTTTCGTGAATTCTCATATATTATTTAAAAAAACAATATATTTTTAGTATGATAAGAACATGCAACTTCATTCTTAATTATTTTGTATCGCATAGTTTTAAAACAATGTAAATACTCATTATTTAGATAAAAGTTGAATTGTTTATTATAATTATTCGACTAAGAATATAATAATAGATAGTTTGGCTTCTCTGTCGTGAAAATTTTATTAACTGCCCGTATTCAATTTTAAATGTTGGAGTCGCAAACCGTCGGCGACAGACGAAAAATTGTTTGAATTATTTTTAGACTTTTGACCTTTCCGCTTGTGAAATTACAATCTCACAGCCACAAATCAAATCAAATCTAATTTACATTCACTCTTCGGAGTGAATTATTTTGGACAGATTTATTTCGCCCCTTTTGATTTTGTAAAAGAGGCAAATCAGGATTGAATATAAAACCCAGTACTAATGGAGTCCCTAACGCCCGTAACGCATCAAACATAATTAAAAAGATTTTTTTAACTTAGTTAACAAATGTTTGATTTCTTAATTTGACATGAAAATTCTTACAATAAATCAAAGTAGGATGTGTTTTTTTTTGTGAAAACGGAAAGGAGAAAAAAGATATTACTGCCGACGCCAATGCGCCATATACTTGACAAATATGTTAGACAGTATATATATATTATGTAAAAAATACTACTTTAATGATGATTACTAATCTGACAATTAACTATTTAACAAGAAAATTATTACAATTATGTATAGTTGGTTGATGAAACATCTTTCGATTTTTCAACTTAAATTAACTCGATGGCTGCCACAAACAAGATATTTCGTAAAAATTTTCGTGCTCAACAAGCCAGAAACGAGTTATCTCGTCAGTAACTAATTAAATTAATATCTGCAAATTATAGCCGGTGTGGTATAGGTAATTACTATTTATTATTTACGACATCTAAAAGGTTAAGAAAACTAATAATCATTCTAAAGATTTAATCATCAAGTATCAGTACATCAAATACTCATTTTGAGATAAGATTTTCAGCTGAAAATTTAAAACGCTACCTAACCGAGCGACACTTTAACATAAAATTTTGGAAAAACAACTTAAAATTGCCTTTTATTAAAAAAAAAAAACGAAAAAATTCCATTCGGCGTGAAAATTCACAGATCCAATTTATGTCGTGCTCTTTAAGTTGTACTCAAATATATAGTGTAAGATTGCCAAAACATATTTATAGTTCATTTAAAATTACGCAAAATTGTGATATTCACGCTATCGACAGCATCCAAACTTTCACATCCCTCCTCCACCTGCTCGTTCAACCCACTGGCAATGTTTTTGAAATAATATTAAATCTTGTTATATATCATAACAAAATATGTATACGATAAACATCAACAAAACTTACATATTGCTGTAAACTCTGAAGCAATCTGAAAGATAATTGTTATCATACAGCATTTAATTAATTAATTTAGTTATCTCGACTTTTCGGTTGCTATTGAAACGGCAGGTGTCCAAAATAAACGGACCAGCGGCATCTTCCGTGATGCGGCAAAAGTAACTGTCAAGTACGGTATATTAATGAACACTCTGAAACCTGTGAGAGGGTTCGACCGACCGGAAAAAGGTGTGTGACCTGGGCCCAGGATTAGTGACGATTTGAATATTCAACATATAGACTTCTTTGATTTTCTTCGACAAAGTTGTCAACCCTAAAGCCCGTATTCATTATGGAACGAATGTTTTTTTAACATGGCGCGCAACACAGTCTCTACGTGATGTTGGGATGTTGCAGATAACATGGTGCGGCATTTGTATGTGACGTGAGATATGCCAAATGCATGTTAACGCTCCTGGAGCGAGTTCATTGGCTGCAGATCACATGTTGACTATTGTAGACAGGTGTGCTACGAATTTCTCAACATGACAGTAGTGAAGGAAAACGAGATCATTACCCAATCGCAAATATGTTCGAAAGAAAACTGATTCGCATTTATATTATTTATCGATTTTCTTTCTCTTTTTTTATGTTATGTATCGCTGGATATATAGTATATTATTAAACCATTATTTATATACAGTGGAACCCACAATTACACTACCCCGAATTACGCGCTGGCTTGAAATATTCGCCGCAAATCCCCCAATTGCACGGTCGCATTCAATTGTCATTACTAAGAGACGGTCGTCTGTGCCGCGCATACAGTCAAATTTTGGCTAGCGTCTGTGTATTCAACACTTGCCAGACTATACACGCATAGCTTGACGTCTGTTTGTGTGCGGGATATTTACTACTACAAAAACTAAATAGTTCGTCCATATTTTTTTTGCAAAACCAAGGGAAATCTTAGTTTTGCGTTTTCCGCGAAAAAAAACCAAATCCCTAATTTTGTATGAGATTCACACCCCCAATTACACGGTCCTGACTATAGTCTAAATGTGGGTTTTACTGTACACTTATATTATGTTTAAATAATATTTATTTTCATTGTAATACGGAACACAGGTTTTTTTGAAAAATGCTAGATTGCGCCCACATATTATTTGTTACAATTGAAAATATATGTTATGGCGTTTCATATATTCTTCAATAACTTTGGCAATTTTTTTTTTAAATCATGTCATGACATCTGACTAATATATGGCTTCGTGTAAATTACATAAGTCTATCGCTTCGTAAATGATTGAATGCGTGAATTCTTTTTTTATTTGTAAGGACTCTATAAACATGATGATTAAACTTTACTAGAATGTTTTAACGGGTGACATTTTTGAAAAATCTGAAGTGAGTCGCAACATTGTTCCCGAGACATGAACGTAGATGTTGAGCGTCATGCCCCGCAACATTTGTCACCTAATGTGTACGTAGCTTTAACCTTCATACTATTCGATTGGTTACAATGAAAAGGAAATACAGTCACAAAGGTTAGTTTTGAACACATGTCATACAAAAAACAGATCATTTACTTACAAATCATTATTTCTAAGGTTTTCACTGTCAATTCTTGGTGGAAAGGTAGTATACAAAAAAAAATGGACTTGTAGTGCATCTAGCCTCCTTATTGAGATATCTCAAGAGATTTTTTTTCTACGAAAACTGTTTGATACTCAGTTGCTCAACCTCACCTTTTCAAACGGAGAAGGGATAGGACTAGAAAGTACTAGTGGTTAGCTAATCGCTCTCGCTATGCCCTCTTAAGAATAGGATTATTTGGAGGGAATTTAAAACATCACATACATCGATACCTTCGTACATAAATTCATTAATCGATTGAAAAATCAATCTATAAAAACTGTCCGTACTTGGATTTGAGCCCGAGACTTCCGTGTTATAAGTCAACGACGTTGCCACTCGACCACGTTTCCGGTACATTTTACTATCAATCGACAGTATTTTGTATATTTAACGATTTTATTTTACTTTTAATATCGTCATTTAATTACAACACTTTTCTGACACATTTATTTTCTTACCGCTTTTTTAAAAATTACAAATACATAATATGGGTCGTCTGGTAACAAAAGCAGAACTGTTCCATACATCATGTATGGAACAGTTCTGCTTTTGATACCAGACGACTCTAATATACAATTAACCCTCCAGAGACGAGAGCTTTTTTTCGATAAAAAAAAAAAATTTAAGCCATATTTTTAAGTCACGGATAACTTTTAACCCTAACCAAAATTTAAAAAAAAAACACAAAGTCGTTGTAAAGAAACCTAGCATGACTATATGGTCATGCTTATCCTTTTATTACAGTGTAATATTGTGTACGGACCGTAGTAAGCATGAACGTGGCCGTATGGGCATGCAAACATTCGGTGTTGAAATATAGCTAAACGTGAAATATTAAAAAAAAAATACAATTTGACCTCTTTAAATGAACAGGATTTAAATACAAATATGTTAGCAAAAGAACTGTAAATAATTTGATGTTTTGATAAAAAAAAAAACCAACAGTTTCAAAAAGTCCATTAAAAAAAACGGAAATTAAAAAAATCGCATGTGCTTTTGGTGGCCGTTTCTGTCCCCGTGGCTGATGACTAACTGAAGTCTGTACCCTTCTTAGCCAAATATGAGTGAAAACAACGATATTTAGGTAGAAAAGGATGAATAGCTGGATCAATAGACAACGATGTTTACTGAGACCGTATGGTCACGCTCGTCCTTGGACGGTTAAATCAAATGCTTCAATTACACATTATAAATAAAATTTCTCTTGACAACCAATTACTTTTGCATTATCAGTCGCTTTGTCGGCAACTTATTGATTGTGGTTTAAGCTGTCTGAAGTCAAAAGCAAAAGACATTTTAACCGTATTGCAAGAAGTTTGCCGAATAAAATAAAACATCTTTAAAAGTCGCAATATAGCAATAGCTCACAGTAAGTCAGAAATACGCAGAAGAACAAAACTTATATAAAATAATAGCTTTAGGATGAATAGACATCCGTGTGCAAGGAGAAACTAAATTTCGCCGAGGAAAAGTTTCAGAGATGAATAGTATATTACTATGATTTATATTAAATTGTTTCATAGTTTTATCGAAATGTATTAACTTGTTCTCTGCAAAATGTTAATAGTCATTGTACATGCATTAAAATCTTAAATGACAAAATCGTATTCGAAAATAATTTAATAAATTAGTAGACATTATATGGGACCAGGGATAGGGAGGGGGCTCGGAAGGGCGCGCCCCTTGTTAATTTAAGAGAAAACAATATTCTCAGATCAAATTAGTACATATTGTTACACATTAAAAGTGTATTAAGTAACAATCGATTTCTAATTTAAATATTTCATATAATTGCATAGAAGTGTTAAAAAATTACTCCCGGAACACTGAGAATTGCTTGGAGAAAAAGCGATCCCCTTGTTAATGTATTGGCAGCCCACCGCTGTATGGAATTTTATTGATACAAATCAGAATGCGGTTTATCTGTGTGCAAAAGAAAAATTGCGATAGGTTTTGAAAATTAAAAAAACAAGTTAAATATGCCAAAATAGCCGCAATATTAATTATTATACGTAAAAGATATAATACACTGATTTACACTACAATAATATATTATACTTTAAATCAACATTCTCATGACCGCATAATATTATGTATATTGTTTTATCTCTCCGAATAGTACCGATTTTAGACACCGCGCTTTTCTGCGTATGTATTATAAATAAGGTTGACTGATTTTCAGTGTCTTAAGATTTCTTTTTTAGTGTTCAGAGGTAAGGTTACAACGATGGTTGTAAAAGAAAAGGTTAGTTGCTAGCTTTTCGTTCGTTCGACGTCACGTTTTCAAAATTGCAAAGTACGTATATGTAGAAAATGACGGAAATTGTATAGATATCAACGCTGTCCAATGAAAATCGATAAATTCAGAGATTTTATCTTATGAAAACGCAACCGAGTAAAATATATATTTTTTTTTTGTTAGTGAAATTGGTATTTAAAAATAAATCTTTTTACCTAAAAATATAAACATAATTGTGGGGCTATAATGCAAAACATACTATTTCCAAAATGAGCGATACTGAGTCAAGTATGCAGATAGGGTAATTGAAGCCTAAGAAATCGACTGGTCCTAAGGGTCCTAATCGACTGGTTTTATTAGTTTTAATATAAAATGTCTAAAACACTTGGAAATCATGTTTTTATGCAAATGTTATTTTGTTTGTGTTATTCGTTATAGTATTTGACTCTACGGAAAAGTTTGATTTTTGGAAATAGCACGTTTCGCATTTTAACCCCACAATGCAGAAAGCGTAATAATTGCAAAGAATAAGCATAAAATTAAATTCTTTATTGATTAATTTATTAAAGATATGCATATTGAAATATATATATTGAAATTTATGAAACTCTTTCATAGAGGGAAATTTTTAGAAGGGTTTGATAATGGGGTGATTATAGCCGTGGGTGAAAACCTACGATTGGGGCTGCGCCATTGCGAATCGAAATTATCCAGGAACCGTAGTCAACAGTACGTCGGGCTGTAAGACGATCATGAATATTTACGATGTGGGGAAGGGGTGGCCTTTAAGTCAGGTAGGGTCTGACCCGGGGTGGTAGTGGGCTTACTGAAATCTCAAAGGATAATCCTGTTTCAATTTTGCAAAGGATTCAAACAAAAATATTTATGTTGTTTATTAGATCGAGAAAACTGAAAGGCGGAAAATTCGTGCAGTTGTCAATTTGTTAATCCCGATAAAGACAGAAACTGATTCAATTATAAGACTCCTATTCATTAGACACTCCATTTAACTGATTAATATTTAATTTTTGCCGTTGATTTGATTGTGAAATAAGTCATAGGTTTCAATTTATCAATTTAATTACGTAAATAAAACAAATTTCATTTTAAAGAATTGAAAATAGTTTGAAAAATGTTAAAAATTAACTTCATTAGTTGAAAACACTAGCCATTAGCTAAACTGGTCCTGGTCATATTAAATAAATGTGGAATTAGTACAAATGAAGGTTATAATATAATGCTTTCTCATCAAGTATTTAGAGTGAACACCTTAAAGGTTATGAATTAAATTATTCAATGTGTAAACTTTACTTCTCTGATCTTTTATTTGACTGCGTTAAAATCAAGATTTTTTGTTATATTCAACATTTGTACTCTCTTATATGTATATTATGTTCGATGCGCAATAGAATGATTTATCATTAGATTATTTTCCGAGGTTTTTAAAACCTAATTGTTTTTGAGCACACTACCAAAAAAAAAAATATTTTCAGTAAACACTATAAGAGCTTAAAACTCAAACGAAGTATGTTTTTTTAGTAACATTGTGTCAAACACTTACGTAATCAGTTGTATTTGTAACAGATGTCTATACCAGTTTTGTAAAGTAAATCAAAACGTTTTCCACCAAAACTGTAACCTGAGAAATCCATAAATAAATAAATAATCACCATAAAAGTATCTATTACACAAGTCTTTATTTTCGATAGTCTTCAAATATGTAAACCAATATAAATTATGTAAATAAATCGTTTATATTTTTTACTGTTAGAATCGCCTTAAATTCTGTATGTTAAAAAATCGGATATGTCGTTATTACTCATAATTTTTAATAAACTTGAAATCTAACAGTTCTCTGGATAAAACTTTTAGTAAATCTCTCTAACCACCCTTGTCATAAGCTCGGTGTAATTTTAAAAAATGTGGAGTAAATTTTAAAATGAGTTGCATCAAACGAATACTTTTTTGCTGACACTTTCTTCTAAATGTTGCATCCATTAACGGATGAAAAATTGTTGCTATTCTATTATCTAAAGAAAGCTTTCGCTTCAGTTTACGTTATGAAACTTTTACTGTCGATTCCTTGAAGTAAAAGATTATGTTCGTTTATCTTTCTGAAAATATCTGAAAAGGAGCTGAGTTGTGAAAGATGCTGAATGCTTTCAAAGTTGTATCCATAGCTTTTTTTCTAGGAATCAATTCGATTTCTTTCTCAATTCAATCGGTCGAGATAAATCAAATCTTTGAAAGAGTCACATGCAAAGTTACTTTAAATAAAAAAAAACTTATCTTTTATGGTGATTTATGTATAACTGTAATAGAAAATATTGCTAGATTTGGTGGTAACGACTCAATGCCATAATTGGTGTAGCATCACTGGGTACGCTAGATTATTTTGACAAAATAATTTTATATGTATACATAATATATGAACAAATTATCAAGAGACTCGACATAGACTTTTGACATCTTTCAGCATCGTTTTTGACAAACATAGAAATTATTAAGCAAAGAATATTCGAGAGTTAAATTCTAACTCGATTTAATTTATTATTTTAGTTTGTGTTTAACGTATACACGCCCCGTGATGCTGGCAGGACGTTCCAGTGATCGAACATTGCTTAAATTTTTGTAAATTTTGTTTATTTCGTTAACCCTTCAGAGACGAGAACTTTTTTTTGAAAAAAAAATTTTTTTTAAACCATATTGAAGTCACGGATAACTTTTATTCCAGACAAAATTTCAAAAAAAAAACGCAAAGTCGTTGTATAGAAACCCCGCATGACTATTTGGTCATGCTTATCCTTTTATTACCGTGTAATATTGTGTACGGACAGTATTAAGGACAAAGGTGACCGTATGGGCACGCAAACATTCGGGGTTGAAATATACCTAAACGTGATTTTTTTTTAAATATTTACAATTTGGCCTCTTTGGATCAACATATTTTCAATACAAATATATTATCAAAAGAACTGTAAATAATTTGATGGTTTGATAAAAAATAACTCTAATAATAATTCAAAAAATTGCATGTGCTTTTGGTGGCCGTTTCTGTCCCCGCGGCTGATGACTAACTGAAGTCTGTACCCTTCTCAACCAAATATGAATGAGAGCAACGATATTCAGGAGGAAACCGGATGAATAGTGTGATCAATAGACAACGGTGTTTACTGTGACCATATGGCCACGCTCGTCCTTGGAGGATTTATTAAGTTTCATCTCTCTCTGTTAGTTAAAAAACTTTTGGCTGGTTTCAACCGCCACCCGCTAGTGCGGGAGGTCGAGTTGCTTGATCATCGGCTATGGCCATACTCTTTTTATTTTATACGTTTTGTTATAGTGCTAATATATGTTCCTGTTTTTGCTACTTAACTGCTTGTTATCATAGCTGAGTATTCTCATTCTTTAATTTCCTCTCGTCTTTCTTGACGTTACAATATTTATATTAAAATTACATAAAGAGTGTAATACTGATTTGATAAAATAATTGACATGTTATAATTTTTTTACTACCAAAAGTTAAATCTCAAAACACATAACATGTTTTAATTATGACTTTGTAAGTTTATATCTCATGTCTAGCTTAACTGGATGGCTGCCACAGACGAGATATATCGTCAAATTGTTGGTGCTCAATACGCCAGAAAAGAGTTGCCTTGTCAATAAATAATTGAATTAGTAATTGCAAATTATATTTGGTGTGCTAGGTACAAACGTAATTTTTTCTATGACAGCCAAAAGGTTAACTGATTATAACATACAACAGAAGTTAGTTTGTATTCAAAACGGAAGGACACCAAACATGAAGTTACATACATTTAAAATATATTTTAAGTAGTGTTTTTTTTTTTGTGTATGTAATAATTTTTGATCTAATCAGTGTAATAACAAAGCTTTCAAACTAAATATTACACAAAATTTATTTTCACAAAGTTACTACTAAATACTACAAAAATATGTTTGCTTGGATATACTAATTTGGCACTCACATTTAGTCAGAATATTGATTCAGTTGACAATGCTCGCCATGAGCGAAACCGGTTCTGACTTTTTTAAATAAAGTACAAAGGAGTATTGTGTTTTTATTAAGAATATTGATTGTCAATCAAAAACTACACGAACGCGTAAGATATTAAAAATGAGTTACCACTCGTGATGGATCATGGGCGGTTAATGAAGAAGGGGTCAGATCTTCAATTAAAAATAACACGTTAATATTGCTATTTAAAATATGTGTAAACTGTTTATTTGGGATTGTCTCCGTACAAATAACGCGAAGAGACGTTTTTAATTTGCGTGCCGCAAAGGTCCAACCCTTCGTTGACCAAAATTTAACGTACGTACCTCTGCTGAACCCTTTAAATACCAAAACATGAAATTAACGTTTCATATTACTCGACCAAAGTCCGAATAAATTACTGCGACGTGCTGTTATAAAAGGCAGTGATAAATAACTCAAATTTATCAATACGCTGACAGATATTTTATTGCCATTGTTATGTATACGCAACATCTTACCTCTATGCTAAGTTAAATTTTAAACTAATTTGTAACAATAAACTTTGTATGTTAAATTATCTATGACAACTTGTAACAATAAACCTATATTGATATCCAATTTCTTTTTTCCAAATCTAGCCAGTTACAATCGAGAGTTCAAATTCCGACGGCTTAGTAAAAACTCCTCGATACTCACGTCGTTATCATTTTAATTAATAATATTGAGTAATTTATTCAAAGTGTAAATTATATATTGAATAAGTGTTTTAGTAAAAATATATCCAGACACCATAATCAAAGTAAAATAAAATCGTTCTTTGTATCAACGATTTCGAAAATAACAAATTATCTATGAATAAGGGTGTATTATGCTATATGTGATCTACAATTATTTAATACATAAATGCACTTATTTGTATTTAATTGTCTTTAAAATATTGATCAATAATATTCAAAATATTTTTTAATTAGCTGTTATATGAACAAAAGGATAACTTCTCAGATAAAAAGTTAGAAATCTTGATTTTTTTAATAAAATGATAGAAAGATTTTTTTTTTCCATGTCCGTTCCCAATATGGAGCATATGGACTCTTAATGGAGTTTATCTCAACAGAAATGTTTCTACGAGAACTGCTTGTTACTCAGTTGCTCAACCTCTCTTTTTCCAAAGAGAGTAGGAATAGAAGGAAAGAGCAAGGACAGGACTAGTGGTTAGCTAATCGCTCTCTATACTCCCCGTTCATAGGATAGGGTGGGTAGGAGGGGGGAATTCAAGACATCACATACATCCATGCCTTTGAACAGAAATTCATAAATCGATTGAAAAATCAATTTATAAAACTGCCCGTACCGGTAAAAAGAATATTCTTTTTGAAAGAATATTTAAAATAGTATAAATAAAAAAATATTCATTCAAAATATTGTGGATTTTTTTTCTATCTTTATGGTTAAATTATTTAATGAGCACATATTTATCGGATTATTAATTCCGCAAATGTATACAATAAATAACTATTGTACCTTATGTTTATAATTTAGAATTTCGACTGAATGTGCTTTACATTGATACTATAATATAATGGTTAATTTAGAATTCCTGAAAAATATGATCAAAAAAATCGTTTTATTTTCAAAGAATGCCAGGAACGTGATGCGTCAACTTTTTGACGTGCTGTATGACCCAATTTTGATTTAATGTACTCGAGGATCGGAGTAATGACAACGTGTCGCCACAATAAAAGTTTTCGATCCACTGTTACAAAGGGTCAAACATACCCAAGCATCAAAAAAGCCCTTTCCCCACTTCCTGGAGGGTTTATTTATAAGTTCCGCATGAACGGGGGTCACCAGGCGAACCGGATTTTCCGGTACGGCCCTGAATGTTCATTCGGCATTATCTAAACGGACCAAAAAAGCATTGAGAATTTCATTTCCCTGATGTCTCTACTAATTCGCTATGAATTTCACGTTTATTTGCGTTACGAAAAATAGGTTACGTAAAAATCTAAATTATATAATTTCACTATTAATTACGAAATATAATTATGAAAAATAATATTTTAAGGTTTTTAAACGCTACAGGTTTAACAAAGAACGACATTAAATAATAGTTTTCATTTATATTCAAGAATTATATAACTATAAATTTTTGATGAAACAATAGTAAGTAAGAGTAAAACTGGTCTTGAAAAATTGAATTACAAATTGTAGAACTACTAAAAAAAATTGGGTTATATGTTTTTATAAACTATTAATAATTCTTAAAAAAAAGTCAATTTTGATTTTTTTATATTAAATTTGCCGGATGAAGTATTTTAAAATTATTACTTTACAAAAATCATATTTAAAGAAGACAGAATAATTTCTACTTTTAGTACACTACGATGTTTGAATAGATTATTCGAAAATGACATATGTTTATAGTGCTTAATCGCTGTATTAACCACATTGGAAGCAGACATAATTTGACTCCAAAATCACTTTTATAAGGACTTTTATAAAAGTGTTTTTTTAATGAAAACTATGTTTTAATTAATGCTCTACGACTAGTCAATTAGTTAAAGTTATTTAAATAAAAATTCCGGCATAATAATACTAGCTGTTTTATAATATATAACAAATATTCTAAAAACCATAGTTTTCATTGAAAGTTTACAAATGTGTACTGCCGTAAACTGTTAAGTTAAGAGACTTAAAATATATTAACTTTGACCTTAAATTATCTAACAATAATATGACTTACAGCGTTACAATGTATATGTATATGCGACATTTATATTGTCCTTTGTGGCTTCAGACTTACGATGCTTTCAATGAAAATTATATGTAAATTTCTATAGCAAAAGTTTTACGGTTACTGTACATTTGTAGAAATTGATACGTCTTTTCGCGCAGTCGTAGCAATAAAAACTCGCAAGGCTTTGAACAAAATTATCAAAGACGGGTTGACATATAAAATTTAGACTGTCAAAATGTGTTGAAGTGTTCTGAAGAAAGCTTAACTTTACGATTATTAATTTCATTCAGAATAAGTTTCGTAGCAAAATGTGCAAATAATATCTTATATAGATGCTTTCAGGTGTCTTGGAATGTTGTATTTAAAACGGTTTGGTTGCCGATAAGCTGTTTTAACCGTTTGAATACCTATCACCAGAGACATAAATTTAATAGCAGCCGAGATGTGTGCTCAATAAAACCCAGTACGGGGAAGATCAGAAAAACCTTTCAAATATTTCAGTAATGGCTTAAAAATGTGATATCCATTATATCTCTAAGTTTAAGCTAAAAATATATAAATATATATAACAAAAGACATTGCGAGCAGGTGCAGCTGGTGGAAGAAGTAAAAGACCCATCACGAGTATCTTCTACTAAGAATTGGAATACTGGACTAATACATTAATACCGATATTTTTGTATTCCATATATATACCGGTTTTTCAAATACATTACAAAATTACAAAAACGTCAAATATTTTTTCAAAATATAAGGGCTATTGGCAAGTAAATAAAAATAAGTATTACCATTAAATTTGAATCATTCAAATTATCGGGTCGTTAGTGACAAAATCTGTGGGAGTGTACATAATTTGAATGATTCAAATTTAATATTGAAATTCCACCAAGCACCTTCAGTCGAAATCTTAAATTATAAGTATTACCATATTTCTTATAAAATGCCATCATTCAAAAATATATAACAACCATAAACGAATTAATGTCATTAAAAAAACGGTTTCTTAATATTATATACATCATTGAATAGCTTATCAATACATATTTACAACTCTTAGCAGATTTAAAATATTTTAATTCATCGCGAATGATGTTATACTTTTTGTATTATACAGTTTGTATTATATTCATATGAACATTGAAAATGTATTTTGGTTGATGTTCAATACCGTAATAGTGGTATATTTTTGTACCATCGATACCGATATTTTAGTATTGAAAAACATCGTGTACATCAGGATCCTGGTTTCGGTAATACAAGTATTGTTATTCCCATGGCCGGCGCCACCATACAAGCTAAAAAGGCAACCTCCTAGAGCGCAAACCATTAGAGGGCGCATAAATGGAGTATTAAAACTATTTTTATACATGTACTCTAATAACATTACATAATAGTACGTTATATTTTATTTTGATGTTTGTATTTGTTCGTTGTAATTATGTATCGTATTCTATATGATGTTTAAAAAAGAGGTTGAGAAATTTCTGATGAGATACCTCCACTAAGAGACCATATGCTCCACATTAGGAGCGGACATGTTTATATATATTTAAAAAATGGGACGATTTGTTAAAAAAAAAGGCGCGCCAATAGCCGTTGCATAGAGCGCCAAATAACCTTGCACCGGCACTGGTGATTCCAGAAACCAACATCAGTTAAGATGTGAGTGGTAATAAATAAATTGAATACGTAAATCTGTCGTTATTAGTTTTTTTATGCTTTACAAAGTATTTAGTTATTTAACTGATAAGATGTATTCTTTTATTGATTTAAAACCTAATAAATTGCATTTTTTTTATAAAGCTATACTAATACGTCTTATGTAACAACGTTGGATCTTTATAGTGGTGATACATAAACGGCCAAAAAGCTCCATAAATTGTTATAAATATGCAGTTCAAATCTTCCAAATAGACTTTTAAAATATTATATGGTCGAGACGTGATGTAATACCAGCAGTACGTGGCATGTAACAACAGCAATATAAATAGCAATAGGTTCAAGAGATTCGCTGAAAAAATAGCAGGAAAATATAATATATGGCAATTGTAGCAAGTCTATCAGAGCTTATAAGATAAATAATAAATCAAATCTCGATTGCTTTTATTTACAAGTTTATACGTTTCGAGTGTCTATTTTAAATATATATAATGATTTTATAAAAGCAGTCATTTAACATAGACTTAAACTTTTATTTCTAGTATTCTACTTTTGATTGAAAGTGTGTTTAAATAAATTTGCACGAAATTAACCAAAATCTGCCTTCAAATTAGTAATATTAAAAAGATCTGTCGTAATAGATCACATAAGCGTCTCTACAGAAAACTTTCAAAGCTTGAAATCAAACCTATTGGATAAAAAAGCTACTATTTATTTTTTTATCTGAGAGACTTAGTAAATTTAGCTTCGGTTTATGCTTTTAGTTGCCTGAATTTTCGCTTATGTCGGCAGCATGATAGATTAATTATGAATGACATTTTTTAATAAGCAAAAATAGCGCCAGACTTAATAAATACGTAGGATTAATTCAATAAACTCTGACGATAAAAGCAGTATATTTTTTGATCTGATAGAATTGTCTTGGTCCCTTAATTGTGAAATATTATTTATGAGTTCCAACCAATAGAAAAATACGTATGTATGTAATTTATGATTATCGTTCGATAAAAAATAGTGATATTACATTAAGTTCCCCCAAAATTTTGATGTAAAGGTAATAAATAGCAGTTTTAAAATGACGACATATGTATGTAGTTCCAAATAATTCAGAATATTATTACTACACAGTAACATCACAAATACACTCACATTATTTATGTTGATATAATTACTTTCTACCACGAGAATTCTAATCTTATTTCATTATTGAGTATAGTTAATCTACAATCTACATAGTGTATTGTATTTGAGCTGTCAAAAAACAAAGCATTCTAGGTATATGAAGTATTTTATGTTATATTAGAGTAAAAAATAAAATCTGTTGGGAGTGATTTTGCATGTTTTTTTAATAGTTAGTATTTCAACACTTCCCCTACGGGGCTAAAAAATACTTCCGATATGTTGCTGGCCCTTAAAGATCCCAGTGAAAAAAACATGTTTTAACATTTACCGCTCTTTGATGGACGACAAAAACCCAGGACGTACATTAAAAAAAACATGTTTTTCAATTGGTTCTTTAAGGGTCACTAACATATCGGAAGTATATTTTAGCACGGTAGAGGAAGTGTTAATGAGAGCTTTTTAAGTGTCCATATATAAATCTGTTAGCGCTTACAAGCATCAATAAAGATTCTTAGTTCAAACTAGTGATTATAAAGATGTGTTGCTTTTTGCTGTAGTTTATTGATGAATAAAGTGGAAAGGATAATCACTCTTTTGATTTGATAAGTAAAGCGTCGCTTTGTTGGATACTTATAGGCCACAAGAGTAGTTGGCAGCCCATCCAAGTGAGACGCAAAGTTGCAAGACTTCAAAAGTAAAATGTTCCGAACGCGGCAGCAGCAGCTAGGCGCTTTCAACCGCAAAAGCTTTCATATTAAAATAATGGCAACTTTTGATTCGGCAAAGCGATGCTACGGTGTCCGTAAACGAGGGAAAATGTTTTATGCGTAAGATTATTATGGTTGTATACGTATAAAGCAATACCGTTTTGTCGAGATTAAATCGTACCGCGTACACTCATCAATAAAATTATACACTTACTTATCCATTAAACGAAAAAAATATCCTGACTTTATTCAATTTATAATGCTCGTATTATGCTGATTTTTTTTTTTTAAATAACAATATTAATGTTGCCAAATTTGGACTACGTTATATTCGGCAACAATTTGCGCGAGCTTGTATACTTACATTTATTATTATCAATTCCTCAATCGATTTAAGATCGTTTGTTTAAAGTCATCGATGTCTTTGACTATTATTGTCATTTAATTTTTAAAAAAACTATTTATTTATTTTTTAAAAATTAAAAGTACAGTACGGATTATATCTGACGCCAATTCGCCATGTACTTGACAAATATTATGAAAAAAAAAGTACATAATACATCAAAATCAACATACAAAATCAAGAAATAAAAAAGTAAAACCTAACAAACAGTTCACAAATACTATCACTAAAAATGTCCATTTCTCTAGGCAATTAGTTGACAAGTCGAACAGCCCTTGGAATGGCGACTCATACGTTCTACGCAAGAACAAGTTTTTATCCAATAATATATAATTATATGGTGCGTACAATTATTTTATAATAAATTTGAATCATTCAAATTATGTACACTCCCACAGATTTTGTCACTAACGACCCGGGTTTCGCCTTTCGGCATCTTCAGGCGTTCAAGCGCACGGATGAACTTGAACTTGTTAGTGACAAAATCTGTGGGAGTGTACATAATTTGAATGATTCAAATTTAATATTGAAATTCCACCAAGCACCTTCAGTCGAAATCTTAAATTATATTTTATAATAATTTAAATCTCAAATCTAAAACAATTACTAAAAAATCTTAATAGGTCTCGTTAACTCTCTATCAGTTTCATATGTTTTAAGCTAGTGGAAAGACAGCTTTATCAAAAGATTTTACTAGCTCAAATAAATAAATAAGCATACATAGTTTAAAAGTACAAAATAAATTGTAATGGTTTCAATTTAACGAAAATTACCATGTTAAATTCGAAAATAGTTATCTAATGTATAATATTTCTGAGACATCATGTTTCGTCAGCTTAATATAATCCAATTAACGACCAGCAATCGTCTATTTGTTACATCACGATGATTGACAATTTATCTACTACGATTATGAATGACTTTGCATAAAGCTGGTAAAATCTGCGACTAAATTGTTCGTTACTAAGTGAACATTTTCTTACTGTTACAAAGCTACATCGCAAGAGTCAACTACCTTTTATACAGAAGCTTTGCATTTATTTTCTCATTTTTTTATGACCTTATTATGTTCTTCGCAGCAGGCACCTGACAGGGTGACTATTTTTCAAATATTATATTTAAAGGTTATACAGTCAGAGATTTCGAGTCGTGAAAAAATATACGACTCTACTGATTGATATCTACTAAAATGTATTACTTTTTTACGATATCGACTCCACAGTTTTAATTACCAATGTAATACGGATGATAGACATAACAATATAAGTTGAATAAAGTTTTATTAAACAAATAATAAGTTAAATAAAAGTGTTTTTATAAGAAAGTTGGCGAAGGATTAAATTGAGTATGTATACGATTGACTAAAGTGAACAGGGTTTACCTTAGTGAATGTGTCACAAAAAGAAGAGTAATAGTATACTATATAATAAATCCAAGCAGTTTTTTCAAGTGATTACACTCTATTGTAAGAATCTAGTTAGGATATTTTGGGCTTGGATCATTTAAATCGCATTTGTGTACGTTACTGTTTCAATCATCTTACATTTGTTTTACCTTTTCATACACTACGCTACAATTAACTCAAAAAGCTTATGTTTTTGTTCTCAATAAAGACCGTTAGCTTAAATCCACCATTAGAAGTCAGGAATGTCTGTGTTACATATCCGTAAAACCAGGGATGGGCTGGAGGGGGCTCGGGGGGGCTCGCGCGATCTCCTTGTTAAATTTTGGTGCGGCCGGCGAGCCCATTGTTAAGATGAGAAAATCATTCGTCTTAGATCAAATCATCACATAACTGCAATTTCTGTAGATGGTTAAATTTGAAAATTAGTTGCCCCTCACGGGTTCGAGTCCCAGTACGAAACAGCATTTTTTCAATCGATTTATCTATTTTCTGTTCGAAGGCATGGGTGTTTGTGATGTCTTAAGATTGCCTCCCACTCTTCCGATCTTCAATTCAACTGGGTGCTACTATTAGTTAATCACTAGTCGTGTCTTATGCTTATCATTTTATCCCTACTACCCTATTTGGAAAAGAGAGGTTGAGCGACTAAGTATCAAGCAGTTCTTGTAAAAAAATTACTTTCGTTGAAATAACTTCATTAGGAGGCCATATGCTCGACATAGGGAGCGGACATGGATAAAAAATGGATGACATTTACCGAGCCCCTTGTTAAGATATTGGCAGCCCACCGCTGCGTAAAACTGAAATTATTTTGGCAATCTTTCCATTTCTTTAACCACAGGAAATATTACTGTAATATTGAGACAAAACAAGCTTATTAGATTCTCGATCCAAGACGTTTTTTTTCAGCAGGTACTTCGCTTATCGGGAACCTTGAATACTATAACCCAAAAAATGATTTTGGAACACGTGTTGTGCTATGAGAATATTTTTTGGAAGCACATCAGGTTGTTTTTATTTTAAGGTAGCTTTTGTTTTGTATAATGAAAATAAAGTGCATACTTGCTAGCAAATTTCAGTCCTCATCTTGAATACTCAATCGTATAATATCTTTATAGGACGATAAAAAAAAAAATATTATTTTTAAAGTAATCTAATCAAACTTTATTTAAACATTTGTTTATCTTCAGTAAAATGTACAGTCGTATATTGAAATCATCCACTCAGCTAATTTATTACTTGGCAGTCTCGGTACTACCGTGAAATCTTTTTTTATTGTTATAATACGAGTGGTGTGGTTTTGATTTCATGATCAGAATAATTTCATTCCAGGAAGTTAACTTGGTCTCGTGTTCCAGCTCTCTCAGTCACTTTGTGCAATAAATTCAAACAATAATAAAATTTACTCGGATAACTAAAATTAAATTAAAAATTATAATAATCTAATATATAAAAATGAATGTTTGTTCGTACGTTATGCTTTGCCATACCGCTCATCTGATTGGAATGAAACTTTGACACACTTTTTGCTTACACTTCCGGGAAGGTTATGCATAGGTATAGTAAAATTAACTTACAGTAGGTCTTATATATAAAAATCAATGTTTGTATGTCTGCCATACAGTTCATTTTGACAACGTATACTTGCACTCGCGCGAAGGTTAAAGTACAATTAACTTACATTAGGTGGCGCGTGTGTCGTACCATATACAATCGGCAGCAAACGTCAAACAGACAGAAAAAGAACACATGCATTTCAACAAACACAAACACTTCTTTTCTTTGAGTGGCATTCAACGCTTGCCAGGAACCGGCTAGTATGTCATAAAAACAATATTTCATTTGATGTCGAAAAGTCTCGATTCTGTTTTAAAAAAATGCTGTGCAACAGTGATAAAAATATCCATAGCGCGGTCACCCTACTCGCAGAGCCTAAATTAATGTTTCTATTTAATTTATAATTTATCATAAACAGCCGTTAGTCGAGCAATTACATCAGCTCTAATACAAAATTTAGCGTGCACTTATTTCTCCTTGCTAAAACCTAGGCCGAGAAATTATTTGTTGAGGTCTAACAATATTAACACTCGGTCATTTTTGTTATCTGAATACCGGCGAGTCTTTATTGAAAACAACATTAAATATTAAACAAATTTCGCTGAACAAATTGAAATTTGAAAATGTCTCAACATCAAATATTAATGCTTCGGGCATCGTTTAATTGAATTTTGAATCAATACTATTAGCAATATCGTTCAGAAATTGGTGCTCTTAAAATGTAAAAACACAGAGAAAGCCTCATATTTTAATCGAATTTAAAGTCACTTAGATATACTAAAAGATTTTTACATTTTATAGTTATAATTTTTTTACATATTTTAATTTTCCTTTCCTTAAAGCTCTAGAACAGAGATCAAAAAACTTATAAAAATATTAAACTTATCACTTTTAATGTGTTCACTATCAATACTTGGTGGAATGGCATTATAATAAAAATAATAAAACATTTTTAGTACTTTTTCCACATCACATTTATTGGATCAGGACTGGTTTCGCTTATCACGAGCATTATCAACTGATAAGATAAATATATAAACAGTGCTATTTATACAAATTAAAATTGAAATAAAAGTTTTAATTGGCTTTACAACTGACAAAATTTGCCACTTATATTTATTAGTCTTAGATGATTTTTTAATTGTATGTTGTAGGTGATAAGCATTTTAATTTTGTGTAATTATATTGTAATTTGTAAATCCTTTTCAATGCTAATAGTTGCTTACACCTTTTATTTCAATTTAAATTTGTATAAATAGCACTGTTTATATATTTTTCTTATCAGTTGATAATGCTCGTGATGAGCGAAATCGGTCCTGATCTAATAAATTTTATGTGGAAAAGGTACTAAAAATGTTTTATTATTTTTATTAAACTTATCAATAAGGACAGTTTAAAGTAATAAATTATATAATAAATATACATATCGGCTGTGGAAAGGAAAAAGAACGTAACACACACATATCAAATTTTACAGGAGGCCCAAAAAACGTGTTTTGATGATTTTGGGCCATATGCAAATTTTGAATTATACACAACCTTGAAGTGCACAGAGACTTCTTAACTGGTGTTAAATTGACATAATCTAATATTAATTAAAGAAATTGTCTAGGAAAATCTTTTATTTCAGCCTTTTTTTTATGGCTTTAATTTTTTAGAAGGTCATCTTTTTCAAACATAAAAGCTAAATTTAGATACTAATTCGGCATTTGTAGTTTGCAGCCTTTTGATAGAACGTGTATCAAATTTGATTCATTGTGATTTTTGAAAAAAGCCTGTTTGGAAAAACTGTGGGTTACGTTCTTTTTCCTTTCCACAGTCGATTTATATTTATATATATATGTAATACATTTGGTAATTTTGTAAAAATTCACAATTTTCAAACTTAAAACCTAAATTTAGATACTAATTCCGCATTTTCAGATTACATATTATCAACAGAACGTGAATCAAGTTGTATAGTTTATGATTATCGAAAAAGGCTTTTTGTAAAAATTGTAGGTTACGTCCTTTTTCCTTTCCGCAGTCAATATATATATATATATATATCTTTGTAAACACGAAGAATGTAGACATTCATAATAGTTGTTTTGATAACACATTTGTAACATAGGTCATAACATAAGTCATAAAAGGTATCCGGTGTTATTCTTAGCAATAAACAAAATAAAATACTCATTAAGCTCCACGACATCAGGTTTATTCATTCAAAATAATGATCGCAAAAGGCCTAAGTTTCATAACGGCCAACATACTAAAATCCGCAGAGGCCATTTCGAAATTTAATGAGTACCAAAACACATAAAAAGCATCACATTTCCTAATTAAATTCCCCTTTCTCAGTCAGTCTAAGTTGAAATAAAAATGAAATGGTACAATATTTTGCTTTCAAAATAAAGTAAAGTTTTGAGGTCAGGAAACCAAGGTGGTAACGATGAAACATTGAATCACTATGAAATGTTATTTAATAATGTAAGAATTAAGAAATACGTAAGTTGTCTGAATAGCAAAATTTGTTCAAAGTTTGCGAATCATTTGATAAAATATATTAACAATTATGATCAAAATAAAAATGTTAAAATACTCCATCTATTAAATAATAAAAAGTTAACAATGTAAGAGTACAAACATATGTATCTTAAGAAAATAATGAACATTGTAATTATATGTATTTATTTTGAAAATTCCGCCATAAGCATAAAAAAAGTAAACAAATGTTTAATTAACCGATTATTAATAGTAATTGAAATATAATATAGTGATTATAGAACGAACGTCCGACGGGTACTATCCATATGATGTACTCGGCGGAATTGGGGGATGCTGGCATGTCATGGGAGGAAGAAAAGCAATTGGCGGAAGACAGAGAGACATATGGTCCACATGGAGACCAAATATGGTCAAAGAAGAAGAAAAAGAATTGTAGAACAAGACTAAAATCGTTTTTTTTTCTTTAGAAATCTGTCGTCTTCCCGCTGCTATTATCCTGTCTCAAATTCGCTCGTTACCGCAATAAGGTTATGGACCCCTGTTTTATGGGTATATGGCTTACCTAAATAATCTAGAATACGTTATATAAATCTTAGCTCGACTCAATCAACATATTAAATAATATCAAAAATAACTATTCGGTGTTACATCATAACATATAGAATGGTTATTAACTTCTACAAGCAGAGTAATAAAATATTTTTTTCATTTTCGTTATAATAAAGTTCTCACCATTTGTTGATCCTGCTACAAAGGTTTAACCACTTTTTATACTCTTACGCAGTACGAGATTTTTCAGTTTGTAATAATATTTTCGCAAACCCTTTCAACACATTCTTCAAGAGTAATTATTATTATAGCCTTAAAACGTACAAAAAATAGTACGCAACCCTTGCTTTTTATTACATTTTTTTTTCTGTTCGTGTTACTAAAAGGGTGTGGAATGACAATGTATAATGCTGACATAAACGTCAGTATAATTTTACAACTAACTTGCAGTTTTCTACTTAATTTGGAACATGTATTTCTTTTATTTATTTCTTAAGTAAAGAAGAAATTTACTTAGATATATTTTTAAAAATTCGAAACATTTCTTGCTTACTCGATAAAGATATTTCTTTTGTAAACATTTAATAAATTAAAAATATTTTTTTTGAATTTGTAAGCATCCACAAAGTATTCATACATGTGATTGAGTATTTAAACTCGATTTTATAAAACGTATTATAGATCCATTTAATATTAAAATCAGATAACTAATTCGGAAATCATCTCGTATCAGATTCATTAAAAATAAATAATAATTCAGTACCCGTTTTCCTAGATTTTTTAGTTAAAAAATTCAAGATTCAATGTTCTAGACTAGGAAATAATTTCCACAACGGCCATATTATTGTTTATATTTACTTCATCATTACTTAATTATAAGATAATCCACTTTAAAATCCATTAAAAATATCGTGTTTGCTTATTCATATAACAACTTGAAGTGAATCACATTGCATAATCTTAATTTAAATAAAACTTATGACTTAGTTATAAGTAAGATGAGAGTGTCCATCTCTTCTACATTAGTATATTAATATAAAAAAGATAAACTCAAATCTGTCACAGGATGTCAATACTTTGCTAATATTAATTTACTATTTTAGTGATTTTCTTATTCAATAAGATTGATTAATTATGTTGACATTAAACTTATCGGGTAAAAAACTAATTAAAATTGTTATGTTATCATAAACAGATCATTGCTGTAACCGTCTTGTTTCCAGCGTATCTTTGAACAGCTGCTCCTGTTATGAACACAATGTATGTAGGAAATAGAATAGCTGCTTGAAAACGTGATAGTAAAATGGCTCAGCAAGTGGTTCGAGTAGACTGCCTGTATCTATGGATCGGTCCCTTCACAGGACGCTCGTAAAACTTACGAAATATCTATACTCGAAACTGTTTTTATGTGGCCAAGAATATAGTTATATAATATATCATATTATGTTCGCACAGTGTGATTCATGTTTTACGGTTTCAATATTATTATTTATCTAGAATAAATACTTTATCAATTAAAAAGGTAAGGGTAAGCTTAAGAGCATTAATAAAAAATAATTATTAGCTTAGAATATTTTAGAAACAACGGATGGCTTTCTACTATTTCATTATTATTTCCAATGAGGTTTTTTCCTTTAATCACTAATTGAAGAGCAAACATTCAAAAAATGATTTGTCACAAATTTTGAAAAATGCCGTTTAATATTAGTTCTAATGTCCATATGCAAATTACAATTAGTGTTCAAAAAAAGTTTTTTACTTTAAAAATTAAGTCATAAAGTTGACACATTCAAGCAAACCGCGAATTCTCCAGCATTCAAATCATCATTTCATAAGCTTTGTATTTGTGTGACAAATCACTTTTTGAATGTTTGCTCGTCACAAGTAATTAATGTAGTTATTTATTCTGCTATTTACTTGTGTCTAACCCGCGTTAAATAGAAAAAAACTCACTCACTAACTTTTTCATTTATAAGCTAAAAGTTTAAATCAATTTTTACGTTATAACTCGAAATCTCGCTATCTAGCTTTATAATAAAGATTTAAATTTTACTTTTAAAACAAAAATGAATTTCAAAGAAGTTACCGCTGACTCTATTGACAATAGATCCTACTACTATATTCACATCAAATTATAAGAATTGGTTTTTGGATAATTTCAAATATTTCCATTTGTAAAATAAGATCCACCAGCTAACTTATTCTCTCAAACTTTCTTTTCCGGAGAGAGTAACGAGGGCTCCTTTTTCAGAAGGTGGGAGGTGAATAAATAAGAACGGACGCATTAAAGTCACTTATATCTTTGGGTATAATTTTATAAATCGATTGGAAAATCTATGTCCAATGTTTGTATACAGAAATTCGATAATTTTACTGCACAGTGAAGTTAGATGAACGGAATACAGTTAGAGTGTTGTCTAATAATGTACCGGAAAACCTTATTTGTAACATATAAATTAATGAACATATTTTCTACTGAACACTTCTTAGTAACGTCCAAAAAAATATAACTGAAGGGCTGCTGCTCACTTGGCTTGCATCAGTGGTGGATGGAGAAGGGCGTGTAAAAGATGGACGTACAATTTTGTAATCTCAAAAACTTTCAGTGAATATTTCTAAAGAAATTAATTGCCGAGCTCATCTTGTAAATTCGTTTGCAAAAGTTGATCTCTTTTGAAAAAAAAAGATGTGCATTTATATCACTTGGGTCAGGTTGTAGCTGAAATTCGTGAAGTGGCATTGCAGGGTTTCTCTACTTTGGATGTTCGGTTAACCCTCTTGAGAAAAGTTACGTCGACAGTCGTCTTTTACGTCGTGCGATAGCTACACTACAGCCTTGCATAATTCCGAGTTTTTTTTATTTTAAGTAATACATTACGTTATTCATTTTCGGGAAAAGATTCCGACTTTGTCCATGAACGATATTCAACAATTGCAATGTCAAAATTTCGTTTATTTAAATGCTAAATATTTATACTGTACGTATTCCATAACTTCTTTTATTGGTATCGTTTTCTATCGGAGGTTGACAACAGAATCGCTTTACTCTAGTGGTGTTAAACGCGTTAAATTTCTTGAACCACATTTATAATTTAGACAGTTAAAAAATATATTAAAACCATTACCATTGGATTGCGCTCCTCATGAGCGCATATTGTGCAATTAGTACAATCTTGTGTTTCATTTTTTGTTTGATATAATGATTTTTTTATATATATAAAGAATTGACAGTTAACTCATCAATAGTGACAAGAATAAGTTTTTTTACTCGGTGAATTTTATTAGTGAATTATCGAAGTTTTCGTCAGAAATATTGTTTATAATTTTGATTAATGTTTGTTACATTTTAGAAAATACTACCGTTCACGAGCAAATAGACAGCTGGGAATTTTCGATATTAGATTAAAAATCTCTATAGAATATTTATATATAACGTCTGCGTGGTCAACGTCGTTGGCTTCAGTTACGTAGGTCATGGGTTCGAATCATAGTACGGACAGTTTTATAAGTTGATATATTTCAAGGCATGAATGCATGTGATGTATCTAATTCTCTTTTCGATATCTTATTATAAACAAAACTGCCTGATACATGTAAAAAAAATATTTACAATTTTATTTTAATACAATAAATAGTATTGACATCGTTAAGCAGCATATAATACACTTTCTTAATACTATGAATCGATATTATTTAATAATAGGTAACAGGTAATATTGGATTCCACGATTCTCAGTAAATATTAATTGATTGAACAAAATAAATAAATAACATTTAAAAGACAAAATTGACAAAACCCAAACACACAATAACTATGCTTTATGTTGTTGAAAAAAATATTACGAAATATATCTCATATCTGATTTAATTAATATATTTTTAAGCTGTTTGACGAATATCATAACACTCACTTCAATGATGCTGAAGGCATTTACAAAAATCCTCAATATACATAATAAATTATATTCAAACAATAGAGGGCAAATAATACTTTGTATAATTTTTAAAAGTAAATATAACACGGGTTGGATGGAAAAAGAGAGAATTCTGAGAAAAAATATCATAAGTATTGTTTTCTTCTTATAAATTGTTAAGCTTTCATAATTTATTCTAAAATAATTTAAAAATGCTGGAGCACAAAATCTCTTTTCAGAAATGAGATTATTAAATATTTCTTCCGTATAAACCATATTTCTTGCTACGGATATTTGTAAAGCTTACATTTCCTGAATTGGATAGAGTTATTACAAAAATCCAGCTTTTCCTCATTAAAAGCGTACAGTAAGAAGCAGAACTCATGTGTAGCAGTAATTTCGAATAAAAGGGGATGAAATTTCTCGATTCCATCCCTTGAGTATAATTCTAAATACGCATCTGTTTCATGGACGAGGGTTTCATTAAATGTCGCTTCTCAAGCCAAGTATCTTCAGTTCAAAAAATATATATCAGGCGTGAAAAAAATATTATTTATGGTATAAAAATATATACTCAATAATTATTTAAAATTTTCAAGGTGCTAACTGACAATATTTGGAAGAATGGCAACATATAAAAAAATAAATATTCTTTTGTACTATTTCTACATCACATTTTATTAGATTGATAAATGTGGCATTAGTATCAAAATGTGTTTTATTTTTTACATACATTCGACTTTGGAAAGGAAAAAGGGCGTAACCCACACATGGCAAAATTTACAGGAGGCACAAAAAACGTGTTTTGTTGATTTTGGGCCATATGCAAATTATAAAATAAACACAACATTGAACTGCACTGAGACTTCTAAACTGGTGTTTAACTGACTAATATTAATTAAGGAAACTGTCTAGGAAAAACGTTTTCTTCAGTATTTTTTGCTGAAATGCCGCCTGTGTGGTCGAGAGGTCAACATCGTTGGCTACCGCTACGGAGGGCACGGGTTCGAATCCCAGTACGGGCAGTTTTATAAATTGATTTTTCAATCGATTTATGAATTTCTATTCAAAGGCATGGATGTATGTGATGTCTTGAATTCCCTCCTCTCACCCATCCTATCCTATGAACGGGGCGTATCGAGAGCGAATAGCTAACCACTAGTCCTGTTCTAGCCCTTTCCTTCTATTCTTTCTCTCTTTGGAAAAAGAGAGGTTGAGCAACTGAGTAACAAGCAGTTCTCGTAGAAACATTTATGTTGAGATAAATTCCATTAGGAGTCCATATGATCCATATTGGGAGCGGACATGGTAAAAAAAAAAAAAATTGGTTCCAATTTTCACAAGCTCATCTTTTTTTAAACTTAAATGCTAACTTTAGATACTAATTCGGCATTTTCATCATACATCCTCTTGATAGAACGTGTATCAAGTCAGATACATTGTGATTTTCGAAAAAATCTGTTTTGAAAAAACTGTGGGTACGTCCTTTTTCCTTTCCACAGTCAATATATAATATGAAGAGTTTGACTATGGGTTTAATTTGATATGGTTTCACTAGAAAAAAACGACGTTAGTTGTAATGCTAATGTAGCATTTTATCACTTTGTCAAAAATTCCCCAAATTTTAATTATGTTTGTAATTACTTTCAATCGCCATTCTAAATTTATTAATCTGGGATGACTTTTTAATTATATGTTAGATGTGTTAAAAATTTTAATTTTGTGTTATTTTAGAATCACTTTTGATGTAATTGGTAATTTCTTTTCAATGCCAATTGTTGTTTATAACTTTTCAATTTTGTATAAATAGCATTGTTAAATTATATTTCTTATGAGTTGACAATGCTCGCGATGAGTGAAACCGGTCCTGACATATTAAATAAAGTGGAATTAAGTACAAAGGAATATTGTGTTTTAATTAACTTTAATAATTATTCGTAAATTTTAATTCGGACACAATTAATCACATGTAATCAATTCAACATGGTAAACGAAAGTCTTAATTAAGAACATTTTAATAGCCATGGCCAATCTATCACTCTGCAAGAAATTTGGTTAAATTTTCAATTTCCAGGGAAAAAAATGTTTATATCAACGCTTCTTTCTTTCAACGAAATTTAATACAATAATACGTTAATTAATCATAAATATCTTCAAATAAAATCTGTTTGTTTAAATATATCCATTTCGAGTAATTAATTATAATTGGATCTCTTTGAATGGTTTCCATTTCAATTTATTTAAAAGAAAAAACAATTAAATGTATGTATATAATTGAATCGTGAAAAGGTTGAGAAACATTTTCTTAAGGACCAGTGTCCATTACGAGAGTAGTTTGCAATCATCCCTAGCTCTCTTTAAACGCTGTAAAATGTGAAAATACGAGCATAAAGTTTTGTTACCTTTATACACAAGAGATACAAAAACGGTTGCTGATAAATAGAATATATCACGTTACCTTTTTAAGAGTAGAATAACTGATAACAGTCTTTATCAAGAAGCGGGTTGGTCTATTACCTGTAAATAAAAATAAAAAAAACAAATGAATTTATTATTCTTGGAAAATATTAAGTATATGTACAATAGGATGTGTGTGCCGTCTGTGTGGTCGAGTGGTCAACGTCGTTGGCTTCGGTTACGGAGGTCACAGGTTCGAATCCCAGTATGGACAGTTTTATAAATTAATTTTTAATTGATTTAAGAATTTCTGTTTGAAGGCATGGATGTATGTGATGTCTTGAATTCCCCCCTCCCACACATCCTATCCCATAAACAGGGTATATCGAGAGCGATTAGATAACCTGATAGTCCTGTCCGAGACCCACCATTATATTTCTACTCTCTTTGGAAAAAGAGAGGTTGAGCAACTGAGTAACAAGCAGTTCTCGTAGAAACACTTATGTTGAGATAAACTCCATTAGGAGTCCATATGCTCCACATTATGAGCGGACATGGTAAAAAAATAATAAGATGTGATGTGGCAACGAATTAAGGCTATTTTTAAAATATATATATCTCATCTACACGTTCACTGACAAAACTTGATGGAAAGGCGTTATTTTTTAAAAATATATAATACCCATTTGTACTAATTTTTTAAATTGATATTAGGTTATGTCAATTAAACACCAATTTAGAGGTCTCCGTGCACTTCAAGGTTGTGTATAATTCATAATTTTCATATGGCCAAAAATCACCAAAATACGTTTTTTGCTCCCTCTGTAAAATTGTATATGTGTTACGTCCTTTTTCTTTTTCACCGTCGATATGGTTTATCAGTTGACACAGTTCGTGATGATCAAAACTGGTTCTAATATTTATTAAAAATACAGAAATTATACAAATATGTGTGTGTTTTTTTAACGGTGACTTTCCGCTGATAGTTGACAAATAATTGACATCTAACACATTAAAAGTAAATAATATGAATATTGAATGTGAAATTTTCAGCAACCAATTGTATAATATCTAAAATATCGATTGATTCTCGATACTTTTTTCAAACGTATAACTCGATTAGCGCGCTGAAATGTTGTTATTAGTTGGAAAAATCTTTTTTCAAATACTTCATCGAAAATAATGCGCGGATAACAGAAAAAGCTCGACTTAAATAATAATAACATCAGTGTTGTTGTATGAAAAAGTATTTCTCAATTATTATTTTATTATCGCAGATAGGTAATTTATTTTTTGTGTTCTTTTTTCGGTTTCTTTTGTTCAAATTTTTAGAAAATCCGCCGGGAATTTATTCGTTCGCATTTCGGAAAATTCTTTTGATATTGTGTTTTCCTAGTATTTATATTATTATTTCGAAGAAATTGAAGATTTTCGCCTTAAATCTATCGTGGATTGTACGTATGATGCTTTTGGTTCAGATAGGCGTTTTTAAAATAAAACCCAGCATTTAAATATGAAGTCACAGGGGTTGTGACCTTTTGACATATTAATGAGAAAATATTAACAACCCCTCAATCGAAACTAGGCGAACTTTTTTGTATTTTTTATGACATACCGATGTTTCTTTTGTAAACAATAAATTATGTAACCAAATCCTGAGAATCTTGCTTTTGAATTTTTTTCTGGCAATATATTTAAAACAAGTATAATAATATAAGTAACGCTTTAAAATTCACGAGAAACAAATGTGTACGCTATTGACTCATTCGACATTCTCGAAATTAAAAAACTTGTTTTTTGATCAATCAAATTAAGAACACTTCAAATACACACAAATAAATTAATGACGTGGGCTCAATACTTTACCTCCATCTAAAACAAAACCATATGCCTCCTGCTTAACGCATGCATTCTGACAGTGCTGATTTGCGGTTGCGAGTCATGGCACCTTGCAAAAGCACAGGGTAACTGATGCCTGCGCCGAATACTGGGAGTGCAGTGGTTTGACTTTGTCAGAGACACGGATCCCTTAATTATGTCCAAAGTGAAAAAAGTGACGATGGACCTGGCTTGGACATGTGCTGCGGATGCCACAAGAAAGCCTGAATTCTGCCTGTCTCTTCTACTAACTGAATGGATTGCACCGTCGTGGAAGGCCACTGATCACCGTCCACAGGATGTACTCAATGGAGCTACGGGAAGCTGGAATGACATGGGAAGAAGCCAGAAGACTGGCGGAGGACAGAGAATCTTAAGGGAATCCTGTGGTGGCCATATGCTCCGACTAGGGAGCGGATATGAAGAAAAAAGTCAGGTATGTAGCCTAGTGGTCAACGTCGTTGACTTCCGTGAAGGATCTCGTGGGCTCGAATGCCAGTACGAAGGGATTTTTTTTTTAAATCGATTTATCGATTTCTGTTCATGGATGTTTGTAATATTTATGGCAATTATATCCCACCCTTTAATCCTTAAAAACTTTAAAAAAAAAGAGAGGTTGCTTAATTAACAGGTAATTTTAAGCAAATGTACAATTGAACTTTCGTTGTTTTTATTATATTTCAAGCTTTTTTTATAATATTGTGTTCACACTGAATAAATATTATAAATTGAATTATTCAAAATCTTGTCCATTGCTTCATGGAATAAGTACGGATGTAAAATAATATTTAATTAAAGAGTTCTTCTAATCAAAAATGAAAACATAACACAGATAAATGAATTATTATGCAAAGCGTGGATTTGAATTGGGCGAGCAGCGAAAGACTGGAAGAGAAATATATTATTTTAAACGAACAAAATAACACGAAAGACTGTCCCATCTTGAAGCAATTATAGACAGCATTTGCTCAAAGGGCTTAACATTTATTTTGATTCAATTTTTAATATTTTGAAGACAACGTGAATGCTGGTACGTTAAGAAAATATTATTTATTTTTTTAAATCCTACGTTTACTATTCTATTGGAGCTATACAATATATGAGATGTAGGCACTAATTTTGTTATCTAATTTTTCTGTAGAGAAAGTCTTTATATTTTATACGCTCCCTTGATTATTATATATAGACGAATATTGTATTATTAAAGGTTTTATTGACTGAGAGCATCGGATGGAAGAAAAAAAGAAAAATATTTAAGGAATACAGTAAAACCTTTACTCTTATAGATTTTCGATTACCAAGATTTGAAAATTTGTAAAATGAATCGACGTTGAAAAAATCGTCGAATTAAATTTTGAAAATGTTATAAGTAAAATTTAGTAATGTAGTAGAAAGTGATATCACGAAATTAATAGTACGAATGAGGGGCTTAGTATACTAACTCATAATCCCAAAAAAATGATTTTGAATAAATCGCGAAAAACAACAGAAACACAGTTCTTCTTAATCATAAAAAATGTTATAAATTACTATGAAAATTTATCTCAAGTGAAAAATAGCACATTCCTAATATGCAAAATATACTATTACGTCATAAAAAATACTAATCACCGATTGGTTCTTTCTAACCATATCATATTATTCATTTTTAAAATGTGAAAGTTTTCAAACATAATTTTAATACCCGACTATTTTTGATATACATATGTAGTGATTCATTTCGATTTTTTCGGCTTACTTTTATCTCAAAAACATGAAACATGGATATTATTATTTTTGATACGAAGTCCCTCAAATTTTAATATGCAAAGAATGTGACAAAGAAGGTATCGCTAAGATTTGTTTTAATTACCTGTCAATTATACATATACTATCGATTATCTGAATATCTCATTATCTGGACCACCATCATCCCCAATTAGCCCGGATAATCATGTTTCTACTGTACTAACTGGGAATGTTCCTGAATATTTACAGTAAGTATAATTTTAGAATTTTGGTTGCTTTCATTTATTGTTTGCAAAGGCATTATATTTTAATGTTTATATCATACTTAGCATTACCTAATGGAACATTAGTCATTTAAACATCTTTTTTGAAGGTGATAAAGATAAAAGGATGATACTTGGAAATGATTTTACTTACTATGTTTTATGAGTACTTTTCAAGCTTAAATGGTGTGTGAAGTGATATAATTAGCACTTACAGACAAAATAGTAGATTGTTTTAACTTGGGATGTATTTATTGTTCACTAGAAAGTACCCAGAATGCGTTGCAATGCCACTCAAAGATAGAAAGTGTTTGTGTTTTAATTTTGTTTATTAAAGTGCTTTAAAATACACATACTCATATCTAACGAATTGGCAGCACCCCGCTGATTCATAAACCTTTGTGGACATCCGCATAACAACTCACCAAAGTTTTATCGCAACCTGATGAACAGTATAGGAACCCATACGGGACAAACAAACAAATTATCGTTTTGGGAGTCCACCGCTGAATTATAAACATTTGTGGGCGTCCGTACAACAACTCACCAAAATTTATCGCAATCGGATGATCGGTATAGGAACGCATAAGGGATAAACAAACAAAAATTCATTTTTCGATTAAATATAATTAATGAAAGCTAATAAAATTTATTTACCACAATTGCAACACGCAGTCTGTATTTATTAAAAAACGTATATGTAATTTTAATATACCCGACACGCTCTTTATTTAATCAATTATATCATTATCTTCGTAGTCTGTAAGTAAATCGTAGTTTAAGAAGTTCTACTAGACTGCATAACTTTGGCAGGATTTCAAAGGAAAGCGTGTTGTACCTAATCCAAGTCTGATTATAATACATAACGCCTCCAAGTTTATCACCTAGTAGTATTAACCCTTGAGGGGAATACTCTTAGAGTAGAGTTGCCTACGTTTGAATTCTGAGGCTACAACTCTAAGTCTCGGCTTATCTCAAACTTTCGTAATATCATTGTCATAAATCAATTCGTATTAATTGAATAAAATTACGTTAAGATTAAAGATACTTAAAAGGACCTGAGCCCCAAATTATATCACAGATGTGGGTAGGCTTTTTGTGTCAAAATATTAAGAGGCAGGGATTTTTAGCTGCGGGTATAATAACAGAACCATTCGTTTCAAACATTCTTCATGTTATTTTGATTTACTTGTTTCATCATTATTAAAAATTTATAAAAAATCAAATACAATCGAATTGATGGATTCAAAATTAACTTTGTCGAAATTATTTTTTAATTCATCAGTTAGAAAATGCGTTCTAAGCAGGCAAAACACGTTTCACAATAAACACACAGTTTAAGATTTCGACTGAAGGTGCTTGGTAGAATTTCAAATTATGTACATTCACACGGATTCAAAATATTTCGGAAGCCAACATTCTCAGATGCCGTAATTCATAAAAATTCAATGCACCCATTTTCTTATAAACTAGCCGCTTTTCATTGAGAAATTCATAGACTTGTGAGTGTTCTTTAAATTAAATAAACTTTAATATCGAATTGAAAATTATCAAACAAATTGCCATCAACAATGGATACGATATGTCTCTTATACAGTCTTTTTCAAAAAAATACACTAAACTTGCAGAAAAAATGTTATTTAAAGGTTAATTGTCAAAGGACATAGAACATACTAAGTATTGGCGTAGAATCATTTATTTGGGAAATACAATTTTTTCAAAATTAAAAAATAACTGGCTGATAATTTAATATTAGCTTTTTATTGTAAAAACTCCTTAGGCAAATTATTAGTTAACAATAAAGATAGAATACACTACTTAAATAAATCCGGGATTTATAGATTGCAATGCTTTTGTTGTACAAAAATTTACATCGGGAAAACCGAAAGGACATTGAAGACCAGAGTACATATTAGAACACATGGCAGCCTTTAGATTGAAAAAAGACAAGTATACTTTTGCTAATCACTTAATTTCGGAAAGACACGTGTTCAATCAGGAACAAGGGATACAAATGTTTCATCCAAATACGAACCCCCATAAGTTCTTTTTCCAGGAAATTATAGAAATAAACAGAGCGCAACTGAACAGTCTTCCGATTTTAAATGAAATATTAAACATGCCTGGGTCACCACTTTTATACCCTACATAAATATAATCATAAAACCTTTTCCGACAAAGAAAATAAATATAATTCTTAAAACTACTCACTACTCAAATCTGTGGGTGAATTCCCATGAGCTTATCTTTTTCGCCAGCAATGGCTTTAAACTCAAGGATACTTTTAATTCTTATATAAACATGAAACATTCATTTATTGAGCATCGGTTCAAGTTCATTCGTGCACTTGAACGCCTGAAGATGCCGAAAAGCGAAACCCGGGTCGTTAGTGACAAAATCTGTGAGAATGTACATAATTTGAACGATTCAAATTTAACGCCTATTATCACAGAATTTAATATCTGTGTACGTTATAATTAAAGTTGTGTATAAAAAAATACAGTAAATTTAATAGCAGCAAAAAATTAAAATGAAATGTATTATTCATCTTAAATAAATGTCTTACTGTTGTCATCTTAAATTAAAATAAAGAAGTAAATCTATTTCTAATCATTACCAACATATATTGTACTAAAAAATATCTTTACAGTTCTCTCTGAACCAATGGTTAAGTCCGAAAATTTTAAGTAATTTTTTGATTGAAGTTAATTGAGTGGTTACCGATTAAATCTTTGTTTTCTCCTTCTTCGTATAAGCCAGAAAATAAATTGTAGCATATTTAAAATGCTTTTGAATGTTGGTTATTATTTTATAACTTTATTTTATTTGCGATTTAATATTCTTTGTGTTGTAATTATTTTCTTTGCAAAGATAAAAATGATAGCGTTCAGACTAAAGGTTTACTAAAATTCTAAGGAAAATGTTCAACTAAATAAACTGATACACGCTATCATCCCCCAAGACAAATCTGACATAAGCAACGTTCTAGACCGCACTTGACCGATTACGGTTAGTTACCCCTGCGTTTAACCCTAAAGTTATAAATCAACTGGTGTGTCTGGGGTCAGAGAAAGCGGGTGGGAAAATGAAAATTTCTCAAATATAATAGACATAATACATGCTTTTAATGGGGAATTCCACGGTAACCCATTGTTGAGAATAACTTTTGCGACAAAGGAATAATATATGGATGAAAAATTGTCCTGTATCCCTTTAGCTGTTCGCCCAAGGCGAGCTATGGCGATATTATGTCCAGTTATTCGATAATATGTGGAAATGGCAAGGATACTCTGACCATAAATGTACGGTTACAATACAACGTTACCCCAAAGTCAATAGCCATTTGTAAGTTTACGGCATTAAAGCTATGTGTTCTTTGTTTAGTATTGTGAACAAATAACAATTATTAATGTGTATGAAAATGTACACCAATGAAATATTCGCCGCCCAAAAAAGCTTGAGTTGAAGTTAGTAGAATATTTTAAACATGCTTTTAAACAAAGTCTCATACCAATTGAATTATAGAAAAACATTTACCCAAATTTGATTTTATTACGAAAATAAACTAATTGAAACAAACACATGTTCTTTTTATAATAGTTTATGTTAATAAATACAAATATAGTCACAATGCAGATGTTATGTATTTGAGTAATACTTTATTATTTTCTGCTGTTTATTTTTGGTAACTTATATATACCATGTATATTTGCGGAATATACATGGTATATTCCGCAGAGTTACGACGTTATTCGTGTTCACAACAAACAACAAAGCGCGCTGATAGCTCTAAAAAAATCATACACAACTTCTCATACAAATTTTGCATTACTTTCGATATATATATGCACGTTGAAGCTTTAAAGTACTATTTAAATTCTTCACACATGATTGAAATTATTTTCGAGTCCGTGGCATAATGGTTTACATCGTTGAGTTCGGTAACAAATCTCACGGGCTGAAGTCCCAGTATAAACAGAATTTTTCAATTGATTTATTGATTTCTGTACAAAAGCATCGATGTTTTTGATGTCCAGCTCTCACTCTTGCAATCCTAAAATAACAAGACGTAGTATGAGCGATTAGCTATCCGCTAATGATGTCTTAGTCTCCTATATTTGCACCTCTATTGTCGTCAAAAAAATGGACCGCTAAGCAACTATATAAAAACAGTTGTACGTAGAAAAACCTTCCGTTTGTATATCGTTATTGGCAAGTCATATTCTTCCCGTCGGGAGTGGACATGGCATGATAGCAAAAATCTTAGAAATAACTTTCAATAGTTTGTTAATACTGCCATGCATTTTGATTATAAGATAGATATAGTGGTCAATTCAAGGACGTATCGTGGGCATAGGCGAGTAGGCAGTTGCCAATGGGCGGCAAGTCTAAGGTAGCGGCAAATGATCACAGAATAAAATTTTAAAATGGCTAATTATTTTTGATACATGAATTTGGTATAGAATAAATATGAGGCTTCAATTTTAATAAAAAAAACCGAAAAACATTTTTTCAATCGTAATGATATTATGACCAATACATACAGTAGTTAATTTTATAGCAAAAATCTTCTTTAAACATTACATTTACTGATGACAGTAGTTTTGGCGCAAATTCTATAAAAAAAAAACTTTTTTTTTTACCATATCCGCTCCCAATATGGAGCATATGGACTCCTAATGGAGTTTATCTCAACAGAAATTTTTCTACGAGAACTGCTTGTTACTCAGTTGCTCAACCTCTCTTTTTCCAAAGAGAGTAGGAATAGAAGGAAAGGGCTAGGACAGGACTAGTGGTTAGCTAATCGCTCTCGATACGCCCCGTTCATAGGATAGGATGAGTGGGAGTGAGGAATACAAGACATCACATACATCCATGCCTTTGAACAGAAATTCATAAATCGATTGAAAAATCAATTTATAAAACTGCCCGTACTGGGATTCGAACCTGTGCCCTCCGTAGCGGTAGCCAACGATGTTGACCACTCGACCACACAGGCGGTTAAAATTACCTGGGTCATAAAAGTACTTCATAAAAATATATGAACTTTTTTTTTGATTACGTAGATGAGCAGAGGATTAGAATTTCTATATTTGTATATGTATTTTTAAAATAATGAAAAAAAAAATGAAAAAAATGACACTTATGGCTGTAAGCATTTTATATTCTTATTTCAAAAAATACTACGAGCGCTAGTTTAAACTATGTCTAGGGACGGCACATAGCCTAGGAACGTCAAGGACACAATCAATGTATATTAGTTAGAATTTCAACCTCAACGTGTAAAAAATAAAAACCACCCGATTGCTCAAAGGAAACAAATTAAATGATCAGAATTTAAATCAATTTTTATAACAATTTTGGTTAATTTAGGTTAGGTTAGATTTTTTTATTTCATTTAAATTATGACTATTTATTCTGACCGATATATTATGATCATTTAATATAAATTCTGACCAATGTAATATAAATTCTGGCCGGAAAAATACGAGCATTACTCAAATCGCAGTTTCTGCGCAAAGCTTTCATTTAAAATAAACTCTTACGATAAAGTCAGTAAGAATACAACAGTGTGAACATTTTAAGAAGCGGCTACTGTATCTTCATATCATAAGTGTGAGTGAATGATGAGTGCGAAGTGTTATCTTACGGAAACAATGTTTACATAATACAAATATGAATAAAACATTATTAAGATTATGAAATGTGGAGATGCATGAATAAAATTTGTTTACGAAAGGTAGCTTTCAGTGAAAATGGTTCTTTGCGAGCGAAAAATGCATAGACGGTAGAAAAGCGTTAACAATTTATCTTGAACCAACATTGTGTCTTTTTCTTTGAAAAAGCGACAGCGCAATATTACTGCCCGTTTTACCACCATATCGACTGTGGGAAGGAAAAAGGACGTAACCCACAGTTTTTTCAAAGCAGGTTTTTTTCGATAATTGCAATGTATCAAATTTGATACACGTTCTGTCAAAAGGATGCAAGCAGAAAATGCCGAATTAGTAAAGATGAATTTGGGAAAATTGAAAACAAGAAAATAGACTGAAAAAAAATGTTTTTCCTAGAAAAAATCTTTTTTTTGTTTTTTTTTGGGAAGCACTGACCACAGCGGGAATCAAATTATTTTATTGCAATCAGAGATTAAAATGAAGAAGATTTTTCAGTAGAACAACACACTTTCACTGAATTTAGTTTAAATAACATCATAAAAAAAACATAGGTTATAAAAATCATGTTTTATGTCCACACACTTAACTTAAGCATACGAATTCCAAATGGATTAACTAATTTTAAGGAGAAGGATAGATAATTAGTTACAAAGCTATCAAACCTTTTTTTAAGAACGAGTAATTTAAAAAATATATGAAGCTTAGAGTTTATCACTCAACTTTCAATGATTGTCAGGATTGAGTAAGATATACAGAATTCATAGATCTTTTAATAAATCAAATTATCGAGGATCTCAAGCTATTCAACTACAAAGTAACTCTATCACCAAAATTAATATTTTAAATTACGACCTCTTCTTTCTTTTCAGTGGTTTATCCCAGTCACATACTAATGGTATTAAAAAGATACAAAATACAATTTTACATTCAAAATAAAATCCCACAAAATCGCTGTCTAATCAGACAAAAATACAGATTTATCATAAAAAAATATGTTAATGCTGCGCTTAGTTTTTATGTTGAAAATTTTTCTGGCTGAAAGCGACATTATATTGTATACTAGCTAGTTCCAGGCAAGCATTACAATGCCACTCAAAGAAAGAAAGTGTTTGTGTATTAAATGGGTTTATTGGGGTGCATGTTTTCTTTTTCTGTCTGTTTGACGTTTGACGTTTGCTGCCGATTTTCTGTGGTACGACACACGCGCCACCTATTGTAAGTTAATTTTACTAACACATTCGCGCAAGTGCAAGCATACGTTGTCAAAATGAACTGTATGGCATACATACAAACATTGATATTTTATATAAGACCTACTGTAAATTAATTTTTCTATACCTATAACCTTTCCGGAAGTACAATTGCAATCGGATGAGCGGTGTGGTAACGCATAAAGTACGAACAAACAAACGTTAATTTTCATACATTAGAAGTTTAAAATAAATATAATATCAATTATACGTTACCTTAAAAATCTACCGGAAAAATAAAAAAAAGCAACCGAGCAGAGAGTGTTATGTACGTCATACGTACATTTGCAATATTTGCATATTCCTGCCATCCGCAAATTTCTGTTCAAAGTTATGTGATTTTTGCGAAGTAAGTCGATCAAACCCCCTTTCGCTCTTCATGTCAGCCACTCTGAGTTAACTACCCTACGCCGCCCCTCCATCCCCCTTTCATTCTGCCAAAATACTTGAGCAATAAAATTTCTCATTTACATAATGCTGTAAAATAACGTCAAATTTTTCGCCCGGCATACCGTCAACGGGGTAAGTCAGAAAGGATCAACCACGGCATGAGCGATTTTCAATATTTAATAAAATATATATTGGATATACATAGTGTACAATTATTGTAATTTTTTGATATAAAGCGATTCAATATAAACAATTATTCTCCATTTATTTCTAAAGCATTTTTTATATAATTGAAATAATAATAAGATGAAACTTATTGTTTTCAAAGATCATCAAAGATTTGGGAAAAAATACTATTTTATGGATTAAAATAGCCCAGAAAAGTTGATTCGGTTACGATGAAAACATCAAAGAGAGTAAGAATAAAAGAAGAGGACTACAACTAAGGACTAATGGTTAGCTAATCGCTCTTGCTATGCCACGTTTTTTATATAAGAAGGAGGAATTCAAGACGTCACAGACAAACATGCCTTCGATCAGGAATTCAAAAATCAATGTATAAAACTATCCGTACTGGGATTCGAACCCGTGACCTCCGTCACTGAAGCCAGCGAGGTTGACCACTCGACCACGCAAGCGGCACATACATATTAATCGTTAAAACCCAACTTAATATTAATCATAATAAGCGTTTAAAAATGTTGTTAACCGCTTTTTTTAAAGTGGGCTAATGCGAAAATGACAGAGAGCCCTGCGCGGTGTTTGAATTTCATACTTATTTGAATAAAATAGATATCAGATTTAGTACAGGGCAGTAAATTTTATTAGCAATCGCTTAAGCAAGCATATATTAATGGCCACGTTAAATTATTTCAAAGGTACTTCACTCTGAACAGGTAATTGATTTTAGAGTGTCAAACATAATTCAGAGCGGATGTTCCAACTCAAATAAAAAAGCGATTTTATATATTTGATTCAAGATTTTAATATGATTATATTTAAAAGTGAATCAGGTTGGTTATTGATTGTCCCACCACCACTTGTTATGTGTATAAAACCGCTGGTTCACAGCCGCCTTTCATAACGTAAAACCGATCAAGAAAAAAAATAAAATTATTCTTAGCCCGATACAGAACTGCACATGACCTACTATTTAATCATACAGTATTGTGCTCAAAAAAGGTTAAAGATGGAAAGAAAAAGAACTTTCTCATCCATTTAGTTTAAGTGATATTAAGTATCATGACACCCCCATTCACTAATTCCACATTTCTTTTTTTATATCAGAACCGGTTTTGCTCGTCATTAGCATTTTTAAATTGTCTGATTTCAATCGGTTCTGATGTTACGTTGCTTAATTTTCTTTGTCATTCCACCAAGTATTGGCAGTAAGCCCCTTAAAAGTTTTATTTAAAATTTTGAATGAAGGGCTCAAATTATGTACATTCACACAAGTTTTGTCACTAGCGACCCTAGTTTCGCATTGTGATACATTTATTTCTTATATAAACACGACACAATCATTTACTAATAGTCAGATCAAGTTCAGCCGTGCACTTGAACGCATGAAAATGCCGAAAGGCGAAACCCGGGTCGTTAGTGACAAAACATGTGTGTAATTTTCTTAAAAGTTATTTGTACATGATATTTTGTTTTAACCATATTGAGCCCACCCCAAATTTAAAGCATTTACAGACTTAAAATGGATGATGAAAGTATGTGACAACATCTAGTAGCAAAGCATACACTTAAGCATTATTTTCAAACATCAGCTCAGGAAGATTGAAAAACAATTCGGTTGTCCCACCGAAAAAGCCAAAAGTAACGTTATATATTCATTTAAGTAAATAATCCCAACTAGTGGTAATCTAATAGCACTGAAAGATTCATTGATGATGTCTTGCATGTTTATAAACTTTTGTAAAATTATTTCAACAGAAACAGCAGTTTTATAGCGCGTCATTTACTTAACAAGGTGAAAAACAATATTTTTTAATTCTACAATTTTTATTTCATATACAGTTGATAGCCATTCCGATTTACGCCCACGTCAGAACTTTATTTAAACGTGCATTAACTTATCTGTATATTATATATTGGCATAGAAGAGATCCACAATACATTCTCTTATATATTTTAACATCCTATTTATATTTTTAAAAATACTGTATATCAGTACGCCAACTTTTTTTATTTATTCTACCAAGCATTACATTTTATCGAGAAATGCGTTATTTTAGTAAGTGGTTAACGAGGTAAATTTAAACGGCTAACATTAGATAATCTAGTCTAAGAACGAGATTTTTAATTCGAGAAGGGTAATAAAATAATTAATGGATTCAGCAATGAATAAACGCACCGGAGATAATTTTCAACTCTGAAAAATATTTCTAATTAAAAGACTTAAACCATAGAAATTGTTGAAATTACAAATTACTGCCAGAAGGTTAATGAGATATAAAAAACAAAGTATAAAAAAATCTAGAGATTTAAGCCTAAAAACTGAGATATTCCCGAAATAGTTTAATTGGAAAATTCCCATTATTTGATTTGTACAAAATGATCGGTGGATGAACCATGTATCGGATAATAAATCTAAAATTTAAAACATCCACGCGGTAACTGCAGGTTTTTTTTAAAATCTTTTAAGAATTACTTCTATAAGACAAAATAAATTAAAGTTTTCTTTTGCAATGTTAAAATACTCAAACTCTCTATTTTTTCAGAGTGTCATAGAGAAAGTTTCTATTCAAGAATTTTTGAAGAGCTTCATAAAATAGGTAGTATGTTGTAGTCGAGAGCTTCGAGCCCACCTTTAGTAGCTTTTGTTAGTAGAAGGTCCTGTCGCTTAAATATTAATGAGAATCGATTTTGTTTCAAGTAGATACTGCCTGTTCAAGGCTTTGAAAACGCAGGGTTATCACAGACCATCTCGTTTATATTGTTAGTTGTAAACAAATTATACGATTAAGAATCAGTATTGAGTTCTGTATTTTTTTTTTAATAATAAATACATGTTCAAATTATCGAAAAATTACACGCTAAGTTGAACTATAATTGCATAAACTATCATTATCTTAGTTATTACCAACAGTTGTTTGAGTATTTTTGATGGATTCAGTGGTAATTCATTTATATACATAAACTTAATATTTGAAGTTTATCTTTTTTACTTGTATTGTTACTAGCTGTCACACTTATGACAGTTGAGTATGTATATCTTTAGAGTAATTTTTACAATGTAGAAGTTGCATACTCGTTTTTTTGTGAATATATAAAACAAAAACAAAATAAGCACAGTATTTTTTTTAAATGGACGACTCAATTATTGAGTGCATTACTTAAAAATATTAATTTCACAACAACCCTGATTGCATGCGAGAAAGAAAGCATGTCAGTTTGAAATTTACATAAACGGGTATGAAGTGGGCAAAGAGAAATGTAGGCCAATCAGAATATTACATTTTGTACTGTTTTAAATGTCATACCGGAACAATGCTTCAGTATTTTTTTCAAATAAAACGGATAAGTTATTTCATTCCATCGATTTAACTGTCACGGAATTGAAAAGAATTCATGAAAGGCATTCAATTATTACTGTATTGAAATAATACGGAAATATCGTTACGTTGTATTTATTTACAGAGTCGAAAAAACATCATAATAATTAATTACCAACATGACACATAAATTGTATCGATAGATTGTATCATCACTTATATTCATACAAACAGCTGAATGTGATAATAATTCCTGACAAGTAAAATACCAATCAACTTTCTTCAATCATTTTCATGGTGTGTAATTATAATAAACACATAGTTCTTGTCGATAAATATTTGTAGTGAAATCTAGTAACGAGCATAATTATTTATTGAAATATGTACGATTACTATTATGTAGTTCGATTGCCAGAAATCAATCTTGCATGTTATATATATATGTGTGTCAGTTTAGTTAAGTATTTATTACTAGTATCATAATAAGTGATAAATCCGAGCACTTGAAATGGTGATTAATAATACAGTAAAACCCCCATTTACACTAAAGTCGGGACAGTGTAGATCGAGGTAATGTAATTGGAGGAGTGAATCTTATACAAAATTAGAGATTTAGTGTTTTCCGCAAAAAATGCAAAATTAAGAATTCTCTTAGTTTGGCAAAAAAAAAAAAAATGGAAGAAAAATTTAGTTACTTAGTGATAAATTGCAAACCGCCAAAATCCAACACATAGACAGTCACCGGCTATACATGTATAGGCTGACACGTGTTAAATACACAGACGCTAGCTAACATTTGACTGTATACGACGCACAGACGACCGTCTCGGAGCAACGACAAGTGCAATTCGGGGATTTGCGGCGAATATTTAAAGCCTGCGCTTAATTCGGAGTAGTGTAATTGGGCGTTCACTGTATTTCGTTTTGACGGATTATTTCAATGCTACAAAAAAATATGAAAAATTAAATTAATAAGTTTTGGTTGTTTTTTTTAAATCACAAAAAGTAAATATTCTTGACTAAGTTATTATTTATATATATTAAAATACTTATTAACAACTATATTTTTAGATAGAACAATTATCCTGACCCACATTTTTCACATTTTGAATTCTCCAATAACCATTACATCAGTGGAAAAATAGTCTTAGTCAACTTTCCGTTTATATCGCGTGTTATTCGAGCCCATGGGCTGTTAGGCCATTTGTCTGTTGTTTAATAAATTACCTATGTAGTTTTTTAATTTGTAAATGATTGACAAGCTTGACGGATTTTTTGAAACCGTTCAATTTGTTCAAATCTAAAATCACTTTATTATCAAATTTTATATATCACAAACACCCATGCCTTCGAACGAAAATCATTGTATCAATCGTAAAAATGCTGTTTGTACTGTAGAAAATTACCGACATGTATGTATATTAATTAGATTATGCAAAACACTTATTTCTCATTATTTCTAAGCATATGTATTTTTAGTTTTTCTTACTGTTGCATTGATGTAGCGGTATGCTTAAAGTAGACACAACGCGAAAAAAAATATTTTTCACACTATTTTATGAATGTTTTCATAAGTTTTATTGTTATAAAAATATATTTACACAAAAATCTTAGACGACTTTCAGGCAATTTCCTATTACACTAAAGGTAACCACTAAGCAACGGTTCATTTGTTTGTTTATTTACATCATTTTATATGGGTAACATAAAAGTATTGTTTTATACAAACGGGAAAGCATAAATATTTACGATATCTTTCACCGCAAAAGGGTTCTTTTTTGTTTGTCGTATGAATACGTCGAGGCTTAGTACTGTGTGTTATGACACAAAACTAAATAATGGTAAGTATCGACGAAAATAAAGCGGTTAAAATCAATGGTTTTTCTTTTCTCTAAATCTTAGGGCTTAAAAAACCGACTTTTGAAAAAAACCGGTATTCAAAAATTTACGTATAGTTCAATATCTTCGATTGAATAGCGGTAACTTTGTAGAGGTTAATTTTGAATATAAAAGTATATTTGATATCTTTGTTATTCCGCTTGATGTGTTACATAATGTGACGTGTTTCGCCTTTTTTGAAAAGCATCCTTTGCGATGTTAATTCTAATGAATAGTTCAATTAAAAACGCGAGTTTTTTTTTAAACTTTATTTATTATTATATCATCTCCGTTTTGCGAAAACCAATCGAGTACAGGGAAACCTCGATTCTAAGTTTTTCAATTAACCGTAATAAATGAACGAATAATACGGGAAACCGATAATGCGGTAAATCTTCAAATAATACCAAAAAAATGTTGAATTTTCAAAAAAAACTTATTTATTTATGTAACTAAATGCGATGTAAAACTATTTGAGCGTAAAAAAAATATTCTGCAAAAACGGTCAATCGAGATAATAATTGGAACGGGGCGATAATATTTAGATGATAGATCGAGGAAATCGGGGAATGATAAAGTGGAATTATTAAATATTGTTATGACGGGTCTTGGTTGAGTAAAAAATAAACGATCAATGCGAAGATAGCAAGAACGGTAGATCGGGGTTCCACTGAAAAAAAAATCAACGAAAACGGTCAATCGGGATAATATTCGTGACTAGACCAAAATATTTAAACGATAGATCGAGGAAAACGGTAAATCGGGGAACGATTAATGCGGGATTCTTTTACATTTTTCTGATGGGTGTTTGGCCGGGACTATGTTAAATAAACGATCCATACGGGAAAACGAACAATGCGAGAACGGTAGATCGGGGTTTCACTGTAGTAATATGGTAAAAAAATATATTGGAATTTTATTTACAATCACGTTTTTACTCGGTGTTTTGGTGGGTCAAATATTTTTATTTTAGCAAGATACCACTATTGTTGTGTGTATTTACATAACTCACTTCACTTCTAGGATAATTTAAGACGTTTAAAATAGTATAACGAATAAAAAAATATTTTTTCCTAAAATACAACTTGGCTCACTTCATCTCTCAGATGCTCATATGAGGCTATTATTTCAAACCCGGCTCATTCTAAAATTGTCGAAAATGATCCATAAATGTAATTTAGTAGATAAAAATAAATTTTGAGTATAAATTTTATGTATATGTATTAATAAATTACTCTCAAACGTGGCGTGGTAAATACATAATATCATTTAAGATTTCGACTGAAAGTGCTTGTTGGAATTTCGATATTAAATTTGAATCGTTCAAATTATGTACATTCACACAAGTTTTCAATTCACAGGCGTTCAAGTTCATCCGTGAAGATGCCGAAATGCGAAACTCGGGTCGTCAGTAAAAAAACTTGTGTGAATGTACATAATTTGAACGGTCCTAAAAAAATATCATTTCTAAGTAATGTAAAACTAAAAATACTTTTAAAATTTAAGTTTCATTTTTTAATCATTTTGTAATGAAGCGTGTTTGCAAATAATTCCTTAATATATTCTTATATTAGAAACCAGGTTCATAAATTGAAAGAACAGGCTATCTTGAATGTCGCATTTTTTTCTACAAAAATGCTTATTCAAACCTGGTTTTTGAAAATCGGTAAGCCCTGCTACATTCTTAACGCTCTGAATTTATCCGGCCTTTTGGCGTATTATTTCCGCTACAGATGACAAATCCGGTGATTCACTGCTTTTATCTGTTTTGTTCGACTAATCTTCGGAACGAACTTCTACCCAATTTTGAGCAACGTGTAAACAACCTTTATTTTACACGACCTGTATGACACCACACTGATAATATTTTGTCAGACATATCGACCGTGTAAAGTCGAAAAACTATATCCGTGTACCTTAATTTAAAATTTAAAATCCATTTTTAATTCACTGTATTATTATTCGGTTACGAAACTGTATTTAATCAACTGAACACATAATGAAGATAACTAACACTTTGTTAAGATTGTTGTTAATTACCACCTAATTTAAAAAATAGCTTTTTAAACTAGTCCTGCATTTGAGACTTTATACAAAGAACATGAATTTATTGAACCTTGAAGAGGTGAAGTAAGCCAAGTAATAAAATAGTAAAACCTTTCTATAGGACTTTCAAGTACAATCACAACTTTTCTTGGTGTTTTGCTGGATTGCATAATTTTATTTTATGGAGATAACACTATTTCAGTGTGTGTTTACTGAACACACTTCACTTTTACGGTATATTTAGGCATGTAGAATATTATAATGATTCCAACTATTTTTTCCTCGAATACCACTTGGCTTACTTCACCTCTCATGGACTCTGTAATTTTAAATCAAATACGACTTATGTCATTTAGTTTTTCAATATATAAAAACTCTTAAAATACGTGGTTGATAAGCATCTTTAAAGTTTTTTTAAATCTCTACAAATAATTATAATTATATCAGTTCTCTGATTCGATATAACATTATGTGATAACTTAGATCTGGTAGGCAATACTGACGACGTCTTATTATCATTTAATATAAATAAAAAATACTTGTCAATAGCTTTTTGTTGAACAATAAAATTTAACTACGAAGTAAAATAATCTAAATAAAATATATTACTCGATTTTTGAAAAATACGCAATAACAAGAGAAGATTTATATATGTGGTCGCTTATACCTTTTACCCACTGTACTTTGGTTTCTGTTTGTTAGTCCATTCTATAAAATATTGAAAAGAAAACACCCTAATGCTTAAAAGCTACTTTTGAAAATGTCAATGTTAACGTCGTTTACCTTGCATATCTTTATTTATTTTTCAACTATGTTCGCTGTCAATGTGAAATATAGACTCCTTGTAGTTATCTGCAGAAACATTTCTACGAGAACTACTTGTTACTCAGTTGCTCAAACTTCCATTTTTCTAACTTGGGGTTTGAACCTGACTAGTGCTTAGTTTATCAGTCTCGCTATGTCTTGTTTTTAGAATAGGATAGCTGTAAGATAATTTCATACATCACAGAAATTCATTATCTATTAAATCGGTTGAAAATTGTATTTATGAAACTGCTTGTACCGGGATAGAAACCCGTGAGCCACGTAACCGAAACCAATGACGTCGACCACTCGACTACTACATACTATTGTTTGAATAATTCATGGCGTACAACTCAATCAATTAGTTTTTAATAATAACGTCGAAGTATAATTGTTTCACTTTATTGTCGTGTACATGCTTCATGATTGTTTGTCTCGTAGTGCTGAAAATAATAGAATTTACAAAATTAAAATACGTTGGTTGAATTTTTTTTGTGAATGGTGATTATTTATTTAACAAAAAAATAGTAATTCTGATTGGCATGAAAAAACAATTACTATTAAGAATTTTCTTCCATACACTATTCTGAAATCAAGTTTGATGTTTGTAAGTGTCTCAATATGAATTTTTAACAAATTAAATGAAAATTTTGTATAATTTAACATAGAAAATATGAAACACTTATAAATATTTAATCACCTTTAAAGTAGATAATTCTGTTGTGCTTAAAAGGGGGGCAGTGTCATGTCAATCAAATTCGTTCGTCGTGCAGATAAACTCAATCGATATCGAGTTGTAGTATGTATTACACATGAATTAAAACTAATTGCTAGTCTTGGCATACTACCTTGACAAGCCATCGCCAAACCTGCAATCGCAAGATTCGATCGAAAACTCATAAATGTTTTTTTTATTAATGCACTTTCTCTATTTGTTAATATGGGTTTTTACAGTTAACTTTTTCTGTTCTAAGCTCAAGAAATGCGACCCCAATACCCACATTTTCTTAAATATCTATTTTAATATGGGTGATACAATGTTTATAATTAAGGTATTCTTATATCATAGTTTTTTGGACCTTTTTTAGATAAAATATATTCGATCGCTAGTTCCGTCTGTATTAAATAAAACAGAAAAGAAAAAATTCAACTAAATAAAAAAGATCCTCAAAGTAGAATAAAAAAACGGATTGATGGGTACAAAGTAAAGATAATAATTTATGTATCCTGGAATACTATTCTCAAAAAAAACACAATATCTTACTGACATCAATGCCTCATTTTATATAAATACGCGATAACGCGATAAGCGGTCGCTCGTAAAATAGCGTTTGCAATGATTGGTTGGCCTAATCTCATCAGCTGCGATTAAATATGTGTACTGGGATTACGTCTTTTTTACGCGCAACTTTAAATATGACTATTTATTAAAAAACACGGATTTTTATTTAAAAAAATGTATGAAGAATGATGCAGACAGATATTTTAAAGCCCTCAGACTATTTTTTTTTTTGAAATTGGATTGGAAGAAGTGAATTAAAGAAACCGTGTACTGAGCTCTAAGAAAAAAGGCTTTCGTCGGGTATTAAGGTAATGTGGTTTGATTTCGTGAAGAACTTGGAGATTTCCGAACAGCATATAGTCTTGTGACTTAAGTGGTCATGGAGAAACATTGAAACTTTTTTTATCGATGTCCACTTCTAATGTGGAGCATATGGACTACTAATGGAGGTATCTCAAAGGGAGCATTTCTACGCGAATCGTTTGTTACTCAGTCACTTCTCTCTTTTCCAAAGAGAGTAAGTAGTAAGGACAAAAGATCAGGCTAAGACAGATTTTTTTATCTATGTTTGCTCCAACTGTGGAGCATATGGCCTTCTAATGAAGATATCTCAACAGAAGTTTTTTCTAATAGAACTGTTTGTTACTCAGTCACTCAACCTCAACTAGTGGTACACTAATCGCTCTCGCTACATCTAGTTATTGAAGGATTTTGAGAATTTTCAGACATCACAAACACCCATGCTTTCAAACATAAATCGATAAATCTATCGAAAAAAATTACTGGATTCAAATTAATTAATTATTCTAATTTTTTTTTTCCTAAATATATCAGTTGCGGTTTTTTAGCACCAATAAATGAAATGATAAAAACGACATAACTACAAATTTACTTAGCTAAATGATTTTATTTAAAAAAAAAAACGCTTAAATTGATGGAAAAAGAATAATACTGTTTCAGACAACACGTGTGCCATAGATTTCCCAGCCATGCTCGATAGAATCCAAAAGAGGGAGAAAATGGAAAATAATTCTTGACCCGGTTCCGCTGTAACGTTTTCATTCCATTTAACTTGAGCAAGAATCGTTGTGCTCTATTTTTATTCGATTCTCTAGTTCAAATTGTTATTAAAATGGTCTGGTTATTGCTAGCAAACAGCCATATTACCGATAAATTCAATTTAATGGCAATAAATTATTGAATAACGCCGCATCTTGACTCAGTCAAAACATCCGAATGCTGTAAACAGATTTAAAGTCAATGGTTTATGAAGCATTATCTCTCAAACTTTTTTTATAATGGTAGGAAGGTACAACATAAGAATGTTTATAGATCAAAACAGTTTATTCAAGAATTCTACGGAATTATTAGCACTGGCTTTCTTAAAAGCGAGCATTTTTAACTGATAGATCGTGGAAGTGATACCAACTCATAAAATTTTGTAATCGGTACAAAAAAGAATGTTTTATTCTGATAATTTAAATGTTTTTATCAATAACTAGCCGGTTCCCAGCAAGCGTTGCACATGCTACTCAAAGAAAGAAAGTGTTTGTGTTTATTGAAGTGCATGTTTTCTTTTTCTGTCTGTTTGACGTTTGACGTTTTACATTGTCTAAGGTACGACACTCGCACCACATTCTGTAAGCTAATTGTACTTCAACCTTCGCTCAAGTGCAAGCATACGTTGTCAAAATGAACTGTATGGCAGACATATACACATTGATTTTTATATACATGACCTACTGTATGTTTATTTTACTAAGGCATTCCGGAAGTGCAAGCAAAAAGTTTGTCAAAGTTTTATGCAATCGGATAAGCGGTGTGACAACGCATAAAGTACGAACAAACAAACATTCATTTTTATATATTAGATTAAATTGAGCCCTCGAGAGATGAAGTAAGGCAACTATTAAAATGGTAAAACTTTCTTTCTGGTCTTTTAAGTAAAACACGTCTTTACTTGATATTTTGATGGATTGCATATTTTTGTTTTACGGATATAACACTATTACAATGTGTATTAACTGAGTTTACTTCACTTTAACACGTGTGGAATATTATAACGCATCTGACTTATTCTTTTCTAAAATACCACTTGACTCACTTTACCTTTAATGGGCTCAATTGTCAGTTATTACAATATATAAAGAGAAAAATAGACATTTAAAATTTCTCTAAAATATAAATTGTATATTTAAATACACACGAGATAAAATTATGTATAAATCAGGGTAGTTAATTAGGCTCACTTGATAACCAATTTGAGAAGATATTATATTTTAAACATTCTTAAAAAAAAAGATTAAAATGAAAAACTTTACATAGGGTCTAATGGTTTTCAGGTCCGTGATGCAGTGGTCTACGTTGTTTATTTCCGTGACGTATCTCACGGGTTCAAGTCCCAGTGCGAACGTTTGTAATTTTGAAAAGTGTTTCCCACTCTCATAATCCTAAAAATAACGGAGCGCAACGAGAACGATTATCTAAACACTAGTCTTATCTTTTCGAAAAAGAAGAGATGTTGAGCAACTGCCTAGCAAGAAGTTTCGGTATAAAAAATACTTTTGTCGAGATATCTACATTAGAAAGCTATACGCTCCACATTAGAAGTTGATATGAATAAAATAAAAAAAATATAGTATCTACGAAATAGCAATTTTATAAAACGTTAGATATTGGATTATGGCTGCATGCTTGTCCATCTGAATTATTATAGCAGTGTATTATATGACAAACTGATCAAGTAAGCAAGTCACAGACTTTTGACACTATAGTCCCAATTTTTTATTTCTGATTAAAGTAACAACAGTTTTGATATCGTTCTATAAATTTACTTTGGGTATCAATGCGTTTTCCATTTATATAATTCAACTGATCCTTTGCAATAAATTCACGGCTCAATTACATCATTGACAAAAAAAATACTTCCGGATGAAAATGGTTGTTTTTGCTTGCTCCCTCTCACCCCGAGTTCTTGATTTATTTTTTGCTTGGCTCGATTTTTTCAACACAATACAACTGATTCCCAAATCGTGTCTTGCCAGTCGTGAAAATATTTTTTCCTTGCGCAGCCGTCGCTGGTAGACGCGGGAATCTGTTGGCGAATGAAAAATGATAATTCCCAAAATAGCATTTCGTTTGCGTAAAGAAAGGAAATTTTAATCAAATCACATAAGTTTCAAATGATTTCTTTTTCAGGCTCTGATTTCTCTCTACCATTCTGTTACATAAGAGGCTATACATTATAAATGCATATTATGTATATATTATATACAAACAAACTGACAGGTGTCTTTCATCTTTTACAGAGAGAAGAGCTCTTGCTCTATTTCTCTTTCTCTTCTTGTATTTTGATCGTTTTATTTGTTTATTTTTTTCAATTAATTGTCTGGTGATGAAATAAAATAGTTGTATGATTTTTATTTAAAAATCTGTAATCTTAATCTAAAATAAATTAATCATCAAGTTTTTGATAAAAATTATTTGAAATAAATTTTGCTTTCTAAAGAATTCCCAAAAATATTAAGCATGTGTTCGAAATGAACTCTCTGTGAAGCATTTCATTGTGAAATATTTTAGTTAAATGTTAAGTTGTTTGTTTACTCCTTATTAATTTTCCTAACTGTTTTCTGAAAAATGGAAAAGATAGAATGTATTAGAAGTGGAATAGTTGTAAGTCTATCGCTCTCTTTGGTTTCCATTTTTAGAATAGCGTTTATTCGGTAGAAATAGAAATAACGCAGAAAAGTTAATGAACTTAATTTTTTATTGATTCAGATACCATATTTTAAATAAAAGTATGCACTATAAACTTGGATATTCACAAATTATTGAGAAAATTAAATTAATATTATCATAGTTAATTTACGGAGATATAAATTTCACTTGGACTTGAAGATTTTTTTCTTTTCTGTAAATGGGGTATAAAACAATTGTTTTATACCAAGTGATTTTTGCGTCCTTTTTTATTGACTTAAAATTAGTTTTTTATAGGGAAATAGTTCACATACATTGCTATTGTCAAAACACTTCACTAAAATTATGTTTCTTTTTATATTATATTGTTTTATGAGAAAATAAATACAATAATATAGAATATATACAGAGTTTTCTGGTGTAAATAAGTTGATTTTCCCATCGGATTTAAGGGTAATTTGGTATCAATTTTCTAAGTGGAAAGTCTGTGTCATCGACAGAGAGAACGTCAACCTTTTCTGGGAATTTAACATAATTCAATTTAACCTCAGTTTTCAAACATTGCTCCCACACCAATGTGATAGGATTATTAAAATCTGTATATTAAACCACAGTTTATTTTATTAAAATTACAGTTTGACTATTAATTTGACTGTTGATAACTATTTCGGCGTATGCCTTCATCAGAACTATGTTAAAAGAATTGTATAAGTAGCCATATCGGTTAATTTCAATTTATTGATTGATTTGGCATGTACTTGGTAGAACTCCATTGTAATAGAGTAAAAATAGCATTTATTAGAATAACTAAATATAGCATTATATAAGTATTATATTTAGTTCTACAATACAACTTTTTTTTTTTAATTTAGTACTAAATACTTTTTTTATATTTACCCTTATACAACGGATTTCTACCAAGTATAGGCCAATTCAATCAATGCTTTGTTTAGTATTTCTAAGTTATAATTTACAATACACATACATTTTAATTTTAAAGAATATCTTTAAAGACAATTAAAAATAAATACTAAGGGATTAGCCGTTTAACAGAACGGGGTTATAATCAATAATAAAAACGCGCCCTAAAAACGTAGGGGTTGATTTTTAACAAGCGGTATCTGAAAATAAGCAATATTACGGCGACGTAAAAAAATATTTGCTATTTGGACCCACTTAAAAAAATTAAGCAGTACCTATAAATTGGTACATGTTTTTCTTTTTTAAAGCGTTTTTATTTAGACAGTAAATTTATTATTTTTTTTACTATAAATTATTGAATTTGTATATCGCAGAAAACAATTCTAATTGCAAAATAGATTGCATGAAAAAAATACACACAATTTAAACAATATACATAAAATCTCATGTATTATAAGTACTTATATATGAGAATAAACATGGTGAGAATTACTTAAATAATTAAAAGGGATGTTTTTTGCTGAGCTCTTCCCGGAAGTTGTCGACGGACGACTATTCCCTTAGGCGCCGGCTAGGTAAACGAAGATCGATACGCGAAAAAAACAGGCAAATAAAATTTTACGACCTGCGTATAAACACAAATACACACTTGTGCAAGTCGATATATTATACATGATCTATAACTAAGCAATTACTTTCGGATGAACAAGAAAAAAAGATCATAAAACTAGTTTTATGTGAAAATTTTACACAGCAGACGTCCGACAGGAAGGCTGTTAGTAAGTAATTGAAAATATGATACCAATTTTAAATCAGCTAATGAATCTTTCGACGAAATATCTGCGTACAAAAGAGTATAGGGAAACCGCGGCGAAACTAACTATGATTTTTTTATGCATGAATATTAGTATTTTGTTAATTTTTTTCTTTTTAATCCGTGTACGCTTTCAATGTGCTCTATTGGAGGCATCTATACAGAATTTTGTTTCTATGAGAACTGTTTATGGCTCAGTTTCCTCTCTTTTTCGAAGAGAGTAGTAGTGATAGAATTACAGGGCTAAGACACGGCTAGTGGTTAGCTAATCTTGCTACCCTGCGATATTTTAGACATCACAAACACCCAAACCATCTAACAGAAATCGATAAATCGAATGAAAAAAAAGTGTTTGTACATGGGCTTGAAACTGTGAAATCCGTCACGGAAGCCAACGACTTTGACCTCTGCGCCACGGACCCGACATTTTAACATATTATATAGAATACATATATGTTTTTTTATTCTGATTTTTATTTTTATCATTTATTTATATATAAAAATTCTTTGGCAACGAAACCAGCATGAATTTGTTTTTTAGTATAATAGAGAATTTTGATACTCCAACTGCTGTATAAGAAGGTATGAATGACTCTGGTTTCACTTATTCAAAAAACACCTTCAGACAAACCTTATAATTTGTATCATTTTTTTTGAAAATTTGTCTTTTCTATTTATATAATTATTAAATTCCCACAATTTTGTCACCGAATTCATCAAAAATATGTTTGCGTAAATTAAATTGTATATTTAATACACAAATGAAAGAATACGAGTGGGTTTTTTAGCTCCATAGCTGAATTAAATTTTATATCTAAAATCGAAAAATCAACATCAGTTTTAGAACCGAGAATGGTATACTATGTTTTTTTCTATTTTAAATATATAAAATAATTCAAACTGCCTTGTTAGTTTTGTCAATTCTCGTTTAGAGCAATATATTATTTAATTTAGAGGAAAGTTAAAATTATTTTAACCGACCAAGTTTTGCAATTTTCTAGAAAAACATATAGATATCCACGAAAGTAAATAATAAAATTGATAAAAGTAGTATCCAAGACAGTTTTTGCAGAATCACTTTTGACGGCGGAGGAAATAAAACAGGAAAAGGCATAAGAACACCTTTGTTTTGGCAGATTACTTGTAAGGTCTTCTGATGTTACATCCTTAAAGACTTGTTCACAAAGACCCTTGAACGCTTAGATTCTTCAAGTACCTTAGTAATATATCCTAAAAGACAATATTTTATTAGATATTTTCAAGATTTTTCCCATAGCTACCAGTATTGTTTACATATGAAAAAAATATTTCATAAATAAAAAAAAACCTTTTTTTATGTCAATCATTTATTCAAGATTGAATTCACAGTTTGTATACGTCAAAAAATTTCATCTGTCTATGTGAAACTTTTTATCTAAATAACAAACTCTTGTTTTTTAGGTATTAAATATTGTTTAAGTCCAAGTTTTTTTTTAAAAGTGTGATAAATAAAAAACATGTTTATCTTTTTAGTTGCCATAGATAAAAAAGTACGTAATTACCTAGCACGCCGACTATAATTTGCAATATTTAATTTAATTAGTTATTGACGAGTTACCTAGTAACTGGGGTGTTGAGCTCGAAAAAATTTACGAGATATCTCGTTTGTGGCAGCCATCGAGCTAAAAATTAAAACTAAAACACAAAGTGCGAAAAGAAGAAAAAAACAAAGAACTAATTGAAAATATATTGATAATCTTATATTAAAAAATATATTTATAAAATACGACGGTTAAATGAAAACTATTAAAAAATACAAACAGTATCTGCCAAACAGAATGTTGAAGAATATAATATTAATCGAATGCCACTGTAGTAAAAGTGATAGAACTTATTTATTATTCTATGAATTTTCGTAGGTGTACACTTCAATTATTTTTTTAGTCTCAAGTATATTTGTCACATACAAAAAAATAACTATATACAATAATTTAATCTGTACATCAATTTTTACTGTCATCATTAGATTTCCTCAAAATATTATTATACAAAACTCAAGTCCTCTCCCTTAAGGCTTTGTTGTTTTTTCATATTAACATTTTAGCTGCCGTAAAAAAAGTACGTAATTACCTAACACGCCGGCTATAATTTACAATATTTTATTTAATTAGATATTGACGAGTTAGCTCGTAACTGGCGTGTTGAGCACGAAAAATTTTACGAGATATCTCGTCTGTGGCAGCCATCGAATTAAACCAAAATATTTCATACCGATCATTGATGAGTTATAAGTTGGAAAGGCATTAAATTTAATAAAATAATACGTTAATTTTTACCAATTTTACCAAGGACCGGTTTTGCTCACGATGAGTATTATCAACTGAAATAAAATACATTAAAACAGTGATATGTATACTTTGTTCTGTATTAATATAGCTGTATTAATGTAGTACAAATGAGCAATTTATTTTTTATCATCATCGTAAAAATTACATCACAAGATTTTAAATCATCATTCTAGACAAAATATTCCACAACAATGTGGTTACAAAACTTTCCATTATAATATCCATAGCGTAAAGTAACGTATAATCAATTCTGATACCCTTTGCTAGTCCTCTATCATTAAAACATGATATATGACACCCTTACATAGTTTCTTATTAAAATCATGAAATTCCACTGTACGCGCGAAGTATGTAAGTACGACATCGTGATGTTTAGTTTCATAGAAATGCGGTTATTAACACCTTCGGGTGTGATATGGAAATTTACTGCCGCCCTTCTTAAAGTGACTTAATAATGTTGAGTTTAATATAAAATTACGACTCACAAAGGTGACTTAGTTTGTTTGGCAATAATAGTTAGATAACCTTTATAGTATCACACAGAAACAAAAGTTTTTAGTATTAACTAAGAGCCAAGCGTGGTGGCTTAGAATTGATACAAGTGGTGCTTAACTCTGATCTTTACTGTCATGATTGATTTTTTTATTCAATCTTTACATATTTGAGATGTATTTATTTTTAATGAATTTTTTCTTTTAACTTTTTATATAATCCTTTAGACCAGTGTTTCTCAACCTTTTTGAGAGCGTGGCCCCTTTTGAGTGTCTTTATTTTTCTGTGGCCCCCATACCATTGTTTTCTCTTCTCATGAAAATTATAATTTCAAAAACCCACCTTTTTTATAGCTCTTCCGAGATTTTCGAATCTAGAATGCCAAAAAATAGCTGCGTGACGTCCGCCATTATGCTCTTCCCTGTATCGTTTTATTAATACCCGTGGCCCCCCTAAACTGTGCTGTGGCTCCCCAAAACAAAAATAAATTTCTGTGGCCCGCTTAGAATACGCTGTGGCCTCCCGGGGGCCACATGGCTCACCGTTAGGAAACCCTGCTTTAGACTACCAAAGAGAGCTACAAAGCATGGTTTTATTGTATAATATATATTAACAAACAATGGTGCTCTAGTCATCTGTTCTGAAAAATCATACTGTTGCTTAAGATTTAACAAAACTAGCTATATTGATTTTTCTCAAAAAGGTTTTGGAAAAATATGACAATATGTAAAAAAAAACTATGTGCATTTATTATTAAAAACAATTATTTTTTCCGATTTTTTAAGTACCTAACTATGATATGTTGTTTGGGGGGGGGAAACATAGATATTTTTGAGATGTTTAAGTTGGGCGTGGCTCAAATAAGACTAGGAAACACTGTTTTGAATACATATGATACTGTACTGTAATTTAATTTATTTTGCTTATAAAAAAGTGAAATACGTTTACATCGCTTGATTTCAAAGCCTCACATTAAAATTATTAAGCTCATCACTGAGAAATATATTGCTAACGTAGCTACATACAGTCAGGTCTATGGTACAGTGGTCAAAATCGTTCCATGCCGGACCTCACTGGTTCAAATCTCAGTCTGAACTTTTTTTCAATCGATTTATCGATTTCTGTCTAAAAATTTCTTCCCACCCTTCCAATCCAAAAATAATGGTGCGCAGTAGAGAACGATTAGCTTACCGCTAATCATTTTTTAACCCTATTATTTACCTACTCTCTTTGAAAAAAAGAGAGGTTGAGCAACTGGGTAACAAGCAGTTCTCGTAGAAAAATTCTGTTGATATATCTCCATTAACAGCAAGTAGCTTACCATCAATCTTGTACTAACCATATTCTTTACCTACTCTCTTTGAAAAAAGAGAGGTTGAGCAACTGGGTAACAAAGAGTTCTCGTAGAAAAATTCTATTGATATTATATATATATCCATTAATAAATGTAGGAATACAAGCGACCATCAACATTTACACAAACTTATTATTGTGATATACAACATATAAGATAATAACATTTACAAAATGTAATATGGTACGGTAAGATCTTTGACAAACGAAATATTTTCATTTATTTCATGAAAGATGCATGGCGTACAAATAGGATCATGTAATTCCCATACTAAACGCTTAACTTACATATTTCATGAAACAAGCAAACAGATAAGGACGTATAGCTAACAGAAAGAAGCCGAAATTACTTTCAGATTACCCGAACCTTTACTCGTTAGCTTTACATCCCATTGTTTGTGGGCTACATAGCCTTACAGCACACCCTAAATACTTCCCCACTAAACTAAGCACTCTTCCTATTAGTTTCGCCCGAATATTAGCACGCAAAAACTGATACAATTCGACCGGATACTAAAGCCCTCTCTGTATACTATAATAGACGTAAAGAGCTTAATACGGAAATATTTATTTTTGTTCTAGCAGATAACAAAATAGTCATTGATTTTTTGTTACATTTTTTTTTGTGACGCTATCAATTATAAACAAACTATTATGAATAATAAATATTTAAAAAAATAAATATTATAGGTGTCGAAAGCAAAGAATTTTGATCGTTCGCTAACTTTATATAACATGTTGTATTTGACATCTCAGAATCATTCTTCAGATTTACATTTTAATGTAAAAATGAATTACATCTAAAAGTCTACACAGTTTTTACTATCCAGTTCCAGATGCCAAAATCATTTTTTTAATGCAATAACACGCTTAAATTTAAAATAAAGGAAATAGTCATAAAGCGATTTTTAACGGAAACCAGTTGTCTTCTAAAAAGACAATCAAAAAACATTATATTTTCATACATTAAAAATCGAAACGTCTATGGCTCTTAAAAAATAATGTTTACCTTTGCAATAAAATGTTACAATTTATCTATTTTTATTAAAAAATTAAAACAAAAATCGAGTCAATTTATTCTTCTTTCCGATATATCAATAGCGTAGTTTTTAATTTTTAGTTGAGTTTATTATATATAATAAAATTATGAAAATATAATAAATACACCGTTTATAATATACTAAATGTGCGATTATAAATGAAGCTTGTACTTCAACTAATAATTTCTTGGACAGTTCCATATAATTTTGTCACGTATATAACTTTGAATGTTTAAGACAAAGGAAAGAAAAAAACAATTTTTAATTTACTAAATATTAAGTACAAAAGACTTACTTACGTAATTCTTCTTAAAACTAAAATTAATTAAAAATTAAAGCATTTTATGTAATTAGAAATTGAAAATTGAAAATACAATAGTTTTTCTTAATAATTCTACATTTTGATTTTATAGACCAGTTGCTTGAAATTGTTCTACCGTTAAAACTTAGTAGATAATGAATGATTAATGTATAATTAATATGATAGGTGTTTAATTTTTAATATACATAATGCCTTCCAGCCATGAATTGACTGTGAACACTTTAAAGGCTTTACGATTTACGTATCATAATTTCCTGAAATTGGATTGATTTGAGATTAAGCATTAATAATTCCACATTATTTATTATATACCAGGACCGGTGGCGTGGAATTGTTATGAAAATTAGTAAATAATGAATGATTAATGTAAAATTAGTATGATAGGTGTTGATTTTTTAATATAGTAATATCTTTCCGCCATGAATTGACAGTAAACACTTTTTAGGCTATAGAATTATTAGTATTATAATTTTCTGAAATTCGATTGATTTGAGACTAAAAAGGTATTTTCTTTTTGAATAACATTACTAAGGTAAGTATTTTAAAATACGGAAGCAATTCTTAGTATGAAAGTTAATACATAATATTAAAAATAAAGCTTTGAACGGTGAAATTCCAACAGCTTTTAAAAGTAACCCCTTAGAAACACTCGGGCGAAAATAAATAAAACCACAACGCAGTAGGTAACATTAAACTAAAGGCAGGCAGTTATTTTTCCATTAGTATTTTTTCCAGGTGCTGTGTTTATATGAAAACTCCCCACTCTTCCCATACGCTCACAGCGCCTTGCGCACCCTCTAGCGTGGAAATTTATTACTACCATTTTGAAAAAAAGAGAGAAAAACAGCGGAACGACGACGGTAGATAAAATTTTAATGACGTTGCTTAAGGTGTCATTTTTTTATTTATATTTTTGGGTGATGTACGCATTTTTATTATATTGCTCTTTTGGTTTTTTTACGACAATCTTGTTGTAGTATAAGCATTTTAAGCTAAAAATAAATGTACGTGTACAACGACCAAGGGATACGACACTGAAGTGAAGTATTTTGCTCGTTTTGGCGTAGAGCACAGTTTATACGCTGTTTCATTCATTATAGACATGCGTACAAAGCACGTCGCCAATTTTGTAAGAACACCTAATTCACTTTTTGTAAGAGTGTTTTTTTTTATTTGCTGCGATCTCTTATATCATTGGCACATTTTTTTTTCATCTACACATATTTTTATTTTCAACGCGGAACTCATTCATTAACCTGATCTGTGCCGTGCGGTATTAATATGGCCGTGCATGAAGAGCCGTGATTTTTTTTTTTAAATAAAACCCAATTAATATGTACTTTTTGGACATATAATAATAGTACATCACAAACACTTACCATATAAATACACAATGGGTCATTTCTGCCATCATTTATTGAAAAACGTTTCAAAAACAGAAATTACCGCCAAGGAATTATAGCCCTGCTAGCAACAAATTTGAACACAACAAAAAAGCTTTTTTTTAAATCGTTGTATTACAGATTACAAAACAATATATTTTAAGTTTAAGTATCACACTATGATTCCAAGAGATGTCACTATAAGCATGATATTTTAAAATTATTAAATACGTTTATTATGGCCTTTAAACTGCGTCTCAAGTACTGCGTGTAAACACATTTTGTATGGCCGGCGCTACGAGCAAGAAATTATATGGCATGTTAACACGTCGCTGGCAGAGAACCGGTTAATGATTCCAATACCAAGCGTAAATAAAAAGTTTTTTTTGCAGTAAGACCGGTTTTGTCTTTACTGTCAAATTTCCTCAAAATCGAGATAAGTTGCATTATTGGCGATGACATCTTACTCCGTGCATTCATAAATTAATTAATTAATAATAATAAAATTGAAAGAATGTAACAGTTCTTTTCGTATTTTATTTACAATACATATTGTAGTTGTTAAATTTTAGAATAATAACTACTATATCAATTTTTTTAAAGTATTGAAAAACATCAAGTGGTTAGTGAGGTAACGTGATCATTAGCAGAAAATACCGATTGTTGGGTTTAATAATTAAAATTGAATAAAAATTACGTGCCTTCAAAAATTCAATCAATGCTATAGTGCATAGTTTCCCAACCTTTTTCGGGTGGCGACCCCTTTTTATAAAGCCATGTGACTAGGCGACCCCCCGAGGAATTTGAAATCCTCGATTTGCTATACTTTTTAGTTATTTTGTTGTTCAAATCCAAAATCGAAAAAAGTTGGCGACCCCCCTGAAAATCCTTCGCGACCCCCAGGTTGGGAACCCGTGCTATAGTGTGATGGGTCATTGATTTTCAATAAAGTGAGCTCTCTCAAGCAGTAAGTTTTAACGCCTTTTGCTGAAAGAAAGAATTTAAGTAAAATGAATTCTAAACATTTTACATTTAATACATTTCATTTGAAGATGCTTCTTAAATAAGAGAAACACGTGTTACACTTATTATATAATAAATAATATATGTTTAATTTTAGAATCAAATTGAGTTTATGAAATAAATGTAAATAAAAAAAACAGTTTTATCAGTTGTTCGTTTTTAAATACTTTCGTTTCAATTTCGCCTCGATACAATTTCGTTGACAATATAAAAGGGTAGCTTTAAAATGGGTTGAAACCGAGAAGTTGCTTTAACGGATCCGGAAATTTAATATATAAGATACACTGAATACATTTGAAATACATATATTTTATTTATGTTCAACCAGTTATGTGTATTGAAAATCTTTTTATAATTAAAGCGTAACACTGAATGGAAAATTAACAACGACGTAACATTAACAAATTATCAATAACATTGTTTATTTCCCAATGTGGAATTTCCTAATCTCCAAATAACATTTTCTACGATAACTTTATATTACTCAGTTGCTTAAACTTTCTTTTTTTAAAGAGTGTAGCATTAGAAGAATAGAGCTAGACAAGGCTAGTGGTCAACTAATAGTTCTCGTTACGCCCTGTTATTTAAGGATTGGAAGGGTGAGGGGATGGAGTTTTTAGACATTGCAAAAAAATGATCAATCACGGAATCCAACGCCGTTGACCGCTACCCTACGGAACCAAAAGATAAATAGCTTTATACTTGTTAATATTAATAAGCATTCATTTTATTTTTTCTTGACTAAAATAACTTTATCTATCTTAAACATTGACTGTTACCTTTCAAGTGTTGGCCTAGCGGGCAATAGCATTTCATGAAAAATTGGCTCACCTGAAAGAAAAGAAAAGTTAATTATTTGTCTGAACAACACAATAAAAAGTACATTTCATAACATATTCATTATAATTCAAACTAAAAAAATTACCTTATTTTTCAATATATGCAACATTGATATTTACAGTTTATTACATACACTTCATAAATTTGCCATTTTTTTCAAATCAATTTATGGATTCGCGTTTAAATAAATGAACGTTTGAGATAGTTACATTCACTTTTAATACGTTCACAGTCAATTTTTTTTGGCATTTTATTAAAAAATAAAATACTCTTTCTACTTATTCGACATAATATATTAAAGATATAATATATCACTGAAATATAAGAAAAATAGGCATAGATGCTTGCTTAATTCAAATGTCTTGAATGAGCAAACATTTTTTATTCTTTGCCTTTGTTATACATGTTTTATGAAACTTTTTTTAAATTTAATAACGTTGGTTTTTTTAATCGATCTTCTTTTGCTTGTCATGCTTGTAAGCTTGGCAGACGGGCTAGAAAAAATATGCATCTCCACTTTACCTGATGATATTTTTTGTAAGAATTTCTTCATTGCGTAATTTGATGAAGAATTATTTTAGCTACCTATCTCAATTAAATAATTGTAAGCCTGATTTAAATTTTGATTGTAAATTACCAATGTATATTTTTAATGGATTAAAGATAATTTAGTGTTATTCATTTATAATATGTATCATTATTAATAAATTCTTTTTATATTTAATTTACAATTGTTTGTTACGTCTTGTTTTTATTACCATTTAATTTTGTATAAATAACCCTGTATTGATCTTTATTTCCGTCAATTGATGACTGAAATCGATCTTTAATAAATTACTTTTTAGGTATTCACTGTCAATACTCAGTGGAAAGGCATTATATTAAGAAAAACACTATAGCACTGTTCAATTATATTTCGTATCATTTGACAATGCTTGCGAAACCGGTCCTGATATCGTTTAATAAATGTGGAAATAAGTACAATGGAATATTGTGGTTTTCTTAATTTAATAAATTATGTGAAATTAGTACAAAAAAGTTTATGTTTTGTTTTCTATCATTACTAATATACTCATTTTTGTAGCCAGATTGACGTCACCAGAAACGTGGGCAAAAAGTGTGATTAGTTTACTACTAGTCTAGTAATAGATATTTTTCTGCTCTTTTGTTTTACGACTATGTTGAATCCACATTTTCTTCATTGAACATAAATATCGGGCAACTATTGTTGAACAAAATGATTGATCGCTCATGTGTTTTATAAGCACTGTTTCAGATTTTTTTTAAATGTACCTTCAATATTTTTTGTTAACTTTATTAGTATAAAAAAAGATTTGCATTTCACGCAGGTATACTCTCCGACATAAATTACATGTAAGATAAATACCATATATACGTAAATATCATTGTTAATACAGTGATATCAGATTTCAAGCAGAACTGACTACTTACTGGGCGTGTTTTCTCGTGGCTGTTTTTTTATACAGCTTGCAATAAAATTCAAATTCTTGCCACCAACACTCGGCGATGAAAGCGCACATATTTTAAGCAGTCGTAAATATTATTCAAAACATTTTTTTTTGTTGTGCTTTTCTTTTTACCCGAAATAGCTGTTACTTTTATGTGATGTTATTTAGAGGTCGAATTTGTTTTACGAATAAAATTCTTTTTTTTAACACGAATATAAGTATTATTAATTTCCACGGTCTTTTTGCTAAATATTTCACAGTCGTCGTATATTTTGGAAGGTTTTTTATTTCTTTTTACGGTATTATAATTATAAAGTTTATTTTAATTACTGAATTATAATAATAAGAAATTAATGTGTGTAATCGCATTAATGTATTTATTAACTCAGTTTTGGAGCATATTGACCAGGAGTGTGAAGTCGGAGTCGGAGTTGGAGTCAGAGTCGTGAAGTCACGGTATTTTGAACGGAGTAGGAATCGTGAAAAATGAACGGCTCGAAAATTTGTAGAAAAATATATTTAATGGTGTGCATTCAATTATAATAGTTCAAAGTGTTGACGTTGCATGCATGGTCATCTAAAGATGATACGATGGAGTATATATATATATATAAGTTAAAATGAAATTATTGACAAATTTTCTCGGAGTCGGGGTCGTCTTTTTTTTATACGACTCCACAGCCCTGATATGAACTCCTAATGGAGTTTATCTTAACAGAACAGTTTTTACGAAAATTGCTTGTAACCTGTCTTTGGGAGTATCTTTGAAAGGGTTGTGCTATGACGGGACTAGTGGTTAGTTAAACGCTTTTACTACGCCTCGTTTTTAGAATAGAATGAGTGGGAAGGGGAATTCAAGAAATCACATACATTCATGCATTCGAACAGAAATCTATAAATGAATATATATTTACATTTATTAAAAATATAACATTTATTAATATATAATATACAATGGACAAACATTTATTTAAAATATAACAGTATTTGTATCAGAAAGATTATTAGACTATTTTTTTTAAGCAATCAATATTGCTCAGAGTAAAAATGGCAACTTATTTAGTTCTACAGTTTTTATACTTATTAGTTGATAGCTATTTCGGCTTTCACCATCGTCAGTACAGTACAGTAATAAATATAAAAACTGTAGAACTAAATACGTTGCTATTTTTACACTATTATAATGGAGTCCTACTAAGTAAATGCCAAGTCAATCAATAATATTGCTCAGCGTTGTTGTTTCGTTTGAATATTATGTTATACATGTACAACTCTATTTTGTGTATACAACTCAATTCTTTTGTTAGAAAAAAATATTTTCGGTTATTTTTTATTTAAATATGGCGCAGTATCATCCTATTTGCTGTTTTGCACAATTCAATGGAAAAAAAAGATATATTTCCGAGTTATATTGTAAAATTTCGTCAAATTAATGATAATTGTTTGAGTTATAACGTGAAACTAAACTGCATCTATGTATGATTATACTGCGAAGCGTTAATCTAATTCCTAATACAGGTGGCTTTGCGGGACCAATGACCCAAGAATAACAAGTGCCATGAAACAGTCTACATGTGATATTGCCTCATAAGATATTCATCGTCCAATTACCGTTTGCTGCCAACTTCACAGCGTTTCAACGTTACTGAGCTTCTCTTTATTGCCAATGTGAGCCCATGCATATGATCCTGATACACTGGCATTTACGATGTAGTATTATTCTATCTTTTATAAACTACTAACCGGTTCCCGGCAAGCGTTCCAATGCCACTCAAAGAAAGAAAGTGTTTGTATTTAAATTGTGTTTATTGAAGTGCATGTCTTCTTTTTCTGTCTGTTTGTTAATTGTACTATGCCTATAATCTACATAATTATCAACTGTTGAATGTCAAAAAAGATACAGTAAAACTAATTATTATTGCTTACTTTTTTATTGAGATCGATTAATTTATTGAAAAAGCAATAGAGTTCTCTATTTAAGCAACCCAGTGGCTCCCTGCTTGTTGTATATAAAAACTGTTAGTGAAATAGAATAATATGAAATACTTTAATAATCTCGAATGTTTTCTAAAGATATTAGGCCAATTTTTATCAATTACACAATTCTTTTTAAATAATTTAATTAAGATTTTTTTACTAAAAGAACATAGTATCAAAATCTTTGTAACTCTTAATTCACCCTAAATACAATATAAACCATAAAAAAATAGCGTGTAAATTGAACAAACTAAGATGTAGTTGTTTTTTTGCAAATATCGCGTGCAGCTGATAAAGCTCACGAAATAATTAAAAAAAGAATAATTACTGATAGAGCAAAAGAAAACATTTTTAAACTATAAGAATATGATTTTTATTTTATCAACGACTTAAAAATAATATACATCACCGAAAATACAAAATAAAAGCACATTACTTTCTCGTGGAATATATTCAATTTTTTTCCATGTTAATAATATTTAGTAGTATCCACTTTTATTGTTTAACAGTTTTTAGCAAGTACATAGTTATACATAGGTTACACTAACACCATACGTAAAAGTACACAAGTACTTGAAAAGTCACTCATACCCAGTATTTTATAACCATCAATGGCTTGGTAACTAACACAACGATTATTTAATGGGGCATAACACACCTAATGTTCTTTTTCTTGGTTCGCTAATGCCTTGGAAAACAATTTGCGAGCGGTAACTTGGGCTGAGGCATAAATTAGCAACTCCCTTGTCTTCCAGCCCCACACTGCTGTCATTCTAATTAGTGCTCGGTCAATTTGTACACTTAACATCGAACACACAAAAAAGATATGGATGTAAACTGTCTTAATTAAATTCTCTTAAGCACTAGTTTAGAAAACATATTTAAACAGGTTTCTTTCAAATTATCAACTAAGATGAAAACAACATGCACAAAAAACAATGTATAAAGGATGTGCTCAGCAATTTTTTAAATATATTATATAAAACTCACTTAACAAGCAGTGGTAAAGGTTTGTTTATAAATTATTTCAAATACACTCGTAAAATTTAAAGCATCTACGTATATATAAACACAGCTCTCAACAGCATCAATTATCTTTGTAAGATTTATTTATTTTTTACAATATATACGAGATTTTCTGCGCATAATCAGTTTAATGGTTCATTATTTCGATAGACCAATTGCATGAATTACATACATTACATGTTAAATGATGGATTAGTGTTTAATTTCGTTTACAGTTGGAGAATGTTGAATAATTTACGTGTGGTGAACTTTGGCATATGCTCTAATAAGGTTTAATGAAGCGATTTTGAATGTTTTAAATTATGTAACAGCTTTTATAAACCTTCATTAATGAGGACCAAACATTCAAAAAGTGATTTGTCACACAAAAACAGATCTTGAAAAATGATGATTTTAGTGTTTCAATCACAATTTGCTTGAATGTCTCAGCTTTATGATTTAATTTGAATAATAAAATATCTTTTTTTGAACACTTATTGTGATTTCCATTCATAGATTTTAATTATGGGCGGTCAAAACTGATATCAAACGGCATTTCTCAGAATTTGTGACAAATCACTTTTTGAATGTTTGCTCCTCAATTGTAATTTAAGATTTCGACTGAAGGTGAAGGTTCAATATTAAATTTGAATCGTTCAAATAATGTACACTGTGGGAGTGTATATAATTTGAACGATTCTTCAATTGTATTTTTATATACTTCTTTAAATCGGTCGTAAAAAAATAATAAACAAAAATTCGGTTAAAAAACTTATCACATAAAATCACTTTAGTTTTTAAAAATTATGTCTTCTATCGGCGTGAAAATTAATAAACTTTTACGAACGTTATAAGCATAGAAAAAAAAAAGTTCAAAGTGAATAACAATTTATTTTCAAAAACAATAACATTCACTCAATATTAAACAAATTAAAAAAAACAAACCACATCTATTTTTTTTAAGTTATACATTTTTAAGTTATACAACTAAAAATTTCAGAGATTTTAACCAATTGCTACTTCTACGCTTCAGTTTGTCTGAAAGCTACGACTCTTAAATATTAGACTAGAGAAAACTTAAAAAAATGTTCAGAAAATCAGAAATTGTAAATTCTTTTACATGTCGCTAGGTTTTATACACGACAATTATAATATTTTGATTAATTAATTAAACTTTTAATTTATAAAAATTAAAATTTATATTCAAATAATGAATATAATATTTGAATAGTATCTCGATTCTTTTTTATGTATTTGAGAAAACAACAACCCATCATTCACGTCTTGGTCGCGTTTCTGCTTTTCCAATTATCCCGGCTCATTTGATGGTGTCAGTACTGACCTACAGTCATTTACATGGAAAAGAAATAACATTAATTAAGCTCGATTTACCCTATACGCTATCCCTCTACGCCAACGTTCTACGAAGTGGTCTGCAACGAGCTACATAGGTCGGTCTACGTAGAGCCGAATTAATATTGGTCTACAAAGACCTATTTGCAGAGAGGGGAAAATAAAACTACGAAATACAACACCTGAGCTTAGCTCGACCGCTCAATTAGTGGTTTCTCAAACTTTTTTAGTTACTGTTACACTTAGTTATAAACGATAACTCGTTTACGTTGTCGTGCATTAAGAACAAGAAGAACTTTTAAGATAAGAAACTTTTTATTCGCTAATTATTGAGTAATAACTATTGAAGTATCATTGAAAAACTAATGTTAGAAATTTGTACAAGAGCTGTCAGTTATTCTTTTTATATATTATTGTGTTAACTTGAATGTACTTTCACTCTTAATATATCGACTGTGGAAAGAGAAAAAGACGTAACCAACAGTTATTTCAAAACAGGTTTTTTTCGATAATCACATTGTATTAAACTTGATACACATTCTATCAAAAGGATACAAGCTGCAAATGCTGAATTAGTATCTAAATTTAGCTTTTATGTTTGAAAAAGATAACTTTGTAAAAAATTAAAACCAAGAAAAAAGACTGCAATATAGGTTTTCCCTAGACAATTTCTTTAATTAATATTAGATTATGTCAATTAAACACCAGTTTAACAGTCTCCATTCACTTGAGTTGTGAATAATTCATAATTTGTATATGGCCCAAAATCATCAAAACACGTTTTTTGCGTCTCCTGTAAAATTTGAAATGTGTGGGTTACGTCCTTTTTCCTTTTCACAGTTGATATTTATTTAAAATTAAGAATTGTGACAAATTTTATTTCTCATAGACGGTAAAAATAGAAATATTGCGTCAGAAAAGGTTTTAAATGATAAGATAGAATAAGTGGAGAAGGATAAAAAAAATACATTCGCTTGTTTGATCATCGAACCAGAAATTTATCATAAAACCACTGAGTATAAATGCTCATTTAGGAATATAAGCCTTTGACCATACAGATGGCTAGATATAAGGCAACTCAGCTACAACTACTAGATTTGCAGTACAAAATTTTCTTTGATTATTATTAAAATTAATTATTTTCTTTTAAGTTAATCTTCTCTAGACAAAAACTAAATTTTATTTTTCTTAATTATATAATCGTTCACTAAAGATCTTAACTATTTTTTTTAACCAATGCCCACATTCAATGTGGAGCATATGCTCTCTTAGTTCAGGTATCTCAACGTATGTTTTTCTCTGAGAACTGCTTGTTACTCAGTTTTTTATCCTCTCTTAATCACTCTCGTAACGCCCCGTTATTTTAGTATTGGAATGGTATAAAGGAATTTTTAGACATCACAAACATCACTATCATTGAAAAAATGTTTATCACACTGGAATTTAATACGGCGCAAACTGTCACGTCAGTCATTTTCATGTCAATGCAGATGTCATGACTTTATTTATATTTATTCAACTAATCATAAAAAAACAAATATCTTACATCCAAACACATAAATTGAAAATGCGCCCTTGCTGAATGGAATTGGACCTTATATAACAAAAAAATTTAATGATTATGAATTCAGTTTCATATTAAAAACATTTTTTTTATCAAATAATCGTTTTTAAAAAATACATTTACTTCAACCACAATTTGAATAATTATGACCAATAATCAAACCAAAATAAGTGTCGAAGTAAAACCGTTTAAGAAGCACTTACGCGAAACTTTTTGACATTTTTTCTGACCGACCAATTAGTCGAGAGTTCCTATTTCAAACCAGAAATAAAATTTTAAAAGCATTTTCTGCGGAAACCAAGACGAGCGTCAATTCGATGGCTTTTAACTTTTTTTTCTAAAAATGCAACACTAAGGTATGGCAGTTAAAACTTTGACAATCACGAAAGTTTTCAGATTAGAAATATTGATAAAATATTTACACCGTTTTAACATTTTTACGTTACGACTACCCATTAAAACAAGGGAAAACTTTTATTTACTTTTAAACTGTAGAATAAAAATTACATTAAATATAACTACCATCAGCAATCGTCAGAGTAGTGTCTAGTTTTATTCCAAGTTTATTATTTAGTGGGCAAGGCTAAGCGGTTGAATCTTTGAACCTAATAAATCAAGAGTGCTAACTACAATATCTTTAGTATAATTGAAAGAGCTACACACTAGCAATCAGAAAGTTTCAGATTACAATGTCAGTAAGTTAATATGGCTAAAAAACAAAACACCTATCACATTTTACTTAAAAAATAAAACACTTTTTTGCACTTATGCCACATTTATTAAATAGTATTGTGTTTTCATAAATAGTATTATAAAAATTACCAGTTTCAGATGTATCTTTGAATTTTTTATTAGTTACTTAGTTGTTTTTCTTTGTGATTCCGAATCATTTTCATATATTTATAAGATGTTTTAAACATTTTAATTATAGTCAGTTTAGTGTCACTTATTTTCTATTTTTATTTATAAATTACTTTCATATTTCTATTATAATTCGTTTATTCCACCCTTATTATTTTGACTTGGTTTGACCTATATTAAAGATTATTCTTCTTAATTGAAAATGATTGTAGTGAGCGCAACCACTCTTGATCATAGTAGAACTAAATACGTTGCTAGTTTTACTTTATTAAAATATTATTATTGCTTTTTATTACACATCATTATATAAATAAGTGTAACTTTTTTTTGTTTAATAAAAGAAAAATTCTTATATTTTCTTATTGTTTTTGAGAATTCTTAAAAAAAATTGTTTTGAATGAATAAAATCTACCTTATACAAATTTTAGAAAGTCTCAAGTCTAGGATTGTTGTATTTAAATTGTTCCGGGAACCCACACGTGTAAAAAGCCTCAATTTCCCGGGAATTTATTCTAGGATTGCTTTGATACAGAATCCCTAATAACAACTAACAACATGAAACATGCATAATAGCTTTCTTGACGTTTGTGGATGTATTCCGTACGTTGATTTAATTTTTTTCAGTCTTTCAGGTTTATTTTTTATTTCAAAGAGAAATAAAATAACATGGAATAGGAAGACGAATTTCTTTCCGCTTTGGAACATAATGAGATACTATTAACAGAACGATCAAAATGTCGCGCAGTACTATGGGAGCTGATTTATTTAACTGAGATTCTGAATATATCGAATGTGGGAAGAAAAAAGGACGTAACCCAGAGTTTTTTTAAAACAGTTTTTTTTTCGATAATCACAATGTATCAAACTTGATACACGTTCTATCAATAGGATGTAATCTGCAAAAGCCGAATTAGTATCTAAATTTGGCTTTTAAAATTGAAAAAAGATGAGCTTATAAAAATTGTAACCAAGAAAAGGTTTTGTTTTTCCTAGACAGTTTCTTTAATAAATATTAGATTATGTCAATTCAACACCAGCTTCGTCCACGATCAGGTTGTGTATATTTCATAATTTGCATGATCATCAAAACACGTTGTTTGTGCCTCCTGTAAAGTTTTCTATGTGTAGGTTACGTCCTTTTTCCTTTCCACAGTCGATATGTAAATACCTATACATTTTGAAACCACGTGTATATGAGGCATGTAAGAACAAATGCAGCAAATACTATACTGCCATATTTTATATAAATCACAAAATACAGTTTGTCTGGTGTAGGGTTTTCTGCATATATTATTTACATGATTTGAAAAATGTATTTTACGATTACGGCTGTTTTAAATGCTAAAACATTTGATTCATGTACCACAGACAACATCAATTGTGTTATTTAAGCTTTGAAATATACTGTAAATTCTGCATTTGTTTTACATGCCTCGTATACGAATAGTTTTACTTAATCAAACAAGGAAGAGTTTTGTCATCTTTTAAAATATTTAACTTAAAATTACTACGGTCTGGGGACACGAAAAGTCGCTGTAATGAGTAGTTTATGTCTCGTGTTCTGGGACATAAAAAAAAGCCAAGAATACAGAATCTTCAGTAGTTACTAGTTACGTGCATCATACTGCACAATAAATATGTCTATAAATAGTGTCTCAAAGTGTATAAAGCACCTAATTGTATGTTATAGACGCTCTCAGTATAAAACACACCAACTATCGTAACTTTAAATAAGCAGGTGCTGTAAAAAGAGCGCAGGGAGTGTCCGAATAGTTTTTTACTTCTACAAGTAAATGCGGGAGTGAAAATCAACTTATCTCCTGGGTTTCGCTTTCCGCATATCACATCGTATATTTTTCCGCACCGAAGCTTTTCAAACGATCAGTTTCGTAGAAATTATAATCTCTTTCATGAGTGAATAAATACGTTACCATGATTAAACTAAACGAAGATTTATTTTTTGAATAAATTCTACAAACTGGGAGTTGAATATATGTATGTATATCAGTTTATCTACCGATAAGAAGGTTTTTTTTGTCAAGATGAACATTTTTTTAATTACAAGATTAGCGTTTTGAAAAAAATGCGTTTCCTTATATGTACAGTGGAACCCCCAATTACACTACCCCGAATTACGCGCTGGCTTGAAATATTTTCCGTAAATCCCCCAATTGCACGGTCGCATTCAATTGTCGTTACTAAGAGACGGTCGTCTGTGCCGCGCATACAGTCAAATATTGGCTTCTGTATATTCTGTTTGTCTGTGTGTGGGATATTTACTATTACAAATACTAAATATTTCGTCCATATTTATTTTTTTGCAAAGCTCAGAGAAATCTTAGATTTTCGCGGAAAAAAACCAAATTCCTAATTTTGTATGAGATTCACACCCCAATTACACGGTCCCGACTATAGTGTAAATGAGGGTTTTACTGTATCTGTTTTAACCAGTGCTGTGGAGTCGGAGTCGGAGTCGTAAAAAATGAGCGGCTCAATTGTTTAAAAAATATATATATTAAATAATGTGTATTCAAAATGTAGAGTTTCACTTTGCTTAAAAATTTCCCAAATTTTAATTGGTTTATAATCGACATCATTTGCCACTTATATTTATTAGTCTTTGATGATTTTTTTAATTGTATGTTATAGGTGTTAGGCATTTTAATTTGGTGTAATTATAATGTAATTTGTAAATCCTTTTCATTGTTAGTAGTTGCTTACACCTTTTATTTAAATTTAAATTTGTATAAATAACACTGTTTATATATTTTTCTTATCAGTTGATAATGCTCGCGATGAGCGAAACCGGTCCTGATCAAATAAATTTTATGTGGAAAAAGTACTAAAAATGTTTTATTACTTTTATTCTTTTTTATACATTAAATTACATCATATGCATTTATAAAACAGTCTTTTTAAACATCTAAATATATAATACATACCATTAAACGTTAAAACTCACAATTTGAATGACGAATTATCTAACCAAATTAGTTTTTTATGCTTTTATCATTTTTAGCAGACATGGTTATTAAATAAGCTAATATATAACATTTCGTTTTTACGCAAAGTTTGCAGACCTCTTCCGCAAAAGCACCCTTACGAGGCCTAATTTATGACAATCCCCCTCACAATTTAGCGTCAGGCCCTGCACCCGATAATGGTCCTTACCCCTTCCACTAGAGATGGCTAGGGACAAGACCTTTCTGGTTCACTTTACCCGTTTTCGACCGCTGTACAGCGGCGAGTAGATAAACAAGAAGCTTTGAATAAGTTTCACGAAATCGGCCTTTTGAGAATAGTAATTGATGGCGGATGTCAATGCGAAAGAGGTTTATCTCTTTATCCATTAAATCCGTCTTGATTAAATTCAAACGTTTAGATTTTTACGTGAAATATTATATTTTTTATTCAAAATTTTACGACCAAATTTTCGCTTATACACTAATACACCCTTAAGATTTTTATTAAATCTAATGCCAAGGCTTTCTCACAATTTACATCTGCACGAAATTAATCTTAGTTGAAGAATATTCTTATTTGGTAGTATTTAATTAATAAATAGTCTTTCAGGCTAACTGTATGCTGAGACGCAAGTGAGACAACCCAGGGCAATACAAAAACGGCAGGTGAAGGTAGGCAAAGCAGAAATGTGCGACCAGCGTATGGTGTGACAGCTGCGTCAAGCAAATGTACATCTGTTTACAAAATGACATTCAACGGTAAAGATTTATAGATTTCTGTTTGAAAGTATGGATGTATGGGATATCGTGAATTGACTCTCACCAATCATACTAGTAACTAGTTAGTACTAGTTATTTTCTAGTGCTGTCCTTCTATTTCTACTCTCTTTAAGAAAAGAGAAGATTAAGTTACTTAGCGACAAGTAGTTTTTGTAGAAACACTTCTGTCGCGATAACCTCCAGTAGAAATCTTTGTGCTTCACGTTTAAAGCAGACATTGTTGAAAAAAAATCTAAACAGCTAATCAGCGCTCGTTATTACCGACAATAAAAGAACCAGCTACTGCCAAGTCACTATTTATACATGTTTTTAACTTATCAGAATCGAGTGTATTTTTAGTGTATTCCGAGTCTATTTTTCCCAATGAATAAAATTTCAAAAAACAATATCTCGGAAGTAAACAACAGCAAAAATTATTTTCACTTCATCGGCGATCTTTTATGTTTTGTTGCAAAAATGTTTTTTTTAGCAAAAATACAAAATAAAAAAATCTTTCGTCAATCACTTTCCATCGTGATTAAACACGCCCGGGTATCGTTAATTATTCCAAAATTCTTTTATGTAAATGTACATTTTCCCCCTTCCCATCTGAAAAAGCTCTGGAGTCAATTATTTTTCGAAAGCTTTTAATATTCACTTCCCCTAAAATAATCCAAAGTAGGTAGTTAGTGAGGTACTGTTCGTAGGAACAGATTTGACCCAATCATTAATAAAGGTCGAGCCGTCTGCCGGATTACGAGTTAATTTTTTTACAAAGCTCTAACTGAAAATAGGTTTATCTTTTTAGGTCATTTAACTTTGAGCTTATAAAAAAAGAGTTTGATAGACTGAAAATAATATATATATATATGTATAAGAAAGAAAATGAAACACATTTATGGATCCTAATATATTTATTAAAGACAAGCCGGTTCCCGGCAAGCGTTGCAATGCCACTCAAAGAAAGAAAGTGTTTGTGTTTTAATTGTGTTTATCGAAGTGCATGTTTTCTTTTTATGTCTGTTTGACGTTTGCTGCCGATTGTCTATGGTACGACACAAGCACCAATTACTGTAAGTTAATTGCACTATAGCTTTCGCGCAGGTGCAAGCATACGATCTCAAAATGAAATGTATGGCAGACATACAAACATTGATTTTTATTTATAAGACATACTATCAGTTAATTTTATTATGCCTATAACCTTCCCGGAAGTGCAAGCAAAAGGTTTGTCAAAGTTTTATGACAATCGGATGTGCGGTGTGACAACTTATAAAATATGAACAAACAAACATTCATTTTTATATATATTAGATATATAATTAGAATATCATAAAACTTGAACGCATTCGCTCATCAATACATCATTTTAAACTGATAAAACATGAATAACAATGTTTGAACTCAATCTTTTTTCACACGATTTGAAATAACACTGTTTACGAAAAAGAGAAAAAACTGTATTTTCAAACCAATTTTTTGTTCTAACGCGATTCCTAGACAAAAAAAAAACACTGACAAACAACAAGAATTTAAACAACACAAGACAGTAATACTAAACAATATGCGTCATTATATTCATACAAATCTAGCGATGAAAGCAATAAATGTCCAGTGACTCATAAAACTCTCCGTATATAATCAATTAGTAATGATGAATATTATTATTTTTTCTAAATTAAAATACATACAAAAAAAATGTACAATTTATATTTTTGGGTCTTCATTATTAGTTTTTACGCGATTTTCCACACCATGAATGTATAAGGTATTTTAAGTTCAATAATATAATTATTAATTTTTCTTTGAATACTATCACTTTTTCACACAGTTCTTTATGGAACGTATCTTCCGTGTAAAAAAGAGTGAAGTGTATATATATCTCGCTATATTATTTCTTATGTTTTTTTTCATCAAAGATATAATATAAATAAACAATATTAAAGTTATTAATTAATATTAAAAAGTTCTACTGACGTTTCATAACGTTAGCTTCATTTTACATTCAAACCATAAAAAAAAATATAATCTTAACGAGTGTTTTATATTTTAAGCATTAAATTATTTTCCTAAGCTAAACTTTTTGTTTTCATATGTTGAAAACGAAATTAATAGATGTATATAACGTTATTACCAATAAACCAAACAAGTTAACTGCAATCATTGAATTTCAATATGAAATTAAACTTGATTAATTTGTTATTTCATTGAATGAGTAACCATTTATGATACGTGCTTCGATTAATTAGTCACAAAACTAGTGGAATAACGTATGTAATCAATTTTTATTTAATATTTTTAAATATCCACAAAGTTGCCAGATCAATCGATAATATTTTATTTTCTATTAGTCTACATCAATGTCCTCGCAATTATACAGTTCAAGAGCAAGTTAAAATTACCTTTGTAAAGTATTGCGTCCATTAAATAATGAAAGCCATAAATAAAAGTGTTGTTTCAGAAGTGTTCAATTAAAATTAAATTTTTCCTCGTATAGCTGTAATAACACACTTCAATACAAGAGTTTTCAACTTTAATCCCGGTTATAAAAAAGCAATAAAACCATAAAGGCGATAGCTAGTTGGGAAATAGTTGAGATATAAAATCTGTAATTTATTGTTATCACAAATGCTAAACGAAACAATAAAATAACAATGGCGGTGATAGCGGCCGTAAATTATTTCAATACTCGGAAATATTACATTATTAATATTAAATTTATACGGTAAATAATAAATTTTACCGCAATATAAAGGTGTTTTCAGAGATGGGAGTAAAATTATTCAACGAGCGGTTCGGTTTTTCTACAAACAATAATTTCGATTTAATTACTACAGAAAAAATAATACTCAAACCCACAGTGACATGAATAATCTTTCGAATCACTTTTAAGGTGTTCACTGTCAATACTTGGTGGAATGGCATTATAATAAAAATAATAAAATATTTTTAGTACTTTTTCTACATAAAATTTATTTTATCGGGATTGGTGTCGCTCATCGCGAGCATTATCAACTGATAAGAAAAATATATAAAAGGTGTAAGGTAAGAAAATAAAGGTTTTTATTTCAATTTAACTTGTATAAATAGCACTGTCCATATATTTTTTTTATCAGTTGATAATGCTCGCGATGAGCGAAACCGGTCCTAATCAAATAAATTTTATATGGGAAAAAGTACTAAAAATCTTTTATTATTTTTATTATAATGTTTCGAATGTTCTCAAGAAATGGCCGAAAAAAACATCATGCAATAGTCTTTAGTCCAGAGATGGGGAACCCGCGGCCTTTTGACCACTCCGGTGCGGCCTTCTGGCCAATTCTGGAAAAACGAGGTTTGGAGATATCTAGGAAAAAAGTATAGCCAATTGAGGATTTCAAATTCTTCAGTGAGCTAAAAAAAACGAGGTTTGGAGATATTTGGGGGAAAAGTAGGGTAAGGGATTGAATATTAATCAATCCCGTCCCTATGTTTACTGTGGCCTTATGTCGAATCAGAAAAATGAATGCAAATAGAGAAGAAAAGATTCCCCACCTCTGTTTTAGTCTATTGTATATAAACTAGCATGAATTTATATTTTTTTCGGATATTCAATGGAACTCATCTCAGCAAAAAAAATGAGACCTGTTTATTACTCAGTTGCTCAACATCTCATTTTTTAAGGAAATAGAGAATAGATAGAGGATATGACAACTGGTTCGCTTATTGCTCTCGTTGCATCTTGTTTTTAGGATAGTGTGGGTAGGAAGACTTTTTAGATATGTTTGATATCTATGCCTTTCAACAAAAATACCAAAAAATATACTTAAATCTTGTTGATATTATGATCACAAGGCACTGTGTCTAAAATCGTTAATTCTTAACGTAACTGCAACAAATTGCGTTTAGATGAATTTCACTTTCTGAATCACTTTCACTGATTGATGTTTTTTTCGTAAATTAATAATTTTGTATAAAATTCAAAAAATATTTAATTTCATAAAAATTAAGACTTCATATTATTTTTATTATTTTAATTCATGTCCGCTCCCAATGTGGAGAATATGGTCTCCGAATGAAAGTTTTTCAACTGAAGTTATTCTACAAGAACTGTTTTTTACTGAGTCTCTCAATCTCTCTTTTTCGAAAGACAGTAAGTAGTGATAGAAGGATAAGGCTAGGACGGAACTAGTGGTTAATAATCACTCTCGTTCACCTAATAATTGAGGGATTGGAAAAGTAGGAGGAAATTTTAAGACATCACAAACACCCATGCCTTCGAACAGAAATCGATAAATCGATCGAAAAAATGCTGGTCATACTGGGACTCGAACTCGTGAGATCAGGCACGAAAGCCAACAATGCTTACTGTAGCGCCATAAGACCTGATAATTATTATTTTTAATACAGAAAGATAAATATTCACAGATTGAAAAAATAAGTTTTACCCTAGAATGATACAGGACAGGACAACTGGTGTAAACTGGCTAAATCCCACCACTATAATACATTTAAATGTTCCGTCCGTAAATTTTCAGCGGGAATGATAAATAATTTGCAAACAATATACACCAGTTGAGCCTGTTAATTCATTGCGCTGTTATCGCTGAAATATAAAGTTAAGACTACATTGTAGTGTTTAATTGAAAACAAGTATTAAATACACTAAACAATGTCGAGATTCAGATGATTTATCAATTGGGCAGACAGTGAATTATAGACTTATTACTTATTTTAAGGCAAGTCTCTCAGGAAAGAGATGACAAAAAGTGGCTCGATTCAGAAAATCGAAAGCGATAGGCACACATTAATAATTATCATTACTCCAAAGTCCGTGTGAATATATTAAAATAACTGTAATATGATTCTTAGACACTTAAAGTTGTGTCACCATCAATTAAATATATATAAATTCGAAGAGTAAATAAAGGTGACAAGGGTGAAACTACAAAAGAATAGTTTTAGAAAAAAGGCAGAAACAATTTGTGTTTTAGTAATTTTGTTATTAATACTTATTATATTTAACAGCAAAATACAATTGAGAGATTGTATTTATTTATTTGATTGACATTTCATTAGGTTGACAAATTATTAATTTAAAACATTTACAATAAAGAAAAAAACATAGTATAATTTAATATTAAAAGCAGTAGAAAAAAAATGGCAAGGAAGTCAACTGAGTAAGCTCCGACGAACTCTACTTTAATACCAAAAAATAGCATTTCTCGGAACTCACCCACGTCTACGTGGAATATGTCGACATCCGAAGCAATATTGTTGAACACAGTTAAAGCTCACCCCAGTGGCATCCCCATTGGCAGGCTGGTTCTACTCCTTATTAAAATAAACAATTCATGTCCACGATTTCTCAAAAAATAATCAGGAACATTTTGATTCACATTCTCAAGAAAGGCGGAATTCTCATTTTGGCCTCGTATAAGCCGAAAGAAATATATATCCAGGTACATTTCTCTTCGAAGGTTCAAACTATTATTGTTTAGAATGCCTAAGAAAAAGTAACTTGGATAAAGCCATGTGTAATATCAAAGATTAGATTTTATAATAATGTTGCTTTGAAAAAGCATAATACTTAAATATAATAAATTAAATAAATAGTAGATGATGAAATAGACAATAAATAAATATTTTTTTGGAGTTTTTCTCTTGCCATCTGTTAAACTCTTGAAGTTTGTAATATGTTTGAATGAAAATTGGTTAGGTGCATGTCAAATCATTAGTCAGCAAGCTTTTAAACTGCTGCAGATTTGGTAAAGAACTTATCATACACAGAATTTTGTTTACAATGTGGACTCTTGTATTTGATTAGTATACACAATTAATTTTATTGGCAGAACATTTTATCCGTTAAATCTTATGTCCGTTGTATGTATTTTAATTAAATCGAGATTTTACGTATACATATTTATAATATATATTCAAAAATATATCTATACAACTTGGAATGTATACCTACAAACGTAAATGATCCATGTTGTATTTGAACGTAAAAGCAAAACACACTAAATCAAGCGGAAAATATTATTCACAATATGAAAGTAATAAAATTGTGTATCTAATTTTCTCCATTCACTATCCGCATATAACATATCTTTCATCCGTAAATTTTCCTGAAACTCTCTGTAGATTTATCCCAAAGATTCGACATCTATAGGGACTATTCAATGGTTCCAGAGCATGGATCCCCCTAGAAAATAATAATCGTCCTATTTTATGAGGCTATCCAAAGCAAGTGGGGTCCATGGAAAAGCAAATTATTTCAATCAGATATAGAAAAGGACAAACGGAGAGAGACAACTATGAATGTGCCACGGAGCCATTTCTCTCGATAATACTAGATTATATTTTGCACGATTTTTATTTGACGTTATCAATATAAAGTTGGATTATTTAAAAAATAATACGAAAAACTCTTTTAGAAAATTCATAATTAAGATTTTATTGATAAATTATTCTTTCGGATTACGTTAAGCTTTCGTGAATTACAATTCAATTGTTGGTAATACCTTAACATTTAACAATTAATATATTGATAAATGATAGACAGTACGCAATTATAAATGCACTTTTATCTTTGGTCAATTTGAACGTCTTTTATTTGTTAATAGCAAAGATTTTTAAATTGAGTTTTCAGCTTGATTGCATGCTTTGAAATTCTTGCATACAAAAAAATACTGAAGTATAATTTTTCTTCCAAATATGGCATCCATAACTCATTTTCACTCAAGTACTGCAATATATTCACTTCAGAAAAATCCCCTTCACTTGTTCGTCTACCGCCATAAATATCAATCATTTCGTTAATTGCATCGGTTAACGTAGACAGTGATTTTAATAACAAGAATTACAGCTCACCGCGGTGAAATATGAAATATTTCAATGAGAAACAAATAAATACAACGGTCAGAAACTAAGCTACATAATTGTTTCATCCAATAAACTAGACCCTTTTCCATTGAGTGTGGTCTAATTTTGTGGCCACCGAATGGTTTCCGGATAAACATCGGGAGACCCGACAATTTAAACGAATAGTTTTCTTGGCTCTGATATATTTTATGGCATTCATGAAATAACTTTTGCCTTAAAGTTATTACTAGTTAATTAATAAAAGGTTTTACGAAGTATTTCTTATTTAAAAAAAGACATTAAATACAAATTAGTGCCGAGGAGAAATATTTCTCAAAACTATTGCTTGAAGTTGTCGTTTTATTCTTCAATGACTGTCTATTTTTAATATATAAAAGATATTATTTGGTGAAATGGTTTTTATTTATCTAGACAACGTAAAAACATAATACTTTCACTTTACTGGACAATATTTGTTGAAACTTTAAAATACAAATAAATACTGGATATAAAACTGTATCTTTTAACAGAAAAAACTCGTTTTAAAAAAGCTTAAAATAAAACGTAAACTTGTAGAGTTTTACTTAATATTTATTACACGTTTACTTACAAAAATATGCATTCATATTGACAAACAAGTTCAAAAATTATGACAATCAATTTTTTACCAACACATCAAAATATTCATTATCCAAATGGTTCGTATTTAACCGGTCTGAATTTTAATATAGTTTCGGTCATATGTTGTATCTAATTGCTCTGAATTTATATTGCATTGGTCAGAATTTATATTAAATGGTCACAGTATACCGGTCAGTGTACAGAGGGCAGAATAAGTAATGAATGGTCAGAATTTAAATGAAATTTAAAAAAAAACCTAACCTAACCAAAATGGTTATGGTACCTGACCTTAACCAAATTTTTTCCCACCATTTCTATCCTAAAAACGGACGTAGCAAGAGTTATTAGTTGGCCACTAGTCCTATCCTACTCCGACCCTTCTATCCCTACTTTCTTTGAAACAAATATAAAAAGTATACCAATTGAAAATGATCGTGATGAGTGAAATCGGCCTGACTCCTGATCATAATAAATAAATGTGGAATTAGTACAAAAGAGTATTTTATTTCTTTATTCATGATTATGATTTTATCTACTGTAGTATTTCGAATTCATTATTTTTTGCACGCAACTTTCCTATTACTCTGACAATTAATTACGATTTAATTTAACTTTAACAAAGATTATTTGGCTTCCCGAGATTACGCTAAAGTCACCCAAATATTTGAAGAAAACCTGGAAGTGGAATTATGATGAGTATTGAATACTTACGAAATTTATAATTAAGGATGAATGAGCAACATTAGTCACTTTGAAGGTGTTCTGTTAATTTTTTGTGGAAAATATTGGATTCAATACTAAACAATAAACTTTTTTTTCATTTCGCATTATTAATGAAATTGATTTTGGTCAACGCAAGAAACATCATCAGTTAATAGGGTTGACGATAGTCAAAACCGATCCGAGTTTTCAATAAATAATTTGTAAGAAAAAAATACTTCTTTTAAAACATCACAAATTTTGGAGATGACTAATGAATTGGCGTACCGTAAAAAGATATTTAACTATACGACCTTTAAAAAACCAAAGTTTCACATAAAAATCTGTCTTTACGAGAAAACAATCTTTGTATCACATTATTTTATATTTTATCATTTTCTCCAATATAAAGGTTTAAGATTAGATTCGAATCGTTCAAATTATGTATATTCACACAAGTTTTGTCACTGACGACCCGGATTTGGTCTTTCGGCATCTACATAATTTGAACGATTCCAATTTAATATTGAAATTCCAACAAGCACCTTCAGTCGAAATCTTAAATTAATTTAAGATTAGAATAAGATACAAATCAACCACTAACACTGGGATTGGTATTATGAGAACCCAATTTTATCCAAAAAGCTACAGACTGCAAAGTAATATACACATTAAAACCAGTCCTGACATATTAAATAAAGTGGAATGAAGTACAAAGGAATATTGTGTTTTTACTAACACATTAAAAGCTTGAATGAAGTTTAATATGTAACATACACAGTAAGAAAAAATCAGTATACCAATTTATAATAATTTGTATTGCTTCATATAAATGTGTTTTATTATATGAAACAAGTGGGTCTGTAATAACTTCCAAGAAAAAAGGAACTCATATAAAACGATTATTAGTAAGCCTCATGAAAAACCATGAAGGCAGTTTTATTAATAAGTTAAGGAGCAAACGAGAGCTCCTAATTCTTTCCTGAAGAAAAAAACACTTGACAGCTGGGTGATTTGTCGATCTCGAGAGGTTAAGGGTGCCCATGTTTTGCGCTAGGAAAAAAATACCAATTAAATTATGAGCCTTTCAAAGTAAAAATAGAATACAATATATTTTTAAAAAATCATTACATGTTACTGTTTTTATACCTGAAAATTAATAAAATACCGCTAATTACGATATAGCTCTGTAGGAAATTTAATTACAAATAAGAATATGTCAAATATTATACGTAGGTATCAGGGATATCGATAAATTTACGCGAAATACGAATATAGTATCAGTATAAAAAAAACCAACAGAACATTTTAAAAAGAACTTCTCAGAAAAATAAAACAAATTCGAATATTTCGTAATTCACATGAGTCATTAGCTTTTTTTAATTCCAACGTTGCGTTTCCGATATTTTCGTATCTGCAATTAAAATTTCCAGATAATCGCTTTAAGGAGATACAAAGAGCAACGCGTTGTAAAGCATATTTACTGATATAACAAATCAAAAATATTATATTTCGACAAATTGTTAAACAAACCAATTTTTGTCATAAATAGCTGTCATAAAATTTTCAGTCATTTTACCAATAATTCAACGCTCTTAGAGATTCGTATAATTCAATTGAGGTATTCAAATACTGGTAGAAACACTTTTACAAATAGTAAATATTCTATTGTAAAAAGGTAAAGTGATTTGATCCAACGAAAATTTAGTATTTTTTCGCGAAAACTCAGTTTTTCGTTTTAACCTTTTCCGAAAAGTTGTAGTTGAACGAATGTTTGTATAAATTTATATATACATATTTTTTACTAGAAATCTACATGAGGAAAAAAAACTTTTAAAATTATCAATTTAAAAAAATATATTAAAAGAAGTTACTTACTTCAACTTTGTATTATAAAATACCATTTTTTCGAATGATTTTTAAGCAATCTGTGAATATGTAACCAATTCAAAACAGATATTTTTTTCTTTTATATATTAAAATTTAATAATGTGAGCTTGTCACCCTATTTTCACACAGTCATAAATTCTCTGTCCTACAGCGTAAAACGTGGCATAAGTATTGCATCGTGGAAATGAACACACTTTTTTGGGCCACTCAGTTCTAACGAGAAGTAGTACAAAAAGCCCACTTCAAATGAGGTAAGCTTGGGTATTTTCCTATTAATTATACTCACTCTATATAATAAAATAAACATTCATTTTAATATAGAATAAACTGATTAATCTATATTTCGCATTGACATGCTTCTGGCTTCAATATTAAATTTAAAAACTTCCAATAATGGGCATGGGTATTATGTATTTTCTCCTCAAGTTTATCTCGAGTGACTTTAAAAAATCTTATTTAGTTGAAAGCGTGTAATTTTTTTTTTAATATCTGATCATATTTAACAGGGATGGCGAACCAAAGTCACGCGTGCCCGAATTGAAGCGCTCGAAAATTTTGCTGGCATTTGAGCAGTTTACAAATTCAATATTTTGCAATCAAACGCATCTTTTTTTGATGAATTTTTAGAAATTATTCAATAAATAAATAACTAACATTCTTTAAGATGAAAAATACGAGTCAGTATCATTACAAGGTGTTACTTAAACTATAATAAATATATTTTATTTAATTTTTGCTCGGCAAGTTGAAAAGCCCATGTAAAAAGGTTTGAAGCTACTGTTATATACTATTTAAAATATAAAAAAGCGTCTTTTTTAAGCCACAACGCTATTTTTTTAAAAAATATCGATTTTAAATTATTTAACGTACATTTTTGCAAACTCATAATCCAACTCGATCATACAACCTAGCCTTGGTGATTTTTTCTATCGTATTGGTAATACCTATAATGCCTTTCATTATCTCTCTTTTACGTCGTACGAAAAAAAATTCTATTTCCATTTATTTTTTTCTTTATCGGCCCAATTTTTTTCCGTGATTCTCCATAGTCACGTGAATTAATTCAGTTTTATATTGAAAACCACAGAGGCCTACCAATAATTACTGTAAGTTTACTCTACGAAGCAAAAGATGATGGATTAGTCCAGCGGCGTTCAAGAGACTTATTTTAATGGATAAAACCTTCATAAAATATGTATGTTACAAACACCTTTTTATCAAAATAACAATTCCGTCTATCTAGCTGAGTGATCAGCATCGTAATTCGTGTTCACGGCTTCAGATCCAAGTACGGACAATTTATACAATCGGTTATTGAATAGGTTTATGGATTTTTTTTCAAGTTAAGAATATATAATTTCTCTTTCACCGATCCAATACTTCAAACAAAACGTAGTGTTAATAATTAGTTTATTACTAGTGGTATCTTGATCCTTAATGTCTCTGATAAGAGGATGTTGAGCGACAAAGTAACAAAAAGTTATCGTATAACAATTGTTATTTTTATAAACTATATTAGGAGTTTATATGAGTTAAATTTAGAGTAGGTACTTGATGTGTACATATATATATATATATTAGCCTTTTAGCTGCCGTAGATAATTAATAGTAATTAAATAAGCACGCTGGTTATAATTTTCAATTATTAAGTTAATCATTTATTGACGAGATAACTCGTATCTGGCGTGTTGAGCACAAAAAAAATACGAGATATCTCGTCTGTGGCAGCCATCGAGTTAATACAACTAATCTACACGACTCTTAGCATCATGAAAATGACTCTCTTCCGTTTACTTCTTTACGATGTATGTATGTATGCGAATGTGTATGTATGTATATGTATGAGTATAGTATATTAATTTGCGTACTAATAAATGGTATCCACTTGAACTGGCTTCAGTGTGGATTGCTAACTTCTGAAACTAGCACGCTCTTCCCTCAGCAACGATGCAAAAGGAAATCAACTAACCAAAGTTTTAGCGATGAAGAAAGCTCAAAGAACTTAGACGGTAACGCTATTTAGAATTTACAGCTTTACATCTAAAAAAAGATAGAAAAATAAAATATGACCGAAAGTTACACCACCAAAATAGTATTTGTGAAATACAATTATTTGACAACAAAATACTTTTGATGTAGTGTATGTACACAACACTATAAATAATATTTTTCATTTTAAGTGCAGCTAGTACTTCACTGACTCATTCAATATTCCAAGCAAAATATCGACAGTAATATATGTAAATGTGAAAAATTAATGAAGCATTCACTTAACTATGTTATATAAAGCCTTCATCAATACTCAATCATGCTATTGACTACATTAATGCCTAATTTTTAGTAAACTAATCATAAATATATTAGTCAATGACATTAACAATATTCTTATATAAATCAGATTTTATGGAAACATCTTGTTATTCAGTGATAAACGACTTATTTTACAACATTATAATATGAAAAATATTGAACACCAACTCATCCATCCACTTTAAAACTGAGTAAATTGCAACTGAAAATTACTTATTGTAATATAATAAAAATGATTTATTATTGATGAAAAGTGAAAAGAAATCACCAAGTAAAAGATGGTAGAAAATAAAAAAAACCGTATTATATTTTCATTCAAAGTGAATAAATATGTGCCACTCAGATAATAAATATCTCTTTAGTGATATATTTAGAGTAGGTACACTTGCCAGCAAAAATAAAGAATATTAAAATACTAATTTAACAATCGATTCATCAATATTGAGCACTCAATCTTGATTAACAAAGTGGTGATAGTATAATAACTTTCGGCAATTTATTATGGATGAAACGATAAGGGGCTGGAAAGGTTAACTTTTTCTCCAAAAGACGTTGTATTTTTGATAGAAATTGAGTGTAGTTTTGTGTAAAAAATATCAACCGCATACAAAACATCTACTTCTAAAAATTAATTATTAATTTCATTAAAATGAACCGGAAACGTCATGTTAACGTTGGAGAAAACACTGTTATCCCCGAATTCGCTTTTAAAGCATACGGGCTGCTTGTGCTACATATTTTTTCAATAAAAACAGTTTATAAGTCAGTGGTTAGCTGCTTAGAATAAAATCATAACAGACATCCTTTTATTTAGATACAAACTCGTGTATCAATTGAAAACTTAATATTTAAAAGTTCTCTTTCAATATTCGTCACTAAATTCAACAGTTCAACCGATTTCAATAATACACAAACGAAATGAGAGTAAAAAATATTTGTTCGTCGATATATTAGTAATTTTGTTATATTATTGAAACTGAATAAACAGAAAGTTTGTTTTCTAACCGTATCAAATTAAAATAATTTCAAAGTGAACAAAAAAAACTTACAATAAATGTACACGTCGCATTTGGTATTTTATAAAAAGACTGTTTTTATACATTAATCAAAAAAGAAACAAACACATCGTGTGACAAAACATGCTCTGAATAAATGCATCTTCTCAAATACTTCATTTCTTTGTGAATGATATGGTTCAGGTTTTATTCTGAAGCGCGTTAATAATAATACTAAAGACAGAATGATTGATTTAGTTCAAATTGCCTAAAGTTTTTATGCATCGTTCATAAAAAAGCTTCCAGTCGTAATCATACTCCATATAAATATATCTTGTATCATTTTCTGTTCGCTATATTTCTTGAATCCCTCGAGAGAAGTATAACATCATCAGTTTTCACTTTCCTGCGTCCACATTCTAGTTTTTTGTTCTACGTTCAGCCGTATACGAAGTTCTACAACAAATATTATACGTTTTGAATTTCAAAACAAGTTTTACGTTCGTGTTTTTCAAACTCTTTTCTTGTTTTCTTTCGTGGTAACATTAGCGTAACGAATGATACAGGGTGTAAGCTGTTTATCATTTTAAGTATTATAACAAAAAAGGTTCATTTTTCGGATTACATTATTATTACAATTGTAATTGTTATTGTCGGCTCATATGGCGTAGCGGTAAGCATTATGGGCTTCCGTGGCGTATCTCATGAGTTCGAGTGGCAGTACGAACAGTATTTTTTCAATCGATTTATCGATTTCTGTTCAAACGGATTGGTGTTTGTGATGTTTAAAAAATCCAATCCTTTAATAACTGAGTGTAGCGAGTGCGATGAGTTAACTACTAGTCCTATTCTAGCCTTACCATTCTATTCCTACTACTCTCTTTGAATAAGAGAGTTTAAGCGACTGAGCAGTTATTGTAGAAAAAACTCCTGTTGAGATACCTCTATTAGGAGTACAAATGCTCTACATTGGGAGCAGACAGGGATGAAAAAAACATATGTCATCATACAATTCTTCTTTTTCAGTCACTTCAGTCTTCAGTGAACTTTGACCGCCTCAATTAATCTTCTTCGTTCAGCTCAGACCTTCTCTTTCCAACGCCGCTGACTTCCAGCACTCTCAGGTCTACTTGAGAGTGATATCTCATCTACTTAGCGAATTCGCGGTCTTTAAAGTCTCCATATTCTCTCGGGAATATCAATTTGTAGATTTACAGTCGTCCATGCGTGATACGTGTCCGGCCTTGCATAGACGCTGAATTTTAACTAATCTCTGACTCACCCTAAAGGTTATTAACCTTATGGCTGTGCTGATGTCTCAGAAAATTAAATATATAAATAAATCATAATACCTAGTTTTTAATGAAATTTCATCATGTGGACAGATAAAAATAAACCGTTACTGATTTACACATTTCTTGATATGTAGCGAGTACTTAAAATTGCAGTCTATTTTTTTATTTTATTCTCACACAGGTATATTGTATTCATTCTTAAATATTATGACTAACCGCAGCCAAACTGAAAAATGTCACCTTTTGAAAACGACCTTTATTAAGTTGTCAAGGATCATCGATCTGCTAAAATTGAAAATCTTATTTAAGACTTTCTGTTTACCGATTTAATTCCAATTAATTTCTAAGATAAGATCTAAATTTATCTTTTAGCCAAATACCACTGAAGCTCGTAATTGCATCGAATTATTACATAATAACATGCCTCTGCTAAAAAGAGGACAAAAAATATTTCTTTCAATCTAAAATGTCAATAATAGAAAAGAGCCGTTACCTTTCTGGAAAAAAATGGTTAGTTACAGAAGTGTCAAAAATTAGTAAAAGTTTTTTTTTACCATGTCCGCTTCCAATATGAAGCATATGGACTCCTAATGGAGTTTATCTCAACAGAAATGTTTCTACGAGAACTGCTTGTTACTCAGTTGCTCAACCTCTCTTTTTCCAAAGAGAGTAGGAATAGAAGGAAAGGGCTAGGACAGGACTAGTGGTTAGCTAATCGCTGTTGATACGCCCCGTTCATATGATAGAATGGATGGGAGGGAGGAATTCAAGACATCACATACATCCATGCCTTTGAACAGAAATTCATAAATCAATTGAAAAATCAATTTATAAAACTACCCGTACTGGGATATAAGTATACAAAGAGATTTTTTTATAAATTATTTGTCTGAAATAACTCAGTTGGTGCATTTATTATACAGGTTTGCCAAAACAAATCACTATTTTTTTATATGCAATTATTCTTGTATATTATTTTTTAACTCTTGTTTAAGTCCGATTGGCAGTAACTATATGTTGATATAAAAATATCCGTGTTAGAGGCTTAATCCTAAAAGCTGATTTTTTTCATTTGATGTTATTTTAACTCAGAACTATCAATCTGTTACTAACCAACTTCTGTTTATTATTTATGTTTCACTTCAAAGTTATACTTACGTGATATAAATTATTACTTGTAAGGCCCTACATTTCATGTTTTTTGTGTGACTTTTTCGCGTGTAAGACATCTTTGCAAACAAGTGGCTTTATTTAATTTCTGATTATAACTTCGATAACCGTATAAAGTAACAATAAAAATGACTACCTGAATATGTAAACAGCCTTTATACAAAAGCGTGTGCTTAAAATCAAATACATAAATAATTCATAAGCCACTGGTTTTTACAATTCACTTTCTGATGCGAATAAAAGGGAAAATATAACATAAGAATAACAGGAAGAAGACTTGTTCGTTTTCACGGAAATATTACCGTAAAAAACAGATAGTATTTGAATTTTGGATTAATCTAAGGTATACATAGGTTTACATTATGTAACCAGTATTTTTTTATTCATAAATTTCCTTTTTTGTGGTTGACTGGACATTTTTATGATGTTGTTTGTTAGTGAAAAAGTAAGTTTTATCATTCAAAAAACTTAAATGGTTTCACTCGAAAAGTTTGTGGTAAAAATAATAAATACATTAAGAAGCATTCCACATGTTACCATAATATATTATGGTATTATTAAAAATATTTTTGCCTCAAATTCCATTTAGTAATATTCAAAGTTACTGTTTTCTGTTAAAATATCACATATATTCCAATAAATCATAGTTTATCTTATGTGAAGTGTAATAAAGAAAATACATTCAAAACTATGTTGCCGTATTATTCCGAACCAGCCCCCAATTAGAAATCCACGACTCGCAGAACGTATTCAAAGCGACTTCGGCTTTTGGCATGGCTCCAGCACAATATCACTACACCATCTCAATAACGACAATCTATAGGAAGTCGCCGGCAATTTGGACTGTGTTTGTCGCTTAAGAGGATTTAAGCTTTGAATTCGCTATGGAAACTTTTTTTTCCTAAAGATACTACAAAAGAGGGGAAACAATTCCAATTTAGATTTAGAAAGTACTGGTTACTAACAGGAAAAGATTTTGTAGCATTATACTAAATGACATTATGAGGGAACTAGCTTGAATTTTTGGAGGGTAAATTAAGTTAAATTGTTTTATCATGCCAGCTTTAGTTTTAAATTGTACTCAGGGATAGATTTTCTATTTAAAACTTCCACGCGTTTTGTTATCATTCGTAGTCCGTCTTATCTATCGCTTTCTGAAACTTCCTATTAAATACAACTTTCTTGTGTTTTTATAATAGTTTATATTGCAGCCAGATTCTTTTACAAATTTACCCATAAAGATATTTAAAACTTAATTTTATTTTCCTATCATCATACTCGATTCAATAAATATGAAGTAGAAGATACCGAATAACGAATATTATTTTACTCAAACCTTAAACGTGGTTTTGTTATGACTATTTTTTATTTGAAATCAAAAAATAGTCCACGCTTACCAAGTATTTTTAATTGACTCAAAGGTACTTTAATATCAAAAATATGAATCAAATATGATGATTTCTAAAGAGATATTAGCTATCGACAAATCTCAGACAAAATTTCTTTTATCGCGTTAGATACTATAACTATATTTAGTCGAGCAGTTTAGCCAACATCAAAAGTAATTTACTTGAATTCGTAATCTCTGATTGAATTTAATAGTAAAAAACAATATTTAGCATTAAAAAGCTTTTTTCATCAAAAAAAAAAGAAAAGAAAACCAAAGTAACTAACTGGTGAAAGCTGTTGGATTTTTGTCTATTCGACTCTTGGGCCACGAGTTTCAGCCCTTAAATAAATATTAACCATCTTACATTGTTTTTTCGATAGATTATTTAAATAAAGCATAATGTTGCTGATGTTTTTAAGTCTTTTCGTCCACGCTTTATACAGTGGCGTAGCAAGAGGTTTTTCCCAGTAATTTATTTACTTTTTTATTATCTTTAAATATTTGGCATTACAGCGAATACCAATGTGCAAGTATTTTATAGTTGAAAGATCACTCGGAGAATTGACATCAGAAACATCCACATCTTAAGTGTCAAATATAAATTTGACATTTACCTTACCGGAACTCGAACTCGAGCCCGCCTGATCGGTAGTGCAAGCTCTAACTAACTAAAACACAGCAGGATACTGAACGATAAATCCGTATTTTAAACTGCCCATACAGGGATTTGAACCAGTGACATGTGTAACCGAAGCCAACTACATTTACCATTTGCCTTCGTACGTATATTTAAACTCTCAACATAAAACAATATCATGAGAAATGAGATGTGTCTAACAATGCTAGCCTAATAAGGTACTAACTTTTTCTTGAATGAATGTTTTATATTATTTTGATCATTATTTATATTTCTAATATATAAAAAATGATATTTGTTTATTCGTACTTTGTGCGTTGCCACACCGCTCATCCAATTTCAATAAAACTTTGACAAACTTTTTGCTTGCACTTCCGGAAAGGTTATAAGCATCGTAAAATTAACTTACAGTTAGAGTATTGACAGTGAACACCTTAAAAGTTACAGTAAGTCTTAAATATAAAAATCAATGTTAATTTAAATAATAATTATATAAAGATACTGAAGTTATAACTATACAATTCATAATTATGCTAGTGCTAAGTAAACAGTGCTAGAGAATGTAATGTCTCTAAATTATAATCATTTTTTGGATCGTCAAAACTTTAATACACAGTTTAAAGTAATTGTTTTGTATCTAGTTCTTTAAAAACTTTTCATTTTGGTAGCCTGACTCAATTTTGTCTTACAAAAATTCATTACGCCATGAACTGTGTTTTGGAAACATTTTCGCACACCAACAATTGTTTGTTTCGTACATAATTTGTACCCGGAATAATTATAAATTACAATAAAACTGTCAAAACAATACGTTTCTAATTGAAAACATTCCGCTACAAATGATTTGCTTTTACAGTGAAATAATAATAATTGAAATCCAACATAGGTATTGCATATCAAATTCAATTTAATTTAACAGACGGTTTAGGAGAGCGTCCGAAAACTGGATTAAAAATTAATTCCACTGCTAATATTTATATTTATTTTATACATTTTGATTCAGTTATAATTTGTTAATTTATCTATAGTTCATACAATAGTAATTTTCAATAATAAGTAAAAGATATTTCGTCACATCAATGAATCAATAGGACAATCGACACAAAATAGTTTTTGAGCTATGAATGCAATTATAGGCAATAACATATATTAAATATATAAATTACTTCGGTATACTTTCAAAAAACGTTAAGTCGGTTTTTTTTCAAATATTATAAAGCGAACTGAAATTTAGCGAGGCCTTAAACCAGTGGAGGGGAACATGCGGCCTTTTGACTTGATCAAAATATTCGCTTTGATCAAAAAATTATTCCCAAGCAAAAAAGAGCGTAACCAACCCATTATATACTTTCGATACATTCGGTGGTAATTTTTTGGAAGTAAATTTTAATATAAAATATAAAATAACTTAGATTATTCCACGTATCGTGCTACAAACTGTGACACGTTTTTAGAATAAAAGTACTAACATTAAAGAAATATTATTTAATAATATCTTAAATAAAACAGGTTGTTCGCCACTGCTAAATTTATTTTCCAATGGTTTTACCTTTCCTAATTGATGCAACTCATTAGTTAATCATTTCTTAACGTAAATGTCATTTGTATCACCATTATTATTTGTTGGTTTTGCTATCATCCCCTCCTTGCCTCCTGTTTTATTTTATATATATCAGTTGCTCTATTTAAAATGTGATTTACAAATATATATTTTTTTTAATAGGATAAGAAAAGTGATTTACCAATCGCTCTCGCTGCATCACATTTTTTAACAATTGGATTTGTAGATAAGTGTTTTTAGATACACGCTTGCCGTTGAAAAATTCCATAAATCAAATTTTAAAAAATGAAAGTTTTCATACTGGGATTTGAGCCCGTGAGTACTACAACCGAAGTGAACGACACTTTTTCTTTAGCTAAATTATTTTTATTTGAAATTTTGTCATAATAATTATAATGCAATATCTAAGTAAGGTACAGAAGTACATTTCCTCTTAGTTGGTTCAACTTACGTTAATTATCCAAACGGTAGAACATATATTTAGTAGATTTATTGTTTTACCTTTTTAGTAATCTAAAAAATGTTATCTTTTAGGATAGTGTTACAGTGCAGTTTTATTTAAAGAGTACAATAATGACATTTATCTATTTCGAGTAAAGTATCATTAATAATATTATCTGAATATAGAAAATGTTTACCCAAACGTCGTTAATCTTTGTCCGATGTTTGAATTAATTGGGACAAGTGTTTCGAATTAAAAACACCCAAGTCGTGAGCAGAACAAGTGTCTAAATTAAGGAGCGACCGTCCTCCGAAAGTTCAAACTAAAAAAAGTTACAGGTTCAAACAGAGCTCTTCCGCCTCGCAGAGCCAAACTTTAATCATTAGCAGAGTAATTCGGTCTTTTACTTTGGGAACTCAACTTAAGTTTTATTGCAGAGAGAGAGTTGTGAAGGAAATAAACGGATTAAGACAAACAGATGTGATTTAGGGGGGGTGGAATTTGGCCAGCACTAAGGCACTGTTCTATAGATAAGTGAAGACTTTTACTATAATAACAGTCGTTAAGTTTTGTCTTTTTATATTTATATTATATAAACAAAAATAAATATGTGATTTAGTATCTTACCTTGTTCTATCACGCAGTTTCTTTAATCAAATGTTCGATATAGATTCTAAATTAGAACAACAGTGACGTAACTTCTAAAATATTGAATTAATTGGTAAAATTCTCTTTCAATAAAGTCAAAATAAAACAAGTATTTAGTTTCACAATAACTATTAAACATTTGTTAGTTGATAACTATTTAGGCGTTGCGCCACAGTCAGAACAATGTTTGTTTACTAGAACTGTTTGTTATTCAGTCGCTCAACCTCACTTTTTTTTTAAAGTGAGTAGTAGGGACAGAATGGTGAAGCTAGAACAGGACTAGTAGTTGACTAATCGCTATTGCTTCACCCAGTTATTAAAGGATCAGAAAGATGGGACGAGAAGAAACACCCAGTCTTCGATCACAACTTTGATCGAAGACGGGAATGGAACCCAGACCTGTGTGATCGGTAGAGCAAGCTCTAACCAACTGGGCCACAGCAGGCGACAAAACATAGAACTATGTAGAAATAAATAAAGTATACTGGCTTAGAAAAGATAGACAATATATCATCCCATCTACTCTGATATCTTTACCTATGTATTTAATAATATTGTTTTGTTTAGTGGTAGAAAACAGAAGATAAAAGGTATTATTAAATATTCGTTAATAGAAATTGTGTATTCTTATACTTTCATACTCTATATCGCATGATTAATAATAACCTAGCATATCTAGATTTTTTTATGGTTATGAGATATTGAAGTCTTACTGAAATGTACATATTTTTGGACAAGGTTTATTAAAAATAATGTTAAGTTTTAACACATTTTTAAATAATTTAAAACAATCCTTATCCTTAAAATTTCAAAGAAACCGCAATATTTCATAATTGCGTCGGTAATCTAGGGACGCCATTATGTTATTAATCATCCCGATATACGTAAGTCTTTTAATCTGTTAATGGAAGAAAAAAAAGTGCCGATAAATTTACATTCTTTATCATGTTTTAACGTTACATTTTTTCCTAAAATTATATCCCTTAAGGCTTAAGGTCCTTAAGGCATACAGATGTTGATGAGAAAAAAATGACCCCAATTTTAAAATTTGGATAAATTTTCATTTATTTTTACCAGGGCTGTGGGGTCGTGTAAAAAAAGACGACTTCGACTCCAGCTTGAAAATAAAAAACGACCAAGATTTTTTTTTCTAATAATAATTTAATTTTAACTTATATATGTGTATTCTATCAAATGATCTTTGGTCACTCAAGCATGCAATGTCAACACTATGGACTATTGTAGTTTGAATACACATCATTAAATATATTTTTTTTGAAATGAGTCTGAGTTGCTCGTTTTATACGATTCCGACTCCGACTTCAACTCTGACTCCACAGCCCTGATTTTTACACAATTATTAATAGATCTATTTGAAAATTTAAGCATTTTTTTGTTGGTTTCAACAATATGTGACAGTATTTTTATTTTTTAATAGGGTTGTCTGCTTTATTTGCATCGTGATTACTTATTACATGATGGTGGTTAATTAGTGCTTTATTAATATGTCTATAATATTTTAATTATCTTATTGAATGTATTAAAATAAAAAAGCTTTGTGTTATTAAGTATTCAAAAAAAAAACTCTTCCTCTAAAATGGCGACAACATCCAATGTGATAATGTAATAATCCTCTGAAAAAAGGCATACGTACTCGATAAAAAGACGTACATTTTTTGTCGAAAAAATACGAGAAACACAATTCCGATGTGTTTTTAGTAGTGTCAGTAAAGCGGGAAAAATCCCAAACACAGTCAAGATGGCGTTGCCCGCAATCCGGTATTTGCATTATGAACATAATGTAAGCTTATTTCGCAGTGCTACTCAAAGCATGACACGCGAATCTAAGGGATTTAAACGAAAACTCGTCAAGAGTATCTGATTTTGTCGTAAAAAAAGTATTAAAACAAAAGACATCCAAATCTGATTTAACCTTTGAAATAATCTTCGCTAGACATCACATAAAATATATTATTCTACGTTTTCGTTTTAGAGGGTTGAAAAACATTATGTTACAGCGAGTTGGTTTCTTAACTTCTTTCGGTTGGTTAGTTAAACTTATCACATAACATTGAATTGATTCAACTATTCATGAGTTAAAAAATCATTTCAATGTATTTTTTATTATTATTATTTTCATCGTATTTGTAAATTATTTAGTTGATAAATATAATAATATTGTTATTTAACTGTAGGTTTTCGTAAGTGATACATGTCTAAAAGGAACATAATGATTATACTATTGATAAAACGATTTTTCTTAAACAAGTTATTAAATTAATATTAAAAGTCAACTGAACACCAGTTGATAAGTATCCGTGCAATTTAAGGATGTGTGTATTTCATAAGTTTTTTGTGTCTCCTGTTAAATTTGTTATTTGTAGGTTACGCTCTTTTTCTTTTCCACAGTCGATATTTATTTTCTCGGAAGTAGAAATATTTGTATAGAAAACTTGAGAATCACTTTTTACGTTGTAGTATAATATAAATACTTACTAGGTGAGGTGTATATTGGTGCTTTGCCGGCTCGCATAAAAAAGCGGCACTCTTTCCCTTCCAATTCCCGCGGGGATTTCCATTCACCACCGCATAAGTTTATTTTCAATTTATTTCTTTACGTGTGTGGGTTCACTTGGTGTTCGCATAATGCTGTGCTCTTAAATATTTTTAGAAGGTCAATTATCCGACACTAGAGGGTGTCACGCGATACACTCGTCAACGGATCACAAAGATTATAATACTTTAAATTCATTTGATGCCATTCAGGCATTGCGCACGATGATTTTGATATTATTGTTCAATTTATGAGGCAATTTCTTTTGGAACAGATTTGGGCAACAATTGGTTTTTGTTTGATATCACATTCTTTTTAAGGCATCTTTACTATTTTTCAGTGAACCAAAACATTTACACGGAACTGGTAAACAAATAAACTTATAAATAAGGGTGTTATTTGCAAACACGACTTATTCCCAAATTTTTTAAAAAATGAAACTTGAAATGCATTTTGTGAAATAGTGTACATTTTAAATGTATTTTTAATTTTACATTACTTTTGAATGATATGTACTAAGTATGTACTATTATATTATATTGTAGACGCATTTCACTGGGCAAGTAGTTAAAAATATTAACTTTCACCATTACGCAAATTTTCGTTTTTCGGCATCTTCATGCGTTCAAGTGCACGGATGAATTTGAACAGACATTTTGATTTTCGTGGCGACAAAGGCGAAACCCGGGTCGTTAGTGATAGAACTTGTGTAAGTGTTCATAATTTGAACGATTCAAATTTAATATTGAAATTCCTTCAAGCACCTTCAGTCGAAATCTTAAATTATACCATAACACAAATTTATAATAATAATACGTACAATATTAAACTAGGCCTGTGGAGTCACGGAGTCGGACTGTTTTAACTGTCGTGCTCGAAAAAACTAAAAACTTCGAGTTATTTTTTAAAATATATGTATTCTAATTGCTAGGGTCAAAATTAACGACACTGTATGCTACTAAGCCTAAAAACATAATTAAAGTTGTGTTTTAAACAGTGGTCAGAGTTGGAGTCGCTTTATTTCTTACTGACTCCACACCCTATATCATACATACCAAGTCAAGTTTTTACCGATAAATACGATCTTTCTACATGTGTATGAAAATCAAGTTTAAATGATGACTTTATTGTCAAAATTATCTTATTCAAAAAATATTTACTATGGCAAGACATTATAAGACGATCGATTCTTCAAAAAATGAATGACTCAATTTCTGAATTTCGAATGACGACTTTATTACAGTTACGATTTTTTTTTTATTATACAAAATCAAAGAATTTATTTTACCATCCTAACCGAATGCACATAGTATCAATAAATAATAAATTGGATGCATTTTATTACTTCAATAACCACTATTCAACGTTTTTTTTTCCTTTTGTAAAATACCGCGGTGCCCACTTTATATGATATATGGGGCCCATCAAATCCTCTCTTAGCTGCAGGCATTTGAGACAGCGCCCTTAACCCTATGGATTTTTTTAACACTCGCAGCGCAGTTTTGTTATTCCCAAGGGAGTGAGAAAGAGCGGATCTATTTTTCTTTCGTCGAATCATCTATGGTTAACTTTTTTTTGTCGGATCAGCAACGAACGATTGCTATATGACTGATTTTTATTTGTAAGCTCTATCAAATACAGTGTGTTTTCATATTTAAAATATTTGAATTTTATTTTTAAATATTTTGTTTTATTTGTTTACCACCCCCTATTTTTTGCAAATATCGCATTCAAAAAAATCAAAAAATACCAATATATGATACATTCCTACATTGATTTATTTATTTATATATAGTCCACTTTTAATGTGTTCACTATCAATACTTGGTGAAAAGACATAATATTCAAAAAATAAAACACTCTTTTTTTATTAGTGAGGAATTAGTTCTTCATTTATTTTATAAAACTCATCGTGAGTGAAACTGGTCCTGATCGTATTAAATAAATGTAGAACTAGTACAAAGCCTGTTTATTTTTTTTAATTATATATATATATATATGTATATATGACAGCTGTTTTGACCGCACGCTCTCATCAGAACCACGTTTAAACTTCCTTATATATACAAGCTTAAAAGAGATAAACAATACTTCTTCTCATCTATTCTAACATCTCAATTAGTATTGCAAAGTACAATCGTGAATTATTTATGTTTTTTTTTGGAACTGTGCAAAATATGGGTTGATTATAATAATTATCGATTTCTGTTCGAAGGCACGGGTGTTTGTGATGTCTAAAAAACTCTTTCCTCCTTTCCGATCATTTGATAACTGGGCGAAGCGAGAGTAATTAGCTAACCATTTGTACTGTCCTGGTCTTATGCTTCTATTCCTACTACTCTCTTTGAAAAAGAGAGGTTGAGCGACTGAGTAACAAACAGTTCTCGTATAAAAACTTCTGTTGAGATACCTCCATTAAGAGGCCATATGCTCCACATTGGGAGTAGACACGAACAAAAAAATTGTCTTCAAATCTAACTGGTTTAAATTTTAATATATTATTTATCTATAATAACACTGGCTTTTTGTAATGGTTTCAGGAATGGTAATGGATTGATATTTGTTTGGTCACCAAGATTCTCTTATTAGATTAACGTATTTGAGAAAAACGTAAAATCGTTTCAAAAGTATACTGTAGCGGATATAAGGCTGGACATGGTGACAACTTGAAAGATTAGGGTAGAAAAAAAGCACCAGCCAATAAGCTGACACTGCGTAAAAAACCATTTCACCTTAGTGTTTTTTTTATTGACGTTAGATATCATGTATAGCATGAAAAACAACGATAATGAAACCATTCAAAATTTTAAAAACTTTCTGTTGTAATTACTTCATAATATATTTTTATATCAAACATCAAATTTCGTACTAATAGATCGGCTCTTTAAAGTTTAAGTGCATTGTAGCGACTTTTTTTGTTTTAAATTACTAGCAATCATTACCCGTTCATCATAAGTGTAGCATCTAACGTTAAATAGAATAAGCTCACAACTTAAAACATGCACGTAACCACTTTCAAAATAAAGTTAACTTTTTATTAAAAATTCCAGCACGTTTGTTACTTTCATACTATTAAATGAAAGTGACAAAAATGTCTTCCCAAAAATAAGCTTTTAATCAATTATTATATAATTTTGACAGCCAAACTGTTTGTCATATGTCAAAACTATTTTTGGTAAGTCTTTATCGAGAGAGTAACCAAATTACTCAAAGCTATCGAGCTTTCGTGTTCCAAGAAAAACTTCTTGACCTTTTGAAATCTTTCTATTTGTTTTTTTCACTCAAACAAAAATCAATTTCACTGTCAAAAACGTTTTCTCGGAAAGCTTTTCATTATAAAAGGTTCCATGTGATATAAAAAACTTATTATCACTAACGACATTAATTTTATATGATAGTTTATACTTACGACTAATAAATAACAAGGTTGTTGTAATAGGAGTAGTTTTTAAAGTGTTTTAAAAATGCTTTTTTTACAATATTATTAAAAAAATTAAAAAAGCAGTTTCCATAGCACGTTCATAAAAGCATATATGATTGTGTTGGAACTTTCTGTATACTCGAAATGTGACTGTATTGAGTAATTCAGATCGTCCAAAATAAGTGTATGCGCGCGGAGACAACACAGTGAATAATAAAGATTGAAATCAAAACACCTCAAAAACTAGGGGTGGGCTGGAGGGGGCTCGGAGGGGCTCGCGCGAGGCCTTTGTTAAATTTTTCTACGGCTGGCGAGTCTCTTGTTAATTAAAAAAAACAATATTCTCAGATTAAATTAGTATATAGCTGCAATTTTTTACTTATATTTTATCTATGATAGTATACACACTAGAATATTTTTAGACATTTATATTGATAAGTTTACGGTAAATTTCAGTGTTACATGTTATAAGTGTATTAAGTAACATTCGGTTGCTTATTTTTAGTATTGCACATAATTGCGTAGAAGTATTTAAAAAAATCACTTTTTCCCCAGAACACCGAGAATTGCTTTGAGACCAAGCGAGCCCTTTGTTAGCGTATTGCCAACCCACCGTTGTCAAAAACATTTATTCATACCTAATAGATATGATGATTTAGTATTCGTTTTAATAAACACGCAATAGAAATCGCTATATTTATAAATAAAATATGTAATGACGAGATTCGTGAGTTGAAAATATTATTAAATATATTATTAAAATAAAGTTTTTTATTTAAAAAATATAGCGAAAACCACATTTTTAATACACACAAAATACTCTCGTTTTAACTAACTTTTTATTAGAAAGTATGAACTATCATATGAAATGAATGTCGTTAGTGAAAATCGGTTTTTTAAGCACATGAAACCTTTTATAATGAAAATCTTTCCGAGAAAACGTTTTTGACAGTGATAGTCTTTCAGATAAGATTTCTTTTTGTTGGAGTGAAAAAAAATAAACAGAATGGTTTTGTAATAATTCCAATTTTTTAAAGGACCTATTTCGATTTTCATGAGCATTTTTCACTGATTGAAATAAATATGAATACATGTTATTAAAACAAATCATATAAAATTTTTAAGGGCGTAAAAAACTACTAATTATAGAAATACAAAAACAGATAATAGAACATAACACAAAATATAAAAAAGTGACATTAAAATGACTATTGTTTAAATGTCATAATTATAATCATTTCAATGTAACTTATTCATATTTTGTATGATTATTTATTAAATCTTTTTTATATTTCTATTACCAATTTTTGTTACACCCTTGCTAGTGTTACTTGGCGTAGAATAAATAAATTGTTTTAATATATATGGTCACTAGCTGATAATGCTCATGATAAACAAAACCGTTCCAAATTATAAATAATAAATGTAAAATCAGTACAAAACAAACAAACTTTAAAAAAAAATGTAGTTCTTTGTTAACTTTAACGGAATTATCGATGACGTGTACCAATTTTTTTTTTATAATGATTTTAAAAGATTCATAATTATTATTTTATGAACGATTTAAATTTTAAAAAATATAGGATTACGCTTTACTGGTTATGGAATCAAACAATTTAAAATAAAAACTCATTAAACAACATGACAAATTTTCTGTATTTAGCTTCTATCAATCCAATTTGTATCTTTGCCACTTTTGTTGTCTTAAAGTATTTCTATCAAAATATTCTTTCATGAATAAATTTGTATAATTTCATACTGTTGTATGTAAACGTCTTTTTTTAGTTCAACCAATAAAAAAATAAAACAAAAAACTCCAGAATTATTCCATTTCATAGTATATGCTATCAAGATGGATATATCGAGACTTTGTAAGACAAACAAGAATGCTTTGTAATATAATCTGAGTAGCAGCTTCTCCAACTAAAAGATAACCAATCTTAAATATGTTTTCTCTCCCTCCACCTGATCCTCTTTCTTTTAGCCACTTAAACTGAAGGCTTACTCAAGGATATTAAGGATTCTGATAGCTTTTGCGAGAATATAGTTTATACAGTCATCTTAAACGTAAAATAATTCAATGCTAAAATCGTCAGCTTTTATTTGTATTTATTATTCGTAACGGGATTTAAGCATTTCTGATTTTGATAAAAATTGTAAGACATGATACTTAGTAAAGATTTAATTATAAAACATCAAAAAAGAAAATAAAAAATCAATAATTGATAATGGCTCGTATCTTTCCGGTCTGAATTTATATTAAATAGTCATAGTTTAAATGAAATTTTAAAAAAAACTTAACCTAACCCAACCAAAATGGTTATAAAATATTCTAACCGTATAATATTTTTATTCTGACTGTTCATATTTTTATTCGGAGCAAAAATTGATTTAAATTCTGAATATTTAATTTGTTTCCGTTGATAATTAGTTAGAGTCCTATATTATTACTAATTCTTATGTCACCGCGTTTTTTGCAGTACAAGTTGCATTTTCTTTCTATATGTATTTATCTTAGAATTTTTTTGTTTTTACTAGACCGAAATAAGTATGACCACATTAATCGACGTCGTTAAAATAGAGGCGTAGCACGAGCGATTACCTTACCACTATTCCTGACTTAATCCTTTCATTTCTTTCCCAATTCTCTTCGGAAAGAAGAGAGGTTGAGCACTGGGTAACAAAGAGTTCTCGTAGAAAAGTTCTGTAAATTTATCTCCATTATGGGGTCGTTTTATCCAAATTAGAAGCGGACATGAACAAAAAATAAGTAAGAAGAATCCTATTCTTTTCTACATACATTAAACGGTATAGTACCCCGCTCATTCCTAAATTTATAGTATCTCCAATAACTAATTTAGTCCAGGAATTAGCAGTTAATATTTACGGTTTACATACTAAATAAAATTTGTCTGAAAATACTTACCAAATAAAAAAAAGCATGAGTTACAAATATTTCCGCAGACCAATTATGGTAAATTTAAATTTTACTATCAAAAGGATTTTTTACAAAATAACCGCAGAATCTTTCGAAATAATAAATAATTAAACTTCACTTTATTTATTTACATTTGACTGCGTCTGTCAAGTTGTAAAGTACGTTGCCAAACAGGGTATTAAGAAGTTACTTGCTTAGTTTTTACGAGAAATATGTATTTAGATAACCTTCAAACATCAATATTAACTAAAATAAAAGGTAGCCACTTTGTAAAAATATGACTTCATCGAATATATGATTAGCTTTTTTTAATCTACATATATAAAATAATATATTTCTCAAACCTCTTTTTAGCAAACGTTTCTTATAGTTCATGCTTTTTTACCATTGATCATTTCGGGCACTTTTTTATTAAATCCGAAAGAAAACTATGGAAAGTTTCCCACTTAAACGTAGCCATACTTGAAATTTTCACAAAGGAAAACTTAAAACAAGCCAAAGACAAATTGAAATGTCCCATTAATCTGCACTCTTAAACTACAAAATTCCCAAAAGAGATGTCACCTGGCCGACCTCTAAACCCACTAATCGTCTAACTCTGTCAGACTTGGCCAAAAACAGCGATATTCTAATCCTCCGAGATTCCATTGGGGCTGATAAGGTGAGATAAAGGAGAGGCAAACCTGTAACAGGGCGCTTAGGGGGCTTCACCCCGAACGCGAGCGGGCCTAATAAACTGCCGTGGTTTTAAGGTGGGAAGAACCATAATTATTAGGGGTCTAAAATTGTCACGCGTATAGTAAGTTTAACTCTGAAAACGTTATGTAGTTAAATGATAAAACAATGATTTATGATTCAACAAATAATGAAACACCCAAGAAAATTATTCAACGAAAATATTGATATTAACGGCTGTAGATACGGTGTTGAGACGATGAGACATAACAATGGGGTTAATGTTTATTTTCATAGCTTCAGCCTAATGTTTATGATAATCCACAATCGTGAGTAGAATATTATTTTAGCTTTTGTGTTGATATACTTATGTATTTGTATTGTTCATGAAATAAAATATCACGTTTGATGTGCAACTGTCAACTTTTTTAAAAGTGAGTTCTATTTTATGGACATTATTTTATAACGCTCACGGTAAGCAGAACCGGTCTTGATGTAATATATTAAAATATGGGAAGAGTACAAAAAATATGTGTTTTTTTATAAAATGTAATATTTTAGTTAATAAATGGATGCGTGCAATGTTTAATTAACTTCTTTTCCGTTATATTGTAATAAGGGTGGGTATTGAGAGGGATAAGCTTACTGAAAAATAATTTCCTGTTCTTATTAGTTAATTGTTACTTTCTCCGAGAAGAAGATATTGTGCGACTGTATGTTTAAGTCTAAAGTCTGTTGAAATAGTATATTTTTAATAGTTAAAAATCATAACTCACATTCTACGAAAATTAAGTTATGAGAAAATCGGAAAAAAATATCGAATTATTTCTTATTTTTTTGTAGTTTTAAAAAAGTAATAATTATTACTATAAATATTTATGCTGAGTAAAAGGAAGATATTTTAAAATGAAAATGAAAAATGTTAGTTTTAATTTTAAGCGTTACATTTATTTAAAAAATGAAAATGGGTTTAAAGTAATAATGTTTTTCTCAAAGGTAAGCTTTTCGTGTAAAAACCCTTTCAAGTATTGTCTTAATCCTTTGAAACAGTAAGCCTAATTCTCTATCAACTCACCGTCATATCCACTTTCAACACTATGGGAATACGACTTGTTATAATAAGTGTATCATTTATTACAAAAGCTTTTATTTTTATATAATGAATAACGGTATCAGTAACAACAACCGAAGACTTGATTTGCACAAAAAAAATGATAATTTGATAATGCTCGTATTGATAAAGAAATATACATTTTTTCCGTGTATAACTAGAAAGTGATCAAAATACTATGTTATTATCATTCTCATAGATACCAAATTGTCGTAGCCGACCGGTCTATCCTTGGGTCAGACTAATTTCTATAACTGTTTCCTTTCATTCTTAATATGTACTTTCTTAATGAGTCACTATATATTTGATATATAATATTATATTTTGCGTCAAAGGCTTTTTCTGCTTAAAAAATGGAATAGGATAAGTATAGGAATGGTTGTCAATGGCCTCAACATTATTACTTCCCAACCCCAAAAGTATAAAGTTAGTTCAAACAACAGCGGTTCGTATTTACATAACACGCAGAAAATTACCCTTATTTTGCAACCCCCCAAACTCTTACGTCATTCTTACTTATAGACGTTGACATTTTTTTATTCCTATAAAATTTTACGAAGTCAGAGATTGATAACCATTTGGAAAGGTGAAAAGTATTTTAGTTTCCAAAAATATTATTTTGGTAATCATTAACATTAGAGTCTGAAACTATCTGACAGTTAATTCCGTTCTGCAAAATACAAAAACATACTCACTCAATAATAAATACTGTTTATACCTAAGAACAACACCATATCTGTAATCTGTAAAGTAAACATCTTTAGTTCTTAATATAACTCAATAATTATTATTAAATATTATTTGTGAATATTGTACATACCTAAGAATCGTAGTTGTCTCTAATAACTATTAGAAGTACTCCAAAAATACTGCTGCTTGGGGAGCGGAACAATTTCCTAAACACGAATTCATCCAAATAGGACCCGAATAAAGCCGTTTACTTTGAAAATGTTTACTTTACAGATTACGGATATGGTGTTGTTCTTAGGTATAAACAATATTTAAAAATAATAATTGAGTGAGTATGTTTTTGTATTGGCAGCACTGACACGGAATTAACTGTCAAATAGTTTCAGACTCTAATGTTAATGATTACCGAAAAATTATATCAATTATAAATTAAATAATATTTATAGAAGCTGAAATACTTTGTTATTTTTTCACTTAATTATTATACGTTTGTTTCATATATTTTTTAATCTCCATACACACTGACAAAAAAATAATTTCTAAATATTGTTAAGAAGTTCAATGAAAAGGAAGATCTCTAAATTTCCTTAAGCAAAAATAAAAGAAGATGTATTACACGCGAAATTTAAAAAAGAGAGATCGAGGAAACTAGATTTTTGTATCGGTGACGCACTCTTATGACTTTTTATTAAATCGCTTTATTAAATCGATGTGCATTCAAGACAATCACGAATTGCAAAAGAAATCTGTGTCAGAAATATATTGAATTAAATTAAGATAGTACAAAAAATGTAACAGGCCTTTTAGATATTTATCCAATACACATTTTCTTATTGCAATATATTTGCCATTGCATTATCCCAATAACAGATCACGACCCGTTTCGTTTATCGTAGAATAATTTATAATCACTCCCTATTTCAAGAGATCCACAAACCATGTTATCAGATTTTGTTTTCGCATATAATTGTCTTAAAATTTTGATAAACTATTTTAGTACCTTAACCTAACATTAAATAATCATTCAGTAATAGATACGAGAATAAATGAGAAATACATGCTGACAGAAAATAAGACAGTGTGAAAGGTGAACTTTGCGTTAGGTGTAAATCTTTCTTTAAATCTGTGCTAACTTTAAAAAGTTTTTATTTCAATGAAACGAAACAAAAAACAATGACATATTGTAAAAATATAATGTAAATGTGAAACAACAATAAAACACAGTTAAGGCGTATTTGAAAATGTTAACTTATTTACATGTCCGTAAAAGTTTCAAAAACAATGAAAATAAACAAAAGAATACTTTATAAAACAAATAATAAGACGTATAAATCTCTTTCTTTCAGCTGTAATATATTATCTTGATATAATCAAATCGTTTTGCCATTTTTTTATACATTTTGTTTCGATATATTACATTCGAATGTATTTTTTCGAAGTAAAAATATAACAAATTTGTTTTAAATGGTTTGATTATGAACTATTTTGTGTCATTCAATTGTAATTTTGTATCATAATTTATAATTTTTTCGTTACACATTGTAATTCGTATCGATTTACATTTTTGTCTGTTGATAATGCTTTCGATTAACAAAACTGATCCAGATATTTTATAAATAATATAGAGTTAAAAGTACAAATGAGTTTTTTTATATAATGCCTTTCCGCCAATAATTGACAGTAATAATCTTAAAAGTGATTTACACAATAAATTAACGAAGAAGTTGAGTTACACCTTAAAGTGAATATTAACTACTTAATTGCAATTCATTTAACCCGTTCAAAATTTCGGGTTGCTGGGATTGAATATATAAATCCATTTGTTGGATCACAAATCAATAAACAGATTGAAAATCAATTTATAAAAGTATTCGTACGTGGATGTGGTCAGTAGCTTACTACGCGGGTTCTGTAAAAGAGCAGTCAGACTTCTGGGGCGTTTTCCTGTGGCGATTTCCATGTATTCGATGTAGAAAAAATGTCTGGCGACCTTGATATATGGGAAAATATATTTGATGACCGCTGCAGAATATTTTTTAACCTAAGTATAAAGGAAACACTGACGCGAGTCCATTGGGTTTCTTTATATGGTTTAACCAAAGAGTACGATGGCGAATAAAAAATATAAAGAAGTTTACGTTGAATAAAATTGGATTCACAATTTTCACTGAAGTAAATAATTATCTACTGTGTCTGAGAAGTTATTCCTTTTGTAAAAACTAAGCTTTTGTGGTGAAAAATCTCCCGCGCACACATTTTGAATGTAAAATTATGCAATCTGCGAGACAAATTTATGTTTGTTGTTTGCGAAAGTTGGCAAAAGTTGAACGTGTTGGCGGGTAGGTAGGTAACGCCGAAAACAACGGGAAGAAATAGGAGCTGGTATGAACAGGCTATCATCAATCTGCGACTTTATGGCTCGCCTGCAGTTATGTCTCAACGAAATGGATTACGTCGCAACTTTGTTACAGTTATATCAGACGCCGGTCTGCGCGGAGTGTTATTGCTCGACGCCCTATACCTACTCCGTCAAAGAGTTATTCAATTATTTTGCTGGCAACTCGTAATACAGTGTTACTAACGTTCCAACTGAATAAACTTCAAAACCTTTCCAAAAGTTATGTACTGCTGGGATCCATAACGGTTCTTACGATATTTTGCTATATTCACGTTACTTAACTTTTTTAATTTTTGAGATAACTTGGTTTACTGCAGTAACTGGAAGTCAAACTATTTACTACGTGCTTAAATTGGTTCTCTCGATTAAACACTGAAGGTGGTTTAAACCAAATAAGTATCAATGTCACAAAAAAACGAAAGAAATACCAATATTTCGGCAATATATAAATAGTCAATTTCGTTTAATTAATTGTAAATGACGCTAAAATAAATATTATAAATCAATCACGTTCAGTATTTTAACGATTTTTTTATTTCAAATTCTGTTAATTTTGTAGAATAAATATTTATATTAATTCAAAATCCCTTTATTTTATCTCTTCACGTTCTAAAGAAGCTTTTAAGTAACGGCCGTAATTGATGTTTGTATAGTTTTTTATACAATGTTTTTGTTGTGAAATTGTCGTGTATAAAATAAAACAGTTTAAAAAACAGTAAAAATTATATTTTTTTTTGTTAGATATTGTATTAAGCAGCGTTGTATGTATGCACTAGGGCTTATAAAAAAAACGACTTTTGAAAAAACCTGCTGCCGAATGTCAATATTGTTCAAAAACCGGCTTTATCCGGTTGTCGAAGTTTTACAAAAAATGGATAATTCAATTAAAATAGCGAGAAAAAGTTCAATTATTTTATGTTATTTATTTATATACATAATAATGCACAACAAGAAATTATATGGTGTTACTCTTCGGAAAATATGATTTAAGAAAGTCCACTGATCGTTTTGTAACAAAATTCCTTATATCGAAAATAGCCTTTCGCTGGGTAATTATGTGGAGCATATGGTCTTTAAGCCATCAAATAAAATATCCAAATTTTCTGTCCTTTTATTTATAGACTCGTTTATGGAAAATTCGGCACAACCGGTTACGAAGTTGAAAAACCGGTTTTCAAATGTCACAAATTTTGCCAAAAAACCGGTTTTTGAAAACCGACAAGCTCTAGTATGCACATTACAATTCAATAATGTATTTACTGCCATCTATGCTTAGTACAACATGATATTATTATGTTTTATCTCCGTGAAACTTGCGTCGTACAAATTTGTAACCTCATAAAAAACATTGTGTAGCGTTACGTTTCTACTACAAAATTACTTTTTTATTAAACAGAAATATCATGAGTATTTTACCATAATAGGAAGAAATAAATGACGCAGACTATAAGCTTAATAGGCATTGAATCCTTGTTACATATTATTAGACTTACCATATTGAATTTCCGCAGTCTTCAAGAAGATACAATACACCTTGCTGAGTCTTGGAAAGCTTTCTTTGAAGCTCTGGCCCACGGGAGCATTACCTATAATAAAAAATAAATGGGTTTACATCCACTTAGTCTCATATAAAATAAGATTATGTAGGAAACAACAAAATACTACAAGAAGCTCGCGAATTGCAGCCTTATACAAGCATTATTTTCTTATATTTAAAACTGACGAAACATTATTATGTGAACGTAATAAAGAGCATATTTCATATTGTTATTTGACTCTTTTTATGTTACCTTACACCAAATTACTCTAATTAATAAAATGGAATATTTTTACTGTAAAGAATATAATTTTAAGTTCATCGGTAAGATAAATGTTTTTAGAGTTTATGAATCAGCCAAAAATCTGGTAGGTACGTTGTTATTTATTTATTTATTGATTTATTGTTAAAAATTAAAATAATAGTACATGACATAACAGCTGACGCCAATTCGTCATGTACTTGACAAATATAATGAGACAAAACATAAAATAAAACTACATAATACATCAAACTCAACATAAAAAATCAAGAAATAAAATAGTAAAATTTAACAAACAGTTCACAAATACTATCATTAAAAATTTCCACTTCTCTAGGCAATAAATTGATCAATCGAACGGCCTTTGGAACTGGTGACTCATTTCTCCTAAACGAGGTATAATCTTTTAGAAAAAAAAGTTTTTGCTCATAGTTTCGCCCACGTAAGAATAAATTGGGAGCATGTAAATTAATAGTCATGAGAATTTCAGGATGATGTTATGTATACACCACCCCATCATTCACTGTACAATATTGATTACCCTTGACATGCTATAATTATAATTCATCTTGTTTACTTACTCTCGAATATTAAGTAATGTTTCAATACACATCTAATCAAAATTAACTATTACAATAAATATACATCCGCCAAAAGATTTATTGATTAAATCTTAACCATAAACAATGATTGGTACTTTCAATGTAACAATTAGCTTTCGATCGACAAAAACGAAGATTCTTTCGAAACAAGACAGTACCAATCAAAGGGTCCAATAGCTCAGTTTAACTTACCAAGACTTCTCTGTACTCTAATTTTTGATCAAGTGAATTATTATAATACTGTTTGTATAAACTCATGTTATGCCAATAAAGTGAAACATCTATAATAATAAAGTGTTTTAAATAACTCCATAACAACGTATTTTCATCTTTAAATTATTCTTTAAAACTTAACGTTGAAGTATATTCTATAATTACGATCCATACACTTTGAAAATTTTTGGAAAACGCCATCTTTTATTTATTCATTTACCTTCAGTGACATAGCTATAACTTAAAAAAACAGTGCAATTAAGCGACATAAATTCATTCAAAAATCAACGACCAAAAAGAAAATCAATACAACAAGAAATGGAACGTCCCACTTCAATTAAAGTAATTAATACGTGCAAACAACCGTAATATCAAGAGCTTTATTAATTTACAAGTTCTTTATAAATACTTTGATTATTTTTGCACTTGATTAGAAATTAAGGGGCGTGATTGAAAAACTGGCTAAATCACCACACCCCTTAATTATCCAAAGCTTTACCACTTATGATTTGATTGTGAATTTTGTATATAAATTATTTTGCATGTTTGCGGGTAGAAAATTTTAAAATGTGAAGAATGTTTTTTGTTATTTTTAAAACACATTTCAAATGAAACTAAACAGTTTTTTATCAATCTTTTCATATATATAATATTTCACAACGACTTATACTTGCAAATTCAATCGCTTATTTATCTGTGTAGATTTTATTAATATGGTAATTTATTCTTGTATTATGTATTTAAAATAAACATTGTCGTCATGGTTTTCAAGCGATTTATATCAAGATAGAAAGTCAAAACAGAATCACATAAAAACACTTCTTTATTTCGATACATTACTATAAAAATAACATTAAATTTAAAATTCGTCCAGTGTAAATACGTACATTTCTTTATTAAATTTCAGTTGACTGTTATCCGCCATGTCATATAAAACGTTTAAATAAATAAATAAATAAAACAGCATACATTGCTATGACCAATTGAATTAATCCTGATCTCACATGATAAATGTCGGGTCCTATGACATGGCAGCGGTTAGCTTGTTTGGCTTCCGTGCTGGATATCAAAGGTCCCAGTACGAACAGCATTTTTTCGATCAATATATGGATTTCTGTTCGAAGGCATGGGTTTTTGTGATATCTAAAAATTTCTTCCCACCTTTACGATCCTTCAATAATTTTGCGTGGCGAGAGTGATTGGTTAACCACTATTTCTATCTCATCCTTATCTTTCTATCCCTACTACTCTCTTAAGAAAAGAGAGGTTGAGCGACTGAGTAACAAACAGTTTTTGTAGATAACGTACCATTAGGAGGTCATACACTTCACATTGGGAGCGGACATTGATGAAAAAATATATACAATGATAAAGCAATTTAAAATAAACATATTTTCAAATTTTGTTAATTCTTTCTGACTTTACTCTTATTGCCATTGTCTTTTTTTGTTGCCAAAATTGTCCAAACAACATTACGACCCAATAAACGAGAATTAAAAACACTGGGATGAGATTACGAGTCGGCATACGATATTAGTTTTTAGTACACAGATGTTGTCAATTTGTGGAACAATCAATAAAATTCGTGTTTATTTACAAGAAATTATGGTTACAGAAATACTGTATGTCGACCATGTTTGTGTATACCCAATTCACCTTCATATTAGCAATGATAACTATTATTATCTGTAGTTTGACGGTCACACTTAAAAAGTTACTTAACCCGTAACATGTCATCCTAAAAAATCACGTTCTCTGCCATGATGGCATCTCAGTTTCACTGTTTACTGACAGTATTTAAACCTAAGTTAGCAGCTAAAAAATAATGTTAAAAATGTACATATGCTAGAATATCTAAAATGATAAATACTTATTGACAATATTAAGAGAAATATTGAATGACTTAATGGCTCAACTATTTACGATTGCATCATGAGCATGGAAGTGTTAATAGAATTACGTTACAAGGTAAAGGTTTATATAACAAATGTCAAATCAACTAAATTCAATTCATTTTTTTACTTAAATAAAACTATCTATTCGTTAATTTGTTCGTTTGGTTTGTGACGCAGCGGATCTCACAAGATTAAGTACCAATACGAAAAGCTTTTTAAAATCAATTTATCGATCTCTGTTTTAATGCATTGGTGTTTGTGATTCCATCCCATTCATCCAAACATAAAATAACGGGGCGTACCAAGGGCGATTAGTTAACCACTATTCCTGTGTTAGTCATATCATTATATTTCTACTCTTTTATAAAAAGAGAAGTTAAGCAACTGACTTACAAACAGTTTTCGTAGAAAAAACTTAAGTTGAAATACCTCGATTACTAGGTCATAGTATGCTTCAAATTTGAAGCGGACATAGCTTTAAAAAAATACTAAACTTATTAATCCATTTTCATTTTATGTAAATATCAATGCCTTTTAGACATTGAAAAGTATTTAAGTCCTACTAATACTTTCATATTTTTTCTACTGGTAAAAATTACTACAGAACTAATGCTCATCGAGGCGTAAATTGAAATAGCTATCAAACACACATAAAGTAATTTTATTTTGTAGCAATAAATTTATTATATTTTTCACCTTATTACAATGAAGTTCTACCAAGTAAATGACAACTCAACCAACAGCTATATGTTGACTGTGGAAATGAAAAAATTACGTTACCCACACATAAAAAAAATTACAGGAGGCACAAAAATCGTTTTTTGATTATTTTAGGCCAACGGCAAATTATGAAATACCTGGAAGTGCACGGAGACCTTTAAACTTGTTCTCAATTGACTTTATCAAATATAAATTTAATATTTTTTTCAAAAAAAACCTTTAAGTCTTTTTTCGTGATTGCAATTTTCGCATATCCTTATTTTTTCAAACTTAAATGTTAAATTCAGATAATAATTCGTATTTTTCAGCTAACATCCTTTTGATAGAACGTGTCTCAAGTTGTATACATTGTGATTATTGAAAAAAGCTGTTTTTAAAAAAGTGTATGTTACGTCTTTTTTCCTTTCCACAGTCGATACATAGGTTGAACTGTCCTTGACTTTTCCTTGAGGGTGTTATTTCTCAAGAAACTAATTTTTCCCTGGCTAATATTAAATACCAGTTCGACCCAACCACAGCACTAATTGTTTTTGTATCCGAGCATTACAAGCATCTGTTCCAATCTAAAATAAAAGGAGAGATATTTATATCCTCGAATGGTGAACGACTAACGTAATAATACAAAAGATCATAAAATCGTTACTGTCCGTTACTGCCCTTTTAGCGGATCGTTATTGTAACGGCGGCTACTGCGCCCACACGTAACGTATTCGTTAACAATCCGCAATAAATCGCTTCCATACTCTATACCCCTACAGAGGTCGAGTATGAATTACATTCAGGGCTACCACTTACCAATTAACAAATCCAAATAATCTTAAGTGTATGCCTGAGATATTAGTTTAATCTTCATGAACAAAGAAGCCAAATTTATATTTCGCTGACTTCGAATCTTTATCAGTAATCTAATATATCACAATGAATGTTTATTTGTTCGTACTTAATGCGTTGCCGCACCGCTCATTCGATTGCATTAAAATTTTTGCTTGCACTTCCGGGAAAGTTATAGGCATAGTAAAATTGACTTACCGTATGTCTTATATAAAAAAATCAATGTTTGTATGTTTTCCACATATTGACAACGTATGCTTGCACTTGCGCGAAGTTATAGTACAATTAACTGACAGTAGGTGGCGCGTGTGTCGTACCATAGACAATCGGCAGCAAACGTCAAAAAACAGACATAAAAAACATGCACTTCAATAAACACAATTAAAAAACAAGCACTTTTTTTTTCTTTGGGTGGCATTGCAACGCTTTTTTACTAGTTTTACTTATCGTTAGCATTGTCAACTAATGAAAATGGGGTCCAGACAAAAGTGCCCAAACATAAGCGCCAAACCAAATGCGCCCAGACATAAGCGCTGAAACAAAATACAATTTAGAAATAAAACATTTTTATTTTTACATAATAATATATTTTAGATACACAAATAAAAAAAAAACATAATAATGATAAACAAAAAAAGTTAAAATTAATTGTCAATATTTTGTGTTAACCTTCTTAAATATTCTAAATTAGTAATACTATCATACAAAGGCATTAACTCTTGCAGTCTTTCGTTCAATTTGATATATATGATTTTGACGCAATTGGTCTTCTGAACCCTAGCCTGCTTCTTTCTTATTTTTATTTCAACGTAATCCTGTTCTTGTCGAAATTGTTCCAACAATATATAATATATACATAAGGATGGGCATTATAATATTATATGGATATGCTATTCGACAAACCAAAAAAGCACATATTTTATATATTTTGTATTTATGATGGGCGCTTATTGTCCTGGCAGTACTTGCGAGAACTGGTACGGGCGCTAGGCCTCTGGCTTTAGCTTGGCTTGGGTGCCAATGAAAATATTCACCGATCGAAAATAAATCATTTCTAATAAATAAAAAAGTGTTTTTTTTTATATATTACAGTAAACACTTTTAAATTAATCAAACAAAAACATGATTGATTTTAAAAAAGCAAATAATTCAATATGGCTATATTTTTGTGGCGACCCTGCACATATTTATGTAATCTGGTGGTGCGTGAAGCCCATGGAGATTTCGGTGAAATAAAATAACCGTGCAGCGAAAATTTTTGTAACATTCGTAACTTTGGGATGGTTAACTCTGTAGAAATGCGTAATTTATGACTGCAGGTTTTTCGGAACCCCTTTTAATAATAAATTGTTTAATGGAATGATCACGTTCACTCTCCGATAAGAATTAAAATTCTTGATTTATGTGACATGGGCTGTTTAATCACTTTTCAAAATTATAAAAGGTTAACTTCCAATAAGTCGTTGGCATACAATAGATATTTGACGCGGCTACTTAAAGTGGAAAAGGACACAAACGAACCAGAACGGTATTGCAAACTTTATTAAATTAACATTTATTAAATATGATCTGGGTTGGTTTCGCTCATAACGATCATCATAAACTGATAAAAATATATATGTACATTGACACAGGACTATTCATACTAAGTCAAGTAAACCTATGAGTATATCAAGGGATGGGCTGGTGGGGGCTCGGAGAGGCTCGCACAAGCCCTTTGTTATTTTTTTTACTAAAACGAGCCCCTTGTTAATTTAAGCGAAAACAATATTCTCAGATCAAATTAGTAAATAACTACAATTTCTGACTTGTATAATATATTATTAACGATAGCTTAAGTACACAGTAGTAAATTTTTATCCATTTACATTGATAAATAAACTGTAAATTGTGTATTGTTACATATTATAAGTGTATGAAGTAACAATCGATTGCTTGTTTAAGTATTTCATATAGAGCTTAAGAGTGATAAAAAATCCTCTCTTTCCCCAGAACACCGCGAATCGTTTTTAGATTAAGTGAGGTCCTTGTCAACGTATTGGCAGCCCACCGCTGAGTATATCTATATAAACCACGTGTTATTGTATATTCATAGTAGTTGATAATTCTTGTGATGAACGAAGCCTTCATCATATTAAATAAATGTAGAGTTAGTACAAAAGAGTGTTTTTTTTATTATAATGCATTTTTTACCAAAGTAAACACGTTAAACTAAAAAATGCTTACGTTTTTCATTGTATATTTACCGTTTATTATTTTTTTTCGTTTCGATTTCATTCTTTTCTACTAGAAGTAGAGAGGGAAGGGGGTCTGATATAAAAACTGATTACACTAATTACATAGTAATTACTCGTATAAGCTTCGATTAATCTTAATGGAAAAAAAATCAACAACGATGAACCGCTTGTCTTATACTCTAATAGTGTTTAATTTGTATTAATAACTATGTTAATTTCCAAAAACTAACCATTCAGAGTTTTTGAGTTGATTTGACATTAAGTACACTTAAAAAATACTGACATGATTTTTAATGGGACGTGTGATGTAATCTGTTTTACTTTATGTGACTATTTCACTTTTAATTTAAGAACTAAATTGCAAGTGTAAAAATAACCTCGAGAAACATTTTAACAAGATGGGAGACACTACTCAAGTTGAGAGCGCATTTAGTAAATAGTTACAAAACACTCCGATCGTAACGAAGTTGCAAGAGCGGCGCTACAGTCGCAAGACTATTTCCGTCGCCATCCGTTGCAGCGGATACGATTGCAATCCGCATGGTGCGTCTTCCGTTCGCTACCTTAAATATAACGGCAATTCCCTGTGTGGATGCCCTCCACCATACAAACACTATATGATAAAATTTGCAGACGATATTCTTTCCCCTCGAGTAACGGCGTTATTTCTTAGTAGCCCTTCAATGCGAGCCATAAAATTCATTGTAGCGCTCGCTCGTTGAAATACTTTGCATAATAAATTTTAAGAATGAAACCACAAAGCTTTGTGACATTTTCTGTAGTGTATTTTTATATTGTAACTTAATATTGTGGTTTATATTTTGTGTGGAATAAAAAAAGAGTGCTTAACGGCACATTTCAACTCCTTTGATGTATTCGTATTAGAATTATGCGTATATCTTTCTTAGCAAAAATTCAATATTATACAACTGAGGAAAACATAAATCTAGTTTGTCACAAAAGCATACATTGTTTTTTTTTCATATCAATCTGTAGAGTTTTAGATGAATACAATATTATATGCTTTTTTAAACATATAACAGAAGATTTTAAGTGGGTCATTAAAATAAACAAATGATAAGAATAACAATTGGCGCAAAACTTTTTTTTTCGGAGACACATATTCAAATATATTTAAGTTTTTACCAGACCACGTAAAACCATATTCTTCACATTGGGAGTGGACATGGATTTAAAAATATATATATATTTATTAAAATCACCCGCTTATGTTTATGATATATTTTTTAATAATGATTTTGAATAACTCGCTTGGTACTTAAATTCCAATCGGCCGTACTTTTTGCTTTGTATAAACCATTTTTTTAATGCTTTTTTCTTTTCTAAGTCTACCTTTTCTTGTCTAACTTTTTTCTAAGATTTCGATACATGACTAGAAGACTGAGCGACAAATCTATTGAAAATAATTATTTTGATTCTCAACTTAGCTATTTTTCAATAAAGCATAAAAATTGTCTCATTAACTTTGTTTTCAGTTAGAGTTCAGTGAACTCAAAATCGATCACATAATGACTATAATTATAGTTAAGAAACAGTTAAGTAAAAGTAATTACTATTTTTGTCTGATATCCTATCCTGACTAATAATTAAATGTTTTCTTTGACATCTGTTAATAATACAGGAAAATGTTATCATTTTCCTTTGAAAGTAAAGTACATTTTAACTATTTCCGTACCCACTCCGTCGTAGGCTCTTATTAGCTTAATGAGCTATCTATGCCACATTTTAGCTTGCTACAGCTACGCTAAAAAAGTAGTAGCAATGAATTAGTACACAAATATACATTTCGGTTAAAATTTAATTTATTTAATTGTGACTTCTAGATATTGAACATATGAATGAAAAATTAGAAAGATATTTTTTCAATTATTATATCATAATAGAATTTTACAAACCATACATATAAATGATAATTGTATACCATTTATTTATTTAGCGTATGAAATTACTATTTTCATAATTTACATTTTGAACCGTTTACTGTGTCGTGATATTAAATGTTATGCTATAAAATTCATTATATTATCATTCCTCGTTCAGATCATATCGAAATATATTTAGAAGAAAATACTTACCATATTCTGTCATTCTGTCACTGACGCAAAATACGATTTTCGCCATTCTTGAGAATGTCGAATTAAATATTTCTGATCATTTTTTGTAATACTAATGTTTAGCAGTATTACTCAGGATGTGTTTACATTTTTTTTAATCTTTTTTCACGTCGAAAAGGCGATAAACTAATTATTTTTTAATTAATTTGTAATGTACATACATTTAAAAACATATGTATAAATATAAAAATTAAAAGTATTTTAGATTATTCCACGTATTGTGCTACAAAATGTGACATATGTTTCGTCTTATTTAGAGGCATCCTCAGAAAATCTTACTTTCACAATGCTTGTTTAAGTACGAACGATTTTAATTTTACTATTCTGACATAATATAAAAATAAAAACGGGAAGTAAGGAGAGAAGGATAGAAAAACAAACAAACAATAATGATATTACAAATGACATTTAGGTTAAAAAATGATTAACCAATGAGTTGCGTCAATTAAGATGGGTTACACCAGCCATACTCAACCTGCTGCCCAGTAAGCTATTACTCTTACCAAATCGTGGATTTCAAATTCCTCAATGAGCTAAAAAAAGGAGTTTTGGAGATATCTGGGGAAAAAGTATACCAAATCGAGGATTTAAAATTCCTCGGTAAGCTAAAAAAAAAAAGGAGTATACTATAAATATGTTGCGGCCCACGTAGAGAAGCAAATATCGGAATGCGGTCCGGAGGAAAAAAAGGTTGAGTATGACTGGGTTAAGTCATTGGAAATAACCTCCTGTGAAAGTAAGATTGTCTGAAGATGCCTCTGAAAGACGCGAAACACGTGTCACATTTTGTAGCACAATACGTGGAATAATCTAGGTTATTTTATATTAAAATAAACTTCCACAAAGTTATCACCGAATTCATCGGAAATATATGTTTAAATGTTATTTATATATATATAATTAAGTTTGTTTTGATAACAATTTTTTAATACCTTTATTAAAGTCGGGCCCTAGAGATTGCACTATAGGGAGCAAGATTACGAAAAATGTATAGAATAACATTTATTTTAAATAATTCCTAATTTATGTAAGTCGAAAACCAAATTCTTCGCGTACTAAAACACCGAATCGCTTAACTTCTCCTACTAAATGTTTGTAGTGTGGGCGCATTAGGCTGTCACGTGTGACAATGTCTCCGTGTCACAGTGTCACGCTGTCACTGCCTCTCACTGTCGCAGCGAGTTGACGAACCACGAAAGTGTGTTGGGACACCCAGTGAATACTAAGAGAACCTTCAAGCCGGGAGACTAACATGCTGCATACTGAATATCGAAAAGATTTTGTTGTTGGAATTGGTGGCAAATCACTGATTGATATCGCAAAAACCTTTCGACGTCAGTTTGACATGTTGATCAATAACTACGGAAAATAAAAATGAGAGCAGAATTTAGTAATAAATATTTAAATCTGTTAATTATCGAAGGTCAAAATACAAATTGAAAAAATCAAGTATTACATAATCTAATATATAAAAATTAATGTTTGTTTGTTCGTACTTTATGCGTTGCTACACCACTCATCCGATTGCAATAAAATTTTGACAAACTTTTTGCTTGCACTTGCGTGAAGGTTATAGTACAATTAACATACAGTAGGTGGCGCGTATATAGTACCATAGACAATCGGCAGCAAACGTGCACTTCAATAAACACAAATTTTTATTTCAAGCATTCATTAAATATGATAGTGTATCGATTGAAGTGTATTAATACAATATGTTGCCGAACATCTGTGGCCGTTTAGAACCAGTAAAATCATAGTTTACGCTACGGAAAAAGAGGCAGCTCTCAAACATGCAACGACTGTTGGTCATCTTGTTTTAGTTAACTTCAGGTGTACGCATTAAACACCAGTCATAATCGTTTAGAAATATTTCTGAGCAGTACTCAGACACACATTGACAAGAAATATGGCCGCGAAAGTATTGCCGGACCATACTCAACAATATTGTCGACGATTTTGTCAGCCATGTGTACTTTTTAATGCTCATTTAAATGTGGTTCAAGAATTTGATTGAAAACAATATTTCTAATTTAACATGCTTTACTTAATACAAAATATGATTGACACGCGTATTCACACTGTAACTATCATATCAAATAAAAATAGTACAGCATTTAGTAAATAGGTCATGAGTCATAGGACTCCATATCGTTTCAACGGAAGGATGAGCGTAAGTGCTTTTGCGATATCCAATACTCAAAATTGTTTCAGTATAAGTATGTTTACATAGACGGAACTAAAACATCACGAACCTCTTTGGGTATTAGGGTAGCAGAAAAGAAGAGAAGGTGTTAAAAGAACTCAATGTAGGCTTACGTCATATTTACTGGGACCGCGTCTTTTCTCATCGGTTGAGTGTTTTTGCGTGTCCTTATGAATCTCTGGTAGATTGCTAAATAGATATCTTTGTCAGCCTTTTATGTTTTTTATTTTATATTAATTATATTGAAAAACGCACGATTTATTTTACTTAACAGAACTTAGCTTTAAAAACATTGCTTCTTTGATATCCTACAATTATTTTTAGTAAACAAAACAAAAGCTAGCATTTACAAAACATTTCAAAGTATACTCACCGAAATTTCAATTGTGTGGAAACTAAAATACAGTAAAAGGAAGAGTTTTATTTTGAAGATCTAAAAATTTTGCTTTTCTTTGTTTTTTTATATTTTTTTTTAATCCATGTCCGCTCCCAATGTGGAGCATATGGCCTTCTAATGGGGGGGGTATCTGAACAAAAGTTTTTCTGCGAGAACTGTTTGTTACTCAGTCGCTCAACCTCACTTTTTTCAAAGTAAGCAGTGGGGAAAGAAGGATAAGGCTAGAACAGGACTAGTGGTTGGCTAATCGCTATTGCTACACCCAGTTATTAAAAGATCAGAAGGATAAGAGGAGAGGAAATGATGTGAATTGACATCACAAATCTTTGATTACAACTTTGAATTGAATAATTCTCAAATTCACAGTGATCTGACCGGTAATCGAACCCAGACCTGCGTGATCGGTAGAGCAAGCTCTAACCAACTGGACCACAGGAGGCGACAATCTAATTGAATAATTCCATTTCAAAATCATTGAATTAATATGAAGTTTTTAGTATTTTTGCGACAAACAAATATTAGATTATTTTTTAAAGCAGAATAACAGCAAGGTGCAACTAATTCAAAATAAAAATTATGCTTTCTGTAAAAAAAACATTTTTAATTATATAAATGAGTGAATTTCTCTTTTTCTTTGCGACTATTCTATACACTCTTTGATAAGAAATTAACAAAGCTTTTCAACGAAAATGATTCAATGAGTTGAATTTCAATTATAAAATCTTTAATAAAATGGCAATCCATCAGGACTTTTGAAATGTTTAAAATTCTTATCATTAGTTGGTAAAAGCATATTTTATGCAAAGAGCTGCTTGGGCGAAAGTTTATACACGCTTCAAAAATAAAGCTACAGCAATAGCTAAGCTTTAAGCAAGAACAATTGAGGTTAAAAGGTATTGACAACTTTGCGTGTACAAAAATGTTGTTCACAATTTAAATGCTAAGCTTTGATGAGCAATACGCATTGGAACTTTTGTTAAATAATTTAAATTTACAACTCCACGTTATGTACAGTTTAATATAATAAATTCCGAGAACTTATTTCATAATATGTATTCAATAATTATAAGAATTTACGAAACACTGAGAAATTTGAATGTTAAATTATTTCAATCGATGCCTCATTTGCTTCTCAGAGCACTCATTATGTTTTGTTACAACTGTTGTATATAGCTTGAAAATTATAACATTTTTGTTATCCCCCAAAAATTTGAAACATTTATATAATGTTATAAAAATAATTATAAACAGATATTATCTTATTTTTAAAGTAAGGCGTAACTAGAACAATTAACTTCCCACTTGAACTGTCCAAATTTCATATTTTAGTCCATACTCTCTTTGAAAAAAATAATATATAATATATGGTAATTGTATAGAATGCAGTTTTTAAAAGACATTTTCTGTGGAGATAAACATTATTAGATTTGCATTGCTTTTGAAAAAAGGAGGTCCCTTTTCATATCAAGCTTGCAAGGATTCTATGATCCTAAAAAATGTTGTATTCTAAAATAGTGCGTAAGAGTCGTGTTATCAATGCATTTATGGTGTGAAAGTGAACGTGAATACTCAAAGATGCAGGATAAAAATTTAAACACAGAAGAATAAGCTTGTCACCATTGTTTGGAGCGCTGATTTTAACAAAAGTCCCTCAATCAAAATCATAGGAATGCCAGATAATTAAGCCATTTCAAAAGAATTATAGCATTAGACATGAACAGACGCACAATCTGATGATCATAATTATACCCCCTCACCGAGCGCCGGTAATTCCGGCGAGCAGACAATTCGAAACCGACGCGTCCCAGTGATTAATTCACCCTTATCTTGTCTGATGAGGTTTTAACGCAAACGAAACAAAGCGGTTGCGGTTCCCCGTAACGAACGAATGAAAACGGGCAATCATCGCACTTCCGGATAGCGGATATTCCGTTTAACGGACGAGCTTTTAAACAGGCGGATCTCCTCACCTCGCCGTAGAGCATGACGCTACGTAGAGGGGTCTACGATCGATCTGAGGAATAGCGCTCGTACATTCTTGTTCTACGACGACACACTGTCTGCTTTCAACGTTGTTTATCAAAATAAATACAGCATTATCATTCTCTCGGATTTTTATACCATCATTACTCACACAGTAGAAACATTATAGATGTGTAAATACATCATTCGATGTGATGTGTGCAAATCATTTACATATTACAATAAAAATAAACAACATTTAAAATAATTCTCATTCTTTTTTTGTGAATAATATGAGAGAATTTCTCACACATATCAATAAATTACTTTATCAGCCATGACTTTTCAGTTTTGAAAACAAATAGACAGAATTATTTTCATCACTCGTTGAGTACATAGCTTGAACTCAATAGGAAATAAAAATATTTTGAATTTTGTAAAACAAACTCAAAATAGAACGATATTTGTATGACTTATGGTGCGACTCTCTTTCCGCTATCAAAGTTGAAAGGATTTGATGAAATTATCTAACGAACTTCTATCACTATGGTGGATTTCTATATAAATAGGATTTCAAATTACTTCAAGTACATCACCGCTCAAATGTTTGATAAATATAATTAAGTATTGTTGTTGAGAGCAATTAGAGTTTTTAAGAATAAAAACAACTCAAAAATACATAAATTGTGCACGTTCTAATTGTAACTGCAAAAATAAAGTATCTTTAATTTATGTTCCACAAAGAAATGTTTTTATTTCCTTAAGGTTATCCTATTTTTATCCTGCAAAAGTGAGGTTATCTTAAATGCCGCTTCTGGGAAAGATTTTATCATCTTGATTAAAATTCTTTCACGTACACTTGAGTGCATTTTAATTGAAATTATAATAAAACTAAGACCCTCTTTCACGAGGAGAGTGTTTTTTAAAATCCGGATTTTCGTTATCAAATGAAGCGTATTACGTTAAGCCATTTATTTTCATTAGTAAGTATTTTATTTCTCCTTTGCATAATTATATTTTATTTTATCGCTAAGCAATATTTTCTTAGTAAGTAATTTTACACCTAAGTTAAAATTTATCGTGCTAATTTTTTTAAACCATATTTATCTCTTCCTTGTGCTAATTTAAGTAACTTATAACGAAAAATCTTAACAGGCTTTATTATAAGAACTGTTTGTCTGTTTTTTTATATAGTGTAAAGATAGAAAGAGAACGATAATAATACGACCACTATATCATTTAGCCAAGATATCCGATATAGCAATTACATATATTTTACATGTTTCCATTGCAAATAATCACAGTATAAATTTAAAAAAAATGTTTGATATACAAAAACAATATTTTAAAATACACTGGTCTTAGGCCGGCCACTGACGAGCGCGAAAAATCTTATTTTCTCATTAAAAGTTCAGCTCATGCTATAAATCAAGCTCATTAAAGTCAAAATCGAGTGAATTATGTTTGCTAACTACACCACGCCCGATATTCAAACGTTTAAAACGTCACTTAAAAGAACTATACATCTCCATTCATACTTTATGACCCATTACATACGAGTAAAAATGTTTAAATTTCTAAATAAAACAAAACAATTTGCAAACATTTGCGGAATGAAAGAATATCCAACAGGTTGGAAGTTCAAGTCGAAGTGTAGGTATATCATATACATATGTATATATTTTTTAATTAAAATCCAATAATAAGTAGTTTGAATTGCAAGTACATTATAAAAAAATATTAATTATGCGATTCTAGTACTCTATAATCAAGTTATAGAAAAACTATTCCATCAGAATTGGACGTATATATTATGCAAAAAGATACAATCCCTCCCACTTAAGTTTATTTATATTGTGTTACAGTATTGATTTATATTTTCATCAGTTTATAATGTCTGTAACGAACGAAGCCGGTTACAATCGTTATTGAAATAATGTGAAATCAGTACATAAGAGTAATATTTTTCATACATAAATATTTACGGTATCTAAAATTCCATCCCCCTATCCGATCTATAAAGCAACGTGCAGTGAGAACGATTAGCTTACCGGTTGTTCTGTCTTAGCAAGATCTCTGTATGATTATATAGACTCGTAATAAAGTTTATTTTAAGAAATGTTTTCTACGACACTGTTTGTTAGTTCTCTTAAAAAAATATGCGATTATACATATATTCATAGATTCCGCATGTACAAATTCTTCATAAATATATATAATATTTTCAATAGTACTTATCAAATTAAGAAATTGTTAATATTGCTTCATAATCGGCAGATATTGCTTTATCGTTTTGATTTAAACCCTTTGAGTAGTGAGTTTATTTTTACTAAATTAGGATTAGGAGTACAAATATGTTTTAACCTTTTTACAAAATTGTTTTGTTCATTTGCAACAAATAATAAAAATAACGCGATCATCAAAAATCACAGATAAAAATGTTTTTTACCCATATGTGAAAAAACAATGACATTTTAATTAAAACCAAGAAAATGGCAATAAGCATTAGAAACCAAAATATTTACCATATTTTGCCATACTCCTCAAAGGGTTAAAAATATATGTACCTACTTATTTTTGTTCTTCGTTCTCAGACAAATGGTAATAAATAAGTCAAAACATATACTCAGCTTAATAAAAATGTATGTTTATGAGTAAGAAAAATATATCAGAGGTACCGAACCTTTTTAAGTTTCAGTGCCACTTTTTTAAAAATTTAATAATATGGCATGTGTTCAAATATATAATAATATATATTTTAACACATGCCATGAAAATAAAAAATGTCTAATTTACTTAATGACACATGACTATTAATGGCAAAATAAAAAAGACTAAAATTTAAAAAAAACCTTCAAAACTTTATTATTATTGAGATTTTTGCTGTTGGATGCTAGATGCTAAATGTTTTATATCGAGTTCACAGTTGGTAGCTTTTAATACAATACAAGAAATACAACTTTCGTTTGTTAGTCTACTTCTTATGTCTGATTTATGTATGATTATGTCTGATAATGTCAGTTCATTGAAGAGAATAATGATTCACAGGAATAAGTCTATGAAAAAATTGTCACTGTTGCACTGGATAATAGAAAATTGTCGAACTGAGCTTAAATTGTTCCTTCTAAAGCATTTTCAAATTGTTCTATTATTTTCCCTACATCCGGCTTTTCATTAATATCCAGATTCATCATGTATTTTTTTAGGTTAGGAAAATACTTGAAATTTATGATCATTATATAATGTTTAAATATTTGTAACTAAGTTTCAAATGCTTTGAATTTTTTGTACACTATTTCTAAAACTTTTTTGATTTTTTTGTATTATCACTTTATTTTTTTGCAAAATCGTCTCGCGTGCCATAGGTTCGCTATCCTGCAATGCAAGGCGTCTGTGATGAAAAAATGTCAATAAATGAATACACACAAGTGAATACTCCAGGGGCGGATGAAGTTCTTGGAATGTGAAATTTTCATATTTCGTACTTACATATTTATATGTAAATCGAAAAACGATATATTGAGTAATTATCAATTTTTAAGTGTTCAATGTCTCTACTTAGAAATGCATTATATTGAAAAATAATAGAACAATTATTTTATTGTCATCAGAACCAGGAATATGGCATATATATTTTTTAGTTGAAAATGCTCGTGGTGAAATGTTGAAACCGGTTCTGATTGTTATAAAATAAGCGTAGAATAAGAACAAAAGAGATTCATTATTTTTTAGGGTATTTATTATACTCATACATAATATAAATCAATAATAACGTCTTATGTGCTACTTCGCAAAAACAAATATAGCACATTTACACTACAAGCTAGGTAAATAATCTTAAAATAAATCGATTTTTTGTTTATAAAAAACATTAAAACGAATTTGACTCTACACATATATTTAATATGACCAATTTTATTTAAGTACACCCCTGGAAGTAAAATCGATGGTAGAAACACTTAATAGCCCTATTCATCAAGTCACCAAAGTGTGCTGAACTTGACATATAATCAGATGCTTGCTGCATTTTCGCTACTGTTTAGGTCGACTGCCGTATGTAATAATTTTAATTTTTCAGAAAACAAAAGATTCTTTCGAGCCAAGGTTTTAAGCAAGTATGCTTGTTCACAATGCAAAATAAAACATAAACGAAAATGTAACTAATTATATACTTCATCAATTCATAGTAGTTAAACATAAGACTAAAATTTTTATCAAAATAGAATTATAAAAATAGAAATCTTTAATTTATAATGTTTGATTATATCAATTATTGATATTGTCGATTTTAACTGAAACGGACTCAATTGCGTGCATTTGAAGTGAATTTAGTATGAAGAATATGTATTTTTCCAATGATTTCTGCGAAGCTAAAGCTATAATTCATATTTAATACAATTTTTCATTTTCGTTGTCATTTCTGTCTGTTTGCAATTGGAAATAATAATCATGACAATATGAAACGATCAATGGAACACTTTTGTACTTATTCCGGGTATTGTAGTTAGTGCTATTTTGCAATTTTTAGTCATCGTATTTAAAATTATACTGAAGTTTTGGGTGTCTCGTGAAATGTATTTCAAATAAAACCGCAGTTTTCTCCGACGATGGAAAAGATGAAATTGTTTAAGCTTCATTCATAACTCAAAGTAGCCAAAATTCAAATTACGGCAGTTTACTTATTAGGAGTGTTTTTATTTAGGCGGTTGAAGTGGTGAACTCTGTTCTTCGTCTGTGGCCATTCGAAACACTGCATCGCTAAAAACAATTAACGTCTCATTTTATCGTTTTATTACCCGACGTTTCTGCATTTCGGAATGATCGTGTGTGTCCAGCATTAGATCTGAATTCTCTACGACAATGTGAATACAAAAAAATATGAAAATTCTACTATACCGTTATTACGTGAGTAAAAATTATCACGAATATTATTTCAAGTGAAATATTTGAGACACTTTTACTTTCTTTTCAGCGAGTTAAGAGTCAGTGTTAACGGATAAATAAATTTAAAAACAAACAGTTTCCAATTGAATACAATTATTATTATTAAATGATCGTTTCATTGGATTTCAACCAGGAGTTGATTTTTCTACAATTAAATGTGTTATTTTTGTTTAGAAATGTAAATTTCAATTTCAATGATTTTATTTTTTCAGACATACTTATTTTTGTAAAAACATCGACTAAAAAACTCTAGTTATACAAATGTACGCTAGATTCATGAAAAAATGGCGTGAATAATTTGAACTACATTCAAATTGTAAATAAAACATCGTTCATTTGTTTTTTGTTAGTTGATAATAAACTATTTAAATATTTATTTGAACGATAAATATATCAACCTGCTCACAAAATTTCGCTATTGCTCTAAGCCAATGTTTTTCAACCCGACATTTTAATGAAAAGTAGTCTGACACACGGCAAATCGATTGGTTTCGTTTTTTTTTTTTCAATAAACTGATTGCGGTTGTTAAATAATTCATTCAGTAGACTGCTCAGATAATCTCTTTTCAAATGCTCACAAATTGGTTTAGTCGCATCGTTCTACTGCCTGTGCAAATATAATAGTGCATATATACCAATACAAGCTTAAATTAAATTCACTTTAAAACCAATATTTATTATATCTTAGTAATTTTAATCGCCTAAACATTAAATAGTTTGTCGTTTAAAACCTTGAATTTTGTGTAATATTTTAATCGGATATTAAAAGCAGTTTTTTATTTTAATATAGGTGTTTTCGTTTCACATAATTTATTATTGTTTACACATCCAAATTATTATTGTATCTTCCAAAGTAGATTTTATCAAAGCTTACTCGATTCACTTGTTTATCAATTGCCAATTTACATATATACAACATTTTAGAAGTATGTTTCAATACAGTTCAATGTATTATAAATTATAATGCATTGATTTAATACATACTTGTGAAATGTATGGTCCATCAGCGTCAACTGTAATGCCATGGCAAAACAATACAGCACTGACAAATCGTATACATTTTAATGTGTTCACTGTCAAGATTTGTAAAAATATGCATATTATGAAACAAAATAATATTTTGTACAAGTTTCACATTTCCTTATAAAAATAAGAATAAGTTTCGCTCATCACGAACATTACCAAATTATTTATTTAAAGAAAACCAAGTACGACTTATATTGGTTTCTATTACCAATTGGTTTCTGTAATGTTCTATGTTGAAAAGCACCAAGTTTTGAAATCTTTTGAATACTATTTATTAAAGATCAAAAATATATGTTATTAACTACAAAATTGTTTCTCTTACTAACTATTATTTCTTATTTTATGAAGTATGTACTTGTAATTTAACAGTTTTTTTTTTAATAATTTTATCATGGATAGTTTACAAAACATTTACATTATTTAAGACAGGAGTAGGCTAGAGAGGGATTCTGCTAGCCCCTTGTTGAATTTTAATTAGGGTGACGAGCCCTTTGATAAGTAATATAAAACTATTTTCAGATAAAATCAGTACCTAACTGCAATTTCATTTATATATATATATATAAATATTATTTATGTTTATTTTATCATATATATACATGAAATTAAGGTAAAGTTGTATTGTTTTAATAATTAATGTGTTTATTTATACAAGAGTGATTCAACAATCCGCCCTTTTCACGGAGCACCGCAAATTCTTCTGAGAAAATTAAGCAAACCATTTTTCAACGTATTGGCAGCCCATCGCTATTTTAGATATGTATTTGTGAAACACCATTCTGGAGCGTTCACTATTTCTTCACACCGTGTTATTATTACACACTTAAATTTAAGATGGCGTATCTGAGAGTCGTAAAGTTTAATTCCTCTATGATACTAAAACATGATTTTAATATTTGTTTATGAATTCTATGCATTAATTCATCTACATTGAGATAAATTGAGAAGTATATTAAATGCATATGCTTCCGGTACGATATAACCGCGGTTAGCCTTAAAAATCTGACGCCAATCATGCGTTTGACAGCCGCCATTTTGTATTTTATCTCGACTAACGTTTGAAAAAAGAGTGAATTTTTATTTTTATGTTTGTACACATGTTCACCAATAATTACATAGTTTTATTTATGGAATTTAGCTGTCAGATTATTTTATGGACGTATTTTTTACGTGAAAAAAAACAAATTGAATTGGATTGTTTAACGGGATGCAATTACGCATTGTCGCCTGCTGTGGCCAAGTTGGTAAGAGCTTGCTCTTCCGATCACACAGGTCTGGGTTCGATTCCCGGTCAGATCACAGTGAATTTGAGAATTATTCAATTCAAAGTTGTGATCGAAGACTGGGTGTTTGTGATGTCAATTCACATCATTTTTCCTCTCCTCCAATCCTTCTGATCCTTAATAACCGGGCGTAGAATAACGATTAGCCAACCACTAGTCCTGTTCTAGCCTTATCCTTCTTTCCCTACTCACTTTGAAAGAAGTGAGGTTGAGCGACTGAGTAACAAACAGTTCTCGTAGAAAAAATTCTGTTAAGATACCTCCATTAGGAGGCCATATGCTCCACATTGGGAGCGGACATGGATTAAAAAAAAAAAAAAAAAAACGCAATGGAGATTTTTATTTGTTTACATTCGTTATTTTTTATACACTACATTTTTAACGTATGGAGCAGTAGTTATTTAACTGGATGGCTGCCACAGATGAGATATGTCGTCAAATGTTTCATGCTCAAAACGCCAGAGACGGGTTACCTCGTGAACTAATTTAAATATTAATTGCAAATTATAACCGGCTTGCTAGGTATAAACGTACTTTTTTTCTACGGTATTCAAAAGGCTAAGCACCTTTGAGGGCTTCGACGCTTTAACCAGTTCTCTGCCACGGACGTATTAACGCGCTATACAATTTCATGCTCGTATGGCCGGCCATACAAAATGTGCATGTTTACACGCAGTACTTGAAACGCGGCTTAAGGGCCACAAAAAACGTATTTAATAAATTTAAAATATCATGCATATAGTGACATCTCTTAAAATCATAGTGTGGTACTTAAACATCAAATATATTGTTTTGTAATCTATAATACATCGATTTTAAAAAGAGCTTTTTCGTTGTGTTTAAATTTGTCACTAGCTATGCTAACGTGGCGGTAATTTCCGTTTTTGGATAAATAGTGGCGAAAATGACCCATCGTGTATTTATATGGTAAGTGTTTGTGATGTACTATTAATATATGTCCAAAAAGTACATATTTATTAGGTTTTATTTTTTTAAAGAAAATCACGGCCCACCATGCACGTCCATATTAATACCGCACGGCACAAAACAGGTTAAAATTTGGAGGCTTTGTTATTTGAATAATATCAAAACGTTGCAAAATACTATGTTAAACAAAAATAAATATTGAAAATTGACTTAAAAATGTTTGGATTATGTAAATTATAGTTATTTATGAGGTCATATGCGTTTATACGGAATCCGCCACAAGTATGGAGAGAAAAAAAATACATTTAATATATTAATCGAGATATTAAAAGCCGTTTTTTATTTTAATATCCGTTAAAAGCCGTTTTCGTTTCACATAATTATTGTTTACACAATGGATTTTGAAAGTCGTGAGTAATGTCATTCTAGTGACATTTTGTATGTTCCAAAGTAGATTTTATCAAAACTTACTCGATTCACTTCCTTATCAATTCCCAATTCCCAATTTTCATATATTTATAATATTTTTTTAATTTTTAATTGTTCGCAAAAAAGGCAACAATTTCACTATTGGATTTCGATAATATTTTGAGCATTATTAACACATTATAGGCATGAACGTGAAATTACGTTTATCGCATACTGTTAGTTTTATTGGTATATTGACTCACAATTTAATGTTTTTTTTTCAAAATAACTATCACGGCAAGTGACCCTTTTTGACAATAAGCAATAAAGCTCATAATTTATTATACCCTGAATGTCAATTCATACATAGTATTTTTTGAAAAAGGCGACACATGTTTTTATCGAATATTTAGGGCATCATATTTCACACACCAGTGATTGTAAATTTGTAGGAATGAGGATTTTATACTATAATTATTTATTTAATTGTATGCTATATACTTTATTAATAACAGGTTTTTATATTCAGCTTAGAATTTTATTTTAATGATTAAATGATTAAATGTCACATATGATTTCTTTGAAAATTTCAGCCGAAAATATTGTTTGGCTTAGAAGTTGTATTGATTTTAAGAATGTAATATATTTTTGCGCTAATCACTAAAAAACGCCCGCTTACAAAGTGTTTATTTAGTAGCAGTAGTGCTAGTGTTTCAGTTTAAAACTATTTTATATTTTGATGATCAAGCATGTTGTTCATAGAATCATTATTTAGTCATTATCTTTGAAGAACAGAACGTCAATAAAGCACAGGAACGTCTTTCATAAACAAGAAAGCAGCATAAACAATGGATCACGTCTGAGAATTAACGATTCCAGTGCTCGTCTTAGATATAAACTCCCGTGTTTATGCGCCATCTTACGAACCTTAAAGTCAACCCAACAGACGTGGCAGTTTCAAAACGTAAACGTCGTATGCTAATATCGTTTCAGGCTTTTTATTAATATAAAATATGACAGTAATAAAATTACGATGGCGTGTGTGTTTGTGTCTGTACTCATTTCACAATTAATAGACGAAAAATGTATTTATTTAACAATTTTTATCCAGAGGAATTTTATGCCTAAGAAATCGACTGATCCTATCAGTTTAAATATAAAATGTCTGTCATTTTCAAATCAGAAATCATATTTTTATGAAATTGTTATTTTGTTTATGTTATTCGTTATAGTATTTGACTTTACTGGAAAGTTTGAGTTTTGGAAATAGTACGTTTTGCATTAAAACCCCACAATTATGGGTTTTTTTATAGGAAATTAGTTTGGTTTAGGAGACACGGTGATTCATGAGTAGACTATTAATTTTTCTCTGCCAAATTCATAATTTAATGTTCAAAACTCATGATTCTCTATGACATCGGTAGGCAACTTATTCCAATTTTTAATTTTATGTCAAAATGACGAGCTATTAAAATTTTAAAAATGAAGCAAATACTGAAAAGTTAGCTTTCAAAATTGAACTTCAAGGGAGTCACTATTGTTTTTCTTTTTGATACTTTTATGTAGCGTGTATCATTGTTATCAATAAAATTGTGTTAATTTACGATAAATTTACTAGTTTTATTTCAGTGGCACGCTAAGGTTTCAGTACTTTGAATTACCTGTTTTGTGGCACGCCATTGCATTTAGGTTGCTGATCGATTCTCTGTGAAGTAGATGAGCTCATGACATTTAATGAAAAGTTAAGAAATACATAAATTGGTATATGGTGCGACATTAGAAGAATTGAATCACGACTGGATGAATTTGTACAGAGCTAAATCATCAACAACAAAACTGACACTGCAATGACAGAAGACAACGAGGAACCATCGTCATCATTGTTTCCTTGCCAAACTATTTTGGGGTTAATTGAACGGTGTATTTTGTTAATATGGTCGCCAACAAGTAATACTTTGATTTTGTTTGCTCTCAAAAACTTGTATTGTAGCGTTATTGTACCGTTGTACCGTTATTGTCAAAAATAAGATTAACGCATTGCAAAATAGAGTAAGTTTTATATTTTAATTATGCTCTTGATTTTGACTGTGCTTTTTCCTGTAGAATAAAATATTCATAGTTTTAACTAACTTTAATTTTAATTTTAAAATTGTATTTTTATAACATACTAGCCAGTTCTCGATAAGCGTTGCAATGCTACTCAAAGAAAGAAAGTGTTTGTGTTTTAATTGTGTTTATTGAAGTTCACATTTTCTTTTTCTGCCTGTTTGACGTTTGCTGCCGATTGTCTATGGTACGACACACGCGCCACTTACTGTAAGTTAATTGTACTATAACCTTCGCGCATACGTTGTCAAAGTTAATTGTATGACATACAAACATTGATTTTTACATATAAGACCTACTGTAATTTAATTTTATTATGCTTGTAATATTTTCGGAAGTTCAAGCAAAAAGTTTGTCAAAGTTTTATTGCAATCAGATGAGCAGTATGGCAACCCATAAAGTACGAACAAACAAACATTATTTTTTATATATTAGATTGTTTACTTACTGTCTTCGCGACTCTTAGAATGTACTTTAAAATTGTGTATTTTACGAGCAGATTAATTTTATTACTTTTTACCATATAATTTTAGTCTTTTTTAATTATTAAAATAAATAATTTCAATCTCATTAATTTACAACAAGCGATGTTTTTTACGTTGCCTCTAAATATTGCTACGTAAATAAAATCCAAATTTTAGGAAAAAATCTACATTTCAAACAACGTTAATAATATGTTAATTAATTAACCCTTAAAACTCGTAATTTTTTTCAAAGGTTGGTAGCGCCAACTCGTATTTAATTTTAGATTTTTCCGGAACATAATTTCTGAAAGTAAATTAAGAAAAAAACACCTTTTCCTTGGCTATTTTTTCAAAAATAAAATAAATAAATATGTAGAATATATTCAATTCATATTATAAATATTGTTTAGTACATAAAGAAGTCAAATATATGTTTCTGAAAGGTTCTAACCCAGCTGCACACATTTTACACCTATTGTATCAAAATCCTTCTAGGACTTATGAGACATTACTTTAGATACTAACTGAATAGAAAAACATTTAAACAAGGATTGTTACTTATTGTCTGTAATAATTTACAATAATAAAGGTAACAATAAGTCCACAAATTAAGATTTGAAAACGAGGTAAATTTTGTCATCTGACAGCCGATGTCATCCTAACCTCAATTTTGTATAGCTAGGTAATTCGTAATAAACATTCGCGTTGCTAGGTTACACCGCGCGTTTGCTGGTGTGTCAGTGGTTTAAGACCTTTTAATATACTATATTATTTGTATAACACAAGTAATATACTATGTTTATATAATATAAGTATTTGTATATTATATGTATAATATAAGTTATTTGTATAATATAAGTAATATACTATATTTATTTGTTTGTATAACTAATAAATATAGATAACGTTATAAACGCTAGATATGATAAGAAATAAATTATATGGAAATCGTTGAAACACATGTTTTTCTGCATGAAGTAAAAATATTTTTTTTATTCCATGTCCGCTTCCATTGTGGAGCATATGACCTCCTAATGAAGGTATCTCAACAGAAGTTTTTTCTATGAGAACTGTTTGTTACTCAGTCGCTCAAAATGTATACATACAAAAAATACACAGCACAATTTGAAACACATTTAATTGAATTGTAATATTTTAGTTCTTCTATAAAAATAATATGTATATTACTTTATAACACTAGATATTACAAATAAACCATCCGGAAATTGTTGAGACACGTGTTTCTGCCTAAATTATAAATGGGTTATATATAATTGAACTAAAAAAATAAAGGACGAAATTTGTACACACGAATATATATTTTAATACTTTACATTAAACATTGCCCACTAGCACGAGAGAACGCCCAAAAATAATTTTCAAATTTTATCACTAAAAAACTCACAATATCCACTTTGTACGGACAAAGTGGAAAATATGAGTTTTTTTTAGTGAGAAGCTTACCTTTGCAAAGTGGTGGATTTATATTTCGGAGAAGAATGATAGGTACGCCAATTTTCAATGTTAAAACGTGTGACAGCATGGCTGGTTCAAGTGAATTTAAGAATTCAGTTGGATAATTCACAACTTCATCTTGATTCATTACAGGATCGATGGACTGATATGTTTGTTTTCTCTTCGTCTGGTATTTCGTTTCGAATCCTGAAGTTGATGGCATTAACATCGTGTTTTTTGGCTGCTAATATAACACTTTCTCTGAGCCACTGTTGATTTTTGTAATTCTTTGCAATATTTTTGGGAAAACTTTGTGAATCAATTCTCTTATTGTTTTTGTAATTTTACAGAAGTTTGATGACATTGTGTGGATTCATGTATTTCCAATTTTCCATTCCCAATATCAAACAATTATTTTGCGAAATGTTCAGCGGATGCATCATATTGTAGTTCTACACGCATGCTGGCCTTGAAAGCCAATTTCTGCATAAAACTGATGATTTGAGACATGCATTTAATTCATCAACAGCTGTTGAACGTGTTATAACTGGTAGGATTTGTCAAAAATCACCAGTCAATAAAATAAGTGCGCCACCAAAGACCACTATTCATTTCCTTTCAAATCTTTTAGTGCAAACTATACAGCTTACAATGCCTTTTTGTGAGCCATAGTACATTTGTCTCATATTATGAGTTGGCATGATTGAAGTACTTCACGCATTCCGATTTTTTTTTTTTTTGATATTGCATGTTAGTGTCTGAGTGATTTGCATTAAAATGCAATTTCAGTGCTGAATGGGCTGTTCGACCACCATCCAAAAATATTCACACCACAGACACGCGAACTGACGCTAAACCATATGAAATACACACATTTGCTAAATTAAGAAAAGTCACCAGAAAAGGCGATAATTCTTAGAAAATGCGCCATAGAGAATTCTTAAAATAGCCAATCAACGGATCCAAATTTCACTTTTCGCAACCTATGATTTGCCATGAAACTGATAGCCGTGACACGCAGATCGCTTTATTCGGCGAAATTTCTCTTCATCTCATTTCAAATTTCTCATAAAATGGCTGCACTCTGGGGTGGCTGGAGGAAGCTCAGAGGGGCTCGCGCAAGCTTTTTGTGAAATTTTGCTAAGGTCGGCCAGCCTCTTGTTAATTTAAGAGAAAACAATATTCTCAAATCAAATGAGTACATAACTGCAATTTCTGACTTACATACATTATCTATGACAGCATCAGTATACACAGTAGTACATTTTCGGCCATTTACATTGATGAGTTTACAGTATATTGCATATTGTTACGTATTGTAAATGTATTACTTAAAAATAGATTGCTTGTTTAAGTAGTCCATCAGAGTGATAAAAAACTCACTGCTTCCCAGAATACCGAGAATTGCTTTGATAAAAAGCGGGCACCTTGTAAACGCATTGGCAGCCTACCGCTGGTTGTACTAATTCAGAAAACTTTAAGGGCGTCCGCACAACAAATCATCAAAGTTTTATTGCAATCGGATGAACGGTATAGAAACAGGAAGGCATAAAGGAAAAACTACGAATTTACCGTATTGGCAGCCCATCGTTGTATGTTTTGATTCAAAAACCTTTGCTGGTGTCCACAAAACAACTCACCAAAGCTTTATCGCAATCAGATGAACGGTATAGGAACTTATACGGAACAAACAAACAAATAAACGTATTGGAAGCCCACCGCTGGCTGAATGTATTCAGACAGCTCACCAAAGTTTTATCGCAAAAGGATGAATGATATAGGAACAGGAACGCATAAGAGACAAACTTACAAATTAACGTACTGGGAGCCTACCGCTGATTCATATACATTCGCAGGCGTCCGCACAACGGCTCGCCAAAGTTTTATCGCAGTCCGATGAATGGTATAGGATTGCATACGGAAAAAACAAACAAATTAACCTATTGGCAGCCCACTGTTGATTTATATACATTTGCAGGCGTCCTCACAACAACTCACCAAAATTGTATTGCAGTTGGATGAACGGTATAGGAACGCATACCAGACTAACAAACAAATTAACGCATTGGTAGCCCACCGCTGATTCATAAATCTATTCTGGCGTCTTTATAACAACTTACCAAAAAAAATATCGCAATCGGTTGAGCGGTATAGGAGCGCATATGTAACAAACAAACTAACATTCATTTATATATATATATATATATATATATATATATATATATAGATAACCAACAATTTTAATAATTGTTAAAATATTTTTCTGGCCATAATGTATGTAATCATTGTAGTAAAACCATGGACTATTTTAATTGTAAATAAGCAATAATTCATTAACAAACTGTACGCACATCTATGGTTGTGTATCACTGACGCCGAAGCAAAGTAGAACGAGAGATTTAAAATGTTGTGCTGTCTCGTTTGCACAGGATCCATCTCACTCGCACTTGCGCACATAAACACGCCGGGAATGTACTCATCCCGATGTTTTGAAATTGCATATTTTGACATTAAATGCATGAAAATAATATAAAATTGGATGAGTGTATAAAGATCAAAGTATCTATATGATAAATAACACGAAAATAAACAATTATAATTTAGTTTGTGGCCAGTAAACGAGGTTGAAATTATGTCGGCTATACGTCGACGTTCGAGTGGTAGACCCGAATCGTGATGTCGACTATATGTCGACGTTCGAGTTCTAGGAGTTAACTTCAATACATTTTTAAAAGCATGATAATATTTTATCTTAAGAGCATGAAGTTTTTAAGTCATCTTAATACTATACAGCAGTCTTGAAAGTTCCGAACAAAAAACAGCACATTAAGAACTTTTTAGAGGCATGCTAAGTAGATAGATATATTTATAAGAGCTTTAGAGATTAGCATGCCTAATCTTTTAAAGAAATATATTTTAAAGTACGTTCTATATTTAAAACAAGTAACAATTTTGTTTTTACCTTTTGTACAATAAATAGTGGAACAAATAAAATTTTAAAAATTTCACCAGAAATATTCGATTGTTATCGTTGGTATGACAGAAAAACACAATATAATCATAACAATATTATATAAAAGTAAAGAAACAATAATATGCTTCATTTAAACTAGACTTTTCTAAACCAGTTTTTAAAAAAAACACGAGTTTGCATATTATGCACATACAAATCAAAAGTTCGTCTTTGTGAGTATTTATTATACATGACAAATCAAATACCAGAAAGCTTGACAATCTTTTATGGCAGCGATTGCCAAACGGCGCGCCCTCTAATATAATTAACAAATATAATTTTCAAAGCATAAAATATACAAATAAGTATATTTTCATATCGAAACGTAACAGTAAAACTTCAGTGGATCTTGATTTAGCTAAATTTACGTGGATTCAGATTCCGTCTGTCGATAGGCAGGATGAAAAATTTGTGCTCACAACTATTGATGGAAAATGAAAAAATGACAGAAGTACCATGGTATAGTTTATTAAAACAAAAGTAAAACCTAATTCAATGTTGGTTGAATTCTGGATAATATGAAACTTTATAGTATAAATCAATTCAAGTACTTCTACCGTTTGTAGCTTCAAATTTATACGAAAGGGGTTTTGACACTAACTGCGATGGCCACATTGGCGGATTACTCTATAAACGAATGAGGAGCCCAAAGAAATATCACCCGAGGTTGTCCTCAATGATCGATTCTTGGACCACTTCTTTGGAATGTTTTATTCGATGATCTGTTAGACCTCCCTCTCCTTCAAAATACGCACATACAAGCATACGCTGATGATGCAATAATGCTTATTCATGGTAATAGTAGAAGCATTCTCGAAAAGCTATCAACTGACTGTTTAAAGCAAGTTGCTGCATGGGGAGACTACAATAAACTACAATTTGCACCCCATAAAACATGTAGTATAATGCTTAAAGGGAAACTGACGCGAAAACCAATAGTTAAGTTTAATACAATCACAGTTCCAGTCCAGAGAACCTTGAGAAACCTCGGTGTGATATTAGATGAAAAAATATCTTTCTTGGACCACGTGAAAACGGCGATAGCTAATTCTAAGACAAGCTTCGAAAAGGCTGCACGTATGGCTAGGGTAAGTTGGGGGTTAACATTCCCTACGTCTCGGCTTTATTACAAGTCCATATTTCTCGGTATTGCGTGTCATGCTGCAAGTTGTTGGGCATATAGGTGTACCCAACGACAGGAAATATGTCAAATACTTCTTCGGGGACAACGGTTTCCCCTTCTTGCTATTTCCAAAGCTTACCGAACTTGCTCAACAGAATGTCTTCCCGTAATGCTGGGACTTACTCCATTGGATCTAGAGGTCCAAAGACGAGCTGCAATTCATCACCTTTTGCACGGGAAACCAGCGCAAATTGGTCTCACAACTCTTCACCCGTTGGATTCACAAGATTTTTTAAAAGCTAAAGTGAAAAAACTCTGCTCACTAACCGTTTTAACTAATTGGCAAAGTCGATGGTCAAAGTCCCTTCGTGGTAGAATTACCTATTTATTTTTCCCAGATATTGTTTTTCGTCAGAATGCAACCTGGCTCTCTCCGGATCACTGGACCTCACAATTTATCACCGGACACGGTGCGTTTAATGCCAAGCTACATAAATTTAAAATCAAACCTAACCCACACTGTCCTTGTGGTGACAGTAATCAAGATTCAGAGCATATTCTCTGGAATTGTTCGATTATGTCTGTTGAAAGAGGTATATTGTTTTCGTTATGTAGAAATAACCGTGATGGTCCTATCGGGCATCCAGATCTAGTTTCATCTCCAGAAAATTTCGCTCACTTCAAGAAATTTGCTACTTCTTTTGGAGAAAAAGTTTACCTTCCCTGCCCCTCACCATTCAATCCTTAATCATATTATATCTGTTTCAAAATTAAAAGTTGTCTCATTAGTGCCATTAACTATCATTCTTGCTTATTATTATTTAATTTTTTTTTTCCGTGTTTATTATTTAATTTATTATTTAATTATTTAATTAACCTTTATTAGTATCTCTTTATATTTCTAATTATTATTATTGTTACCTATAAAATTGCCTAAAAACATGTATCTTAACTGTATCATTGAGGAGACATCGTCTTCGGAGTGATGCAGAAAGGAAAAAAGTTTATCGAATAAAAAAAAAAGATATGTATAACGAAAAATCTTATTATTCTGTTATGTTTTTTTTTAATTTTGTAAACGTTTTCTTCTTCTTCTTTGGCCATATTTGCTTCCTATGTGGAGCATATAGCCGCCACGCGGCACCTCTATTTTTTTTGCTTCCTCCCATGACATTCCAGCATCCCTCAGTTCCGCCGAGTACATCCTATGCCCGAGGCCCGAGGCGCCGTAATCCCATCGGTCGAAAGAAGAAGCAGGCAGGATTGAGGTTTTCCGGAGGCATCCGCAGCACGTGACCCGGCCAGTTCCAACGTCTCTCCATAACCACTGACGTGACGGGGCGCTGTCTTGTACGCTCCCTTATCTCCGAATTCCTCACAAAAATTGAAACGTTTTCTTACCATCGTATATTTTAATATAGGCGCGAATATATTTTATAGTGGAGACGTAGTAACATAAAGTTTTGAAACCACTGTATTAAACATTGGTTTAAGTTATTTTAATATCTAATTTATTAAGATAGTAAATCGTTTATAGGATAAACAATAAAACTATGCGTCTAAGCAATCTTGGGACAATCCTGCGACGTCACCGATGCGCGATGATTTCTTTTTATACGTTCTACTCCAAGGTATAAGATATTTCGCCAAACCCCTGACATCATCGAATATTTATTTATACTTATTTAATACCGCATTCTCTTAGTTCATTTTTCCTTTCATAAAACAGAATTTTACATGAAAGTATATGGCCCGCAATATTATGTAAATATATTATATATGAGGCTTTCACGCGACACTAGTTTATCGCCCGCTTTGGTTGGTAAGAGCTTGCTCTACCGATCAGGTGGGTCCGGGTTCGATTTCCGGTAAAGTCAATGTCAAATTGGATTTTTTCAATTTTAATTTGAGATCTAAGACATGGGTGTTTGTGAAGTCAATTCTCCTTGAGTTAATCTTATGTGACTTTCAAAAATTCTCATCGAGTATATCTCGTATGATTTTTCAACTTCAAAATATTTGACGCATTGGCGTAAGCTGTAATGTAAAATATTTTTTTAAATTAAAAAAAAAAATAGTGGTTGTGTAATATAAATGAAATAAGACATCAAATGGAAATCTTTTAATATAAAATAACTTAGATTATTCCACATATTGTGCTTCAAACTGTGACACGTGTTTCGTCTCTTTTAGAGGCATCCTCAGACAGACTTACTTTCACAAATGCTTGCTTTAGTAACAATTTTTAAAGTAAGTAATTTAAAAAGTAACAAATTTTCAGAGTTTGCCAATCATCTTATAGAAAACGAACATAATTTTAATCAGAATAGTAACGTAGAAATATTCCATCGAGTAAATAAAAAAGGTTCAAAAATTAATAGTTTAGAATTTTTAGAAATAAATAAAAGTATTAACAATAAAGAAATACTGTTAAATAATATCTTGAATAAAACAGGTGGTTCACCACTGCTTAATTTATTATTCAACGGTTTAACCCGTCCTAATTGATGCAACTCATTAACTAATCATTTTTTAATGTAAATGTCATTAGTAATTACAATTATGGTTTGTTTGTTTTTCTGTCATCCTCTCTTTGCCTCTCATTTTCATTTGATTTTTACTATTGTATATCAGAATAGTAAAATTAAAAGCATTCGTACTTAAGCAAGCATTTGTGAAAGTAAGGTCTGAATATGTCTCTGAATATGTCTGAAACACGTGTCATAAATTGTAGCACAATACTTGGAATAATCTAAGTTATTTTATATGAAAATGAACTTCCACAAAGTTTCCATCCATCGAAAGTATGGAAATCTTTTATTCATCATCAAAAACATTTTTTAATTTCATAAAAATATTTAGGTATTAATATTTTTAAGGCTTAAATTTCTAATATGAAATCAAAATTTAAATAATTCGAGAATTCGTATAATAAGTCAATAATAATTTTGTTATTAGATAACTTTAATTAATAATACTTATCATTTGTAAATCATTCAAATTTATTTGTCAGACAACTCGGTGAAATTGAAATTAATGTTAAATATGCAATTATTTGTGAATTTGTACGCTTTATTGGATCCAGTTATACGATAATTAAACAAATGATTGATACATTTTTCAATTACTAAAAAAATGTGGCTTCGTCTGGGTCGAACATTTCTCAACTGGATGGCTGCCACAGACAAAATATCTCGTCGAATTTTTCGTGTTCATCACGCTAGAGACGAGTTACCTCATTAATGACTAATTAAATTAAAAATTGCAAATTATAGCCGGCGTGCTAGGTACAAACGTACTTTTTTTACGGCAGCCAAAAGGTTAATTTTTTACTCCATAGCTCAATTTAACAACCTAATCTGTAAAATATTTGTTAATAAAATGTATAAGTCGCAAGCACATATAACTAATAATAGATTTCCGGTGTACATTTAACTATTTTTTTCTCCGTTATCTCAAAACAGGTTTTTTGAAGCTGTATGAATAGTGATATAAACTGAAAACTTGTTGTGTCACCAATATTAATGGAGTTTTTTATTACCCTGTTATATGACATTAATTAATAAGGGTAAAATGTTTGAGTTAATGTGAAATTAAAGTTTAACATATCGTTCTATCTACGTTGAGTTATGCTCAAATACGTGCTAAAAGTAAAATTCTACTTTAAACAAATATTATGTTATACAGTTCGAAAATTGCTGCAATTTCATATTCTGTGTGGGTTAGATAATACTTTTGTAGTCAAGGTGTTTAATATGAACCTGACACAATTAATAACGAATCGAAATGCTCCGTCTGTTTTCCTTGAGGCAAAATTAAATATTGACATAAGATTAACAATTCACAAAAGCTGAATACGCCATGCCATACATTATCCAAAATACTGCTTCAACAAGTATTTTGTCTCATAATAGAATCTACATATTAAAATATAATCCATTTCAAGATCCATTGTGCTGCATCAAGTATAAATGTTACGATATTAATATTTTTTTGAAAATCTTCCTTTGGTGAATACAACTATACAAAACCAATGTCTTTTAAAAAAGCGTGAAAAATTGGTTTTGTTGAAATATTTTATTAACATCCAGAGTAGAAAATGTTTACACACTTTGTAAAAAGAATAAAAACAATCGTTCCTTTTTATTACGACCTTTTTTAAATACATTTTTAATAGATTTACACAACACGTGTTCCGTAAATTTATATTGTGCAAATACGCGTTGACCTGACTCACTTTAAAACTGAGGTGAAAAAAACATGAATACATATTTTTCAACCCGCCATTTCAAAAAATACACGCTAAGCCAGTCAACAGCTTATAAGCCTGCTTACTATTTGCATAAAAATATTCATCGTGACGCTTTTATGTCCATGTTTACAGTAGTCAAATATTCCCAAAACTCGTGGTAAACGTAATTCTATATTATATAAATATATTCCTTTAACATTTCTACTTATACCAAAGGCTTAAATTGTAATTAAAAGCATTAGTAAACCGACTTAAATATTAGTTAACATTGAACTTTCTAAAATTACGAGGAATATGGAATCATAATATTTTTAATAAACCAACTTTTCGATGTACATTGTGGTTATTTTGTGAAAACTCATTACAAATGAATACAAAGTAAGGAAAATGATAAATATTCACTGTTCTAGCAAAAGTTGGCAAGTAATTGATTGGTAGTTCTGAGTAAAATGAAAATTAACAAATTTAACTTTTAGGATAAACTGTCTAGCATCAATATTTAATGTTACATAGATAATTATTTTACCAAAAGACAGATGTATTAATACCGATCTTACACACAAAAAAGTGTTTAAAATTATTATACAGGGAATATTGATCAGCCTTTAATCAACATTTGTAATAATTGCCTATAAAATTAAATGCTTTTTTGGCAAACTGGTATAATCAATGCACCAACTGAGTTATTCCAAACAAAAATATCTTTGTATACTTAACTCATTTATGCCAGTTTTGCTACTTACCTAATTTTTCTAGAAAGGTGATGAAATAAGAGTTTTAATTCAAATACATTATTTTTTTTTTTCATCGCAAATGTTGATATTTTATACAGCTAATGCAAAAGAAACGCTATTTTACAATAAAAATAAACCCCATTTTTACCACCAAAACTGATTTTTATGCGGTATCATCATGAATCTAGTCGGCGGTCCTCCAGGACGCTGGGATGTCCTGGGAGGAAGCAAAGAGACTGGCGAGGATAGAGAATCTTGGTGAAGCCGTGTGTTAGCATATGCTCCAAATAGGGAACAAATATGAATCTATTTTTTATCATGAATCCAATTGATCTATTTTATTTTTTTTAGCTATAGAAAATTAATTCACAGATTAAATTTCATATCTCAAAATATGCAGATTTTTTCCTTCGTACAACGGCAGTATTGTTCAAAATTGTATGTCAAATTTGTATTTCTTTCAAACGTTTTTTTATTGAAAGTTGTATTTACACACAACAAATTATTCATCATCACTACTACAATAACATACAAGTAGCCCTCAGTCAAAATATTCTGAGTTGGGTAGGCACGGAGGGCGCGGTGAAAGGGTTAAGTAAACATATTTATTCATGTAGGTATCCTCTTCAGCTGTGTGTTCAAATATTTTTTCAGCGGAATTCAGTCACAAAACTGTTCAAAATTGTACAAAAGTGTTCAAAAAGTGTGCTCGTTGATAAAATGGTGTGGCGGAGAATTCCGAGTGCGGCATGATTTTACGTATCGCTGGATTTCTTTACTTCACAAACTGTTTTGCGTCCTTTACTTTATTTATGGAATAAAAAAGCGAACTTAATATTTCACGCGTCGATTTGTTATCATTTTAATGGTGGTGGGAAAATATCTTCTCATCTTATTCAATTGCAAGAAACGTTTTTATAATAAATTGTAGAGATAACTCATTTTTAAAAAAATACTAGTGGTTGGTTGTTCCCTACGGGAATCAAATAAAATATTTTCAAGACGCGTTGTCTACTTATAAGTTACTTTAGTAGTTTTTTTTTAAACTATGTAATTTAAATATTATTTAAATTATCTCCACTCCCAATGCGACTCGTATCGAGTCCTCTTTGGATGCTTTTGACAAAACAAAATAAAATAAAGCTGTTATTCGATATTTGTTTTTTGGAGAGAGTAACTATAAAAATTATTACAATACGTTAGAGTTAGTCTTCAACTAAATTCTTTCGTATTACGGATAACACGAGTGTAAGGGAATTAAAAAATAACAGTAATGCTTCTTAAGGAAAATTCATAAATCGATAGTACAATAATTTAAAAAATAGTCTGTACTAATATTGCCGCCTGTGTGGTCGAGTGGTCAACGTCGTTGGCTACCGCTACGGAGATCACGGGTTCGAATCTCAGTACGGGCAATTTTATAAATTGATTTTTCAATCGATTTATGAATTTCTGTTTGTAGGCATGGATGTATGTGATGTCTTGAATTCCCCCTTCCCACTCATTCTATCCTATGTACGGGGCGTATTGAGAGCGATTATTTCACTAGTCCTGTCTTAGCCCTTTCCTTATATTCCTACTCTTTTTGGAAAAAGAGAGAGTGAGCAATTGAGTAACAAGCAGTTCTCGTAGAAACACTTTTGTTGAGATAAACTCCATTAGGAGACCATATGCTCCACATTGGAAGTGGACATGGTAAAAAAAAACTGATATTTTAACCGAATAGAAAGAGTGCCCTAGATTATTATGATAATGGTAAATTTTCAAAAAAGAATTACGTTGATTGTACAAAAAAATGGATTTATTCGAGTTGTTCAAAAATTATTTCCATACAGTTTGAGAAACAGTCAACGACCGACCTTTCCAGGGTCCGGAGCGTGTTTTTCGCTTGAACGATTTCCCTGGAAATCCTTGCAAAGGGAAGTCTCTCTCTTTACTCTTTCCAAAGGTAAAGTCAAAAACACTCACGCCTTTACAAATAAAACATATTTTATTGCTCCGTCCTTAAATTCTTATCTACCATAATTGAGCGAATCAGATATTATTTCAAGTCTTTTTTGTCCGTATAGTTGACTGGGTGGACGCCTCTGTTATATTTCATAAATAGTAGCATGTAATAAATGGAAAAAAATATCAGGGTTTTTTTTATATCAAGTTAAATGATCTTTAAGTCGTTGGCGGTTACGTTCCCGAGTCTTTTTCATCTCTGATATTTCGGTTATGTATTTACATTCTCCATCTATTGGTAATGACAGAAGGATTCGATCATTCCAGAGATGAGCAATCTACAGTGAATCCAATCACTTGGATACCGAATGCATTCATATGAAAATTATTTTATTTATACTCTACCCATACAATAGATACAATTCATAAAGAAGTAAACTGAAGGTGCTAAAGATCGTGTTTATAAGTTGTCTTATTTTTAGAAGAAAAATCAAATCTTTGGAGGTTCACCGGTCTAAAACGATTTATTTGTATGTCTCGTCATAATTATGAAGGTAAGAGCCGTTGAGTTATAATGTTTGCCTACCTCGCTGTGAAACTTTTGAGGGATTTCACTAACGAACTCTCGAATGGTAGGTATTTACAAATCTCTATAAAGCAGCGAGTTGTGCACGTACCGAGTGGCGAATCATGGGGTAAAATATATGGAAAATAATAAATTATATTTAATAGTGATTGTTGAACGCGACAAATTGACGTTTTCATCATAATTGATATGATAACATTATGATATTAAAATTATTTGTTCTTCAAAGTCTTAAGTCATACTGCATCTGATGTTATGATATCAAAAAGCTTAGTCATTTAATAAAATATCGTTTGATATTGATATCGATAAATGTTTGTCTTCGTGGTCAAAGCTGTATTTTAGTTCTCAGGAGGGCTTGTATTTAGTATCGCCAACGTCAATATCAAATTTAATTGATTGTTATCAGTTATCACGTAGTAGATTTCATTTCTTATTGTTGTAATCAAAACACAGAAAAATATCTGCAATTTGATCACATATTTAGTATACCAATTTAATTTAACATTTAAAGAATTTAATTAAAGGAATACTTTAAGCTCATCAAAACTTTGGTAATATGAAATAATTAAATTCATTAAATTTTAATGTTTTTTTGAAAATCAACATCAAATAAAAGAATACTTTAGTCATACGGCTCCCATAACAAGTGGATAATTAGGAAAACAAACAAAATTTTCCTTTTAATGGTTCAAAGGAGACTTTCCACGAGTTTGAAAAAGAAAGCTCTTATAATCTTTTTTACGAGCAATTTAAACCCCTCCAAAAGGTAAGACAGAACCTTTTATCCTTTTTACATATAAATTTATACAATACCTATATGTATGGACATACAGGATGTGTCTTTGTAGTAGGGCTAAAAATGCGAATAATTCAATGGATGGACACTTTGGATAGAAGTGATTCTATATTATCATAGAGCCGATCCTTTGAAATAGTCACTAACATTTTTTAAATCAATCCTAGCTCGTGATTCAATTCAATGAATCATCATGATACGATTGAAGTAACCGAATTTTTTAGTATAGTTTTTTAGAAATTATAAGTTGTATTCGATTTGGTGTCGTTGCTACTGTAAAAGATTTTTATTTTTGTATTAAGTAAAAAAAATAATTTAATATCTAAGTGTAATTCCACAGGGTAGTTTGTAAAATTATTTAATCAAATAGTAAAGATAGGGTAGAATCATATTTTTAGAGCGGTGTACGTCACCTATCATGCCAAGACTGCCAAGCTTCATATATAAGGCAGACAGGCAGAAACATAAAAGTAGAAATTAGATAACACGTGACACGTCCACAAAAGAATTATAAATAACATATATTTAATATTAAATAGCTTAGGGTTTTTAGAAGTTAATAAGATCATTATTATACATGAAACATTAGTAATTAACACTTTTTAAATTTCTGGTGGCTCACCACTATTGAATTGTTTTTTTTTTGGGATTTACCGTCCATAAAATTAGTAATTAGTTTCTTATTTATACTAATAATGTTTGGAAGTAAGATACGTCCTTCTTGCGTATAGTATAAAAGGAAATAACTTTGTATTTCATTTTTTTAATTTATAACAAATAGAAAGATTTCTTAGTTTATTCATAAACCTTGCAATATTTTGTCAGAGAATGCTTCTTAAAAAAACAAAACACGTGTCACAATTAGTTTCACAGCCTCTGCAATAACACTCATTTATCAATTTAAATGAACTTTCACAAAGTTACCGCCAATTCTATCAAAAATATTATATTAAAAATTGCTATATATATACATATATGCATTATATGTATTAACACCTATATCAAAAGTCATTCAAATAAATCCAACACCTACTCTTCCATTCTTTTCTATTACAGTTTTAGCATCATTTACCTTTAACTGAAGTTATTGTAAATGAACTGCTAATATTAATATTACTTAAATACATTGTGACAAATACGACACAATATTTACGATGAATCAAACAAATACCTTCACATTGCTATTTACACCCTTTTGTTTAACAAAGCTTGCCAATCAGTTTCATTATTTGAAATAAATACTTTTGATAATTCAATTTTCCATCAGTTGAATATGATCCCTAGCTCAGCGACACCGGTTGTGTTGTTAAAACAATATTTGTTTTTACACAATCATACAATATAATATATATTGAGATCATATTATGAATTTAACTTATTACAATTAACACTTTAATTTCGGCTTGTGTACCTTATCTAGAATGTGTTATATACAAATAAAATTCTGTAGCCAACCAATTGATTTACGCTTTATCATTTATCAATCAAAATATTAAAAAAAAAATAGTATTCCAACATATATTTTTTTTTAAATAGTTCAGTTAAATTTCATTTGTGCACATGAATCTCTGAAGATGTCGAAAATATCTTCACAGTTATCGGTCCATTGTCTTTTACTTTAAACCATAGATCCTCACGGTGTTTTCTGTGGGTCATATTGGTTCACTAATTTTATAAGAGTGTGACACTATCGCATTTTCATTATTATCGCCATAGTTGTGTGGTTATTAAAGATAATTTCTTTAATGAAAACGCAGAGAAAGAAAAGAATGATTATTGTTAACGAATATTGTTTATTCGTCTATAACATTTTCTATTCTATAAACATAGCTCACTGATATATTCAACTACTTTCCATCCGCATTGGCTGTTTTTAGATATAAATTATGATGAAAAATTTATGGAAACATGTAATTACATCTTATAATAGATTAAGTACTAACATTGGTCCCTTAGCATTAAATATTTTGAATAGTTTGCACTCTTAAAACGATAATTTGAAATGGAGTAAAATGTTTCGTAATTATGTTTGTCTTTTAAAAGGTGAGATGACATCGATTTTTTCTGTATGCCTATTCAAAATAATTTTTAATGTATGATTATGTATAGTATATAATTATACATAAATAGTTAAAAATATTGGTATGCAATGACGGAAATTATTAATAAAGCTGAAATCGAGTTCAAGTCCTCCTTACAATCTTAAAATAACGAGGTGCAACGAGAGTTCTGTCTCAGTCTTATCTTTCTATCCCTACTCTTTTTAAAAAAAGAGAGGTTGAATAACTTTCACTAGAATACCATTTGCTCAACATTGGAGGCGGACATGGAAAAATATATATATATACATACATTAGCTATTCGTTTTACTCAAACTGGTATATCATACATCCTGTATAATATACAAAATATATTTAGACCGTTGAAAATTCTCTTTGAAGAAATTGTTTATTTCCTACACACCACACTTCAAAACAGTTCTTGGGAAGCATTTTTCAAATTCAGTTGTATGGCAGTTATTTTGAGACACTGTGATAAAATGAGATAAAAATAATCACTGCCAAATTCATGGCGATTATAAAATACTGAAAAAACAAAAAACCGCAAAGTTACATCGTCATAAACTGATTATTTCGATAATAATTATTATATTTAAGGGTATTACTTGCAAACACGGCTTACTCCGAAATGAATTTTATTTTGGAAAACAATGTACATTTTTTAATTATTTTTAGTCTTACATTACTTTTGAATGATATTTTGGATGTTGTCAAGCCATGCTTGAGACTGATTTCTGATATCCTTAATTACATTCATGGTTCATGTTTCAATAACTTTGAGATGAGCCGGGCTTGCAATTAATACCCTCATTTGATACATTAAATTTGACTTGAAGCCTTTTATATGAACGCGAATACTTAAAATAGTTTATTAAGAGATTTTCGCTAGCTAAAATTTTTAGTAAACAAAAATATTTCATCAATTTTATATAATAATATAACATGAAGACGTTTGTATCAATTTATTTACGAATGAAAAGATTCTCGCATTTAAAAGCGATATCATATTCACATACGAAAATACTAATTATTCTAAAAATGGCAAACAAAATATCATTTTACGTATTTGTAATATTATTATATCTTTGATGTTGTATGTTCTTTGAACTTCAGATTTCAATTATTTTTGGAAATAATTATATTCATCTGCAGATAAGTCTTCACGCAAAATATTTTCGACATCTGAATTTGAAATTTTTATCACGTTTAAAATTGGACATGTAAAAAATGGCCAAAAAAGCAAAATTTTTTTTATAATCTTCAATCTTTTTTACTCGCTGATTTACTACGGAATTATTATCTGCTGTGTATTCTTAATGAATTACGTTTAAAACATATTTTAATAATATAGGATTTTAAAGTTTTTTGTTTAATTCCCGGATACTGCTTAACAATTTATATTAATCTATAATACACGTAGACAAAATTAAATGAGAGAAAATTAATAATTATTATATTTAAAAACACTTTCAACAAAATAAAAAGACTCAGCAGCCCTGTTGATGAAGAATTTGTATCACTTTAATAATAATACATGTTTTTCCGTGAAAGTTACCATGACAACAAAACTCGTGTTACTCTTTTAAATCTAATAGCAAATGGTATTTTATAATTAAATAATATTATTTAAATATATCGGGTTACTAGGCAGCTCAACATCAAAAGAAAAACATCATTGAAGAGCCCTATCAACGGCATAAGGAAGCTTGTACCTATGTCAAATTAACCCGTAAAATAGTAAAATTTCTTTGGCAAACATTCAAATTACCGAATACATAATTGCAATTGAGGTTTATAACAACCTCAAATAAATAAACTAACCCTAAAGTTTCACACAGTATTAAAAAAGGACTGCCTTTAAAATCATTTACTTGTCACACCGATTCACATTTGGAAAATGTTTTTTTTTGTTGAAAATTACACACTTTTTTTATCTATTCCTTTATTTCTTTTTCTCACGTAGACTTCGACTTTTTGAAATAAGAACAGCCCGGGGTGGTTCAAATCGTATATATATTTTTTCATGTAACACTTAAAATAGCTTTTATTTGACCCTTTGATAATATCCGTTTTACAATTGTAGGTTTCATAGTATATATAATAATTTATATATTTACATAATTTATCATTCATTTCAATACAATGTTCTTTTACTATAACAATAAAAACGATTTTTCTTTTTAGTATTTCATATTCCATAAGCCAAAAAAGGGTGAAAACATTGACCGACTAGTAGTTTATCACAATCTACTCTACTTACCTTATATGTATGTATATATACTAACAAAAAACTCCAGTAAAAAAAATCCTATTTTTCTTATTGTCAATATTATAGTAATACATTTAAATACCCAAGCAGCTATCTATTATCTATTAGATTTTTAAAAATAAATAACAAACTCCATTTTTCTATCCATACCAATTGTAAAAAAAGTGTTGCAGTTACAGACGCATACCCATCGATTATTTAAAATGTATCTTTAAATATTGTAATTGTGAATAAGGAGTCCGTAATAACGACAGTAAAAAATATTCGCTGTAACACAAAACATCGCCATAGCTTCATTTTGCAAGATATTATATTATATTGAACAACCTCAAGTAACCTTTTTATCTATTCAACGAAAGAAACCTCTTCAAAGAAAAGTTTCTTCCTAATGATGGAATTGTAAACGTGTATTTTCATATTCTTTTTTTCCTCTCCTTTAATACATTGTCCCAATTAGAGGTTCCTACATACTTGGATCCGGATTCATTTAACACCGCATTGTATATGTTATGTTTATTTGAATTCATTTTATTTCTAGCAAATACCCGCAATCTTCTTTTACACAAAAAACGATCGATAAGTGAATTATAAAATATTAAACAATGTTACTTTTTTTCCGAGAATTAAAAATAACGATAATTGTGGGAAAGCGATGGACGCGAGAATGATATATCGGAGTTCCAATCTTTTTTAAATAACTAAGAACAAATGTTTAGATTTAGAATACAGAATAATCTGTTTTTAAATGTAATTTTGATACAGATCTTGGAACTATTAATATTAAAATTACCAATATAATAAAATTGTATCTATGTATATAAAACTTAATATTGACAAAAATAAGTATTTAGTGTTTATATTGTATGTTTACATTTGAATTATAGGCGGATTTTCAATTTAAGTGTTTTGTTGTATATAAAGTATTTAATTTTAGCATCTATTTTTATTAGACGTTAATTTCAATTAAACAATTTTGATGAATTTTAACAAAATTTATATACACATACACACAATTTAAAGATAAAACGATAATTAAAAAATAGCAAAAAGGTTTTGGAATTAAAATATAAGATGATTTAAAAAAAAAACTGAGCATGGAGCATGTTTTCATAGATGATTCGTTAAGATTTGTGCGACCATCAGTTACAATTTAACTTCATTTCACCCAAACTATTAACAGGACATCAAATTGAATAAGAGCAGCACAACTGAACTCTTCATACAAAAAAAATGTTGTCATCTATAATTCTTATATATCTGGGATGGATCGACTTTTACTTAATAGTGATTTGAAACAATGCTTTCATGTATATCTTTACAAACATTGAGTCTCTGTTGATGCGTTAATGATACGATTTTGAACCTGCCACAGATGAATTAACCCAATCTTTGAAATTATAAGTTTGTCTGATTTAACATTAAATGCGAATCAAGTTTGAAGAGGCTTTTTTGGGCAACCTTTTTTATATATAACTAAAACTCTATTTTGTTATTAGTAGAAGACAAAGTCAGATCATTTTTTGTGATTTTAGCATATATTCGCATATTTTAAGAATTTCGCATTTATTCCTAATTTTGCATCTGTATTAAAACGATACTAATTACGACACATCCTTCCCTTCTTCAAGAAGCATCATTATACAAAAACTTAAGACTGAATTTATATATATGAATTTAGATATACCCACCCCCAGTAAACATTGTCAGTCTGAATTCGTTATTTTGGACGACAGGCAAGTTTTCATTTTTTTCCGTACATGTAAAAGTATTAGATTTTTGACGCATGATTTGTTTTTATTTTCAAGGAAAACGATATCTTTTTACAGCTGTAGTTTTAGTTGTCTTTGAATTGATATTTTACTTCGGAGAATATTTACTATCGTTGTTATTTTTTTTTTATGCGATCAAATGAAATTTTTCTCTATGACCAATCTCAGTTCTGAACTGAAAAAAACTGAGAGTGTGCGTTGTTTATATAAACATGATCAATCAAAATTAAAGTCAGCTTAAAATTTACGTCAAATTGAAAAGATAAATTTGAATGAAACAACGCTTTCGTCTTTTTTCATATAGCATATATTATAATGAATTTCCGTTTCATAATCATATAGCATATCAGTGTCGATAGCTTAGTTTGCAAATCTCGTTTAAATCGCAAGATATATCATTTTTTATTGTATCACAAACTTGTATGGCAAACAAAACATGCTATCGGTTTTAAATAAAATACTTTATTTTGCCAGCAATGGCTTTAAACTTAGTGATAGACTTATTTCTTATATAAACACGATACATTTATTTACTAAACGTCAGTTCAAGTTCATCCGAGAACTTGAACGCCTGAAGATGACGAAAAGTAAAACGCGGGTCGTTATAGGCAAAACTTGTGTAAATGTATACGGATAATTTGAATGATTTAAATTTAATATTAAAATTCCACCAAGTACCTTTAGTCGAAATCTTAAATCATAACAATACTTTGGCATTACACTTTTGTTTAGTATAAAGATATATTATATTTTGTCAAAGGAATTCAATATTTTTGGCCATAAAAAAATCCTGCAGGATTTAGAATATGTATATAATCTTTTTAATAATAGATTTGGACATGCAATACTTAAACATGTACAAATATAGGATATTTTTGGTCCATTTCAGTACTTAAATCATTTTTGGTCAAAATCAGACATCAGCAATATTTTATCCATCGATATATCGTTTGATTTAATTTTTAATCGTTGACAAACCACGAATATCTGTTTCAAAGTCGCACATTTGCGATTATCGAATCGGTCTGCGCCAAATTTGAGCTTCGGTTCTGTCGGATTTGTGGTACAAGGCGCAACTACCAGCGATATACGTGACTCAATTCTGTTTAGGGGCGTGATCAAATCACTGCGCTGTACGATTGTGTATTTTTATTGCTGTCATGCGTACACATAGAAAGCCAGACACGACTTTATTTGATTTTTCATTCAGTTTTCTTGAAAGTGTATCATAATCGTTCTGTCAAAAAAAATTACGCCAAAAATACCGGTTTCGAGGAAATCGGTGTCTAATTATTTGTTTGTCAATCGTATTTTTTTTACCATATCCGCTCTCAATGTGGATCATATGGACTCCTAATGGAGTTTATCTCAACAAAAGTGTTTCTACGAGAACTTTTGTTACTCAGTTGCTCAACCTCTTTTTTTCGAAGAGAGTAGTAATAGAAGGATAGGGCTAGGACAGGACTAATGGTTAGCTAATCGCTCTCGATACGCCTCGTTTATAGGATGGGATGGGTGGGAGGGAGAAATTCAAGACATCACATACATCCATGCCTTCGAACTAAAAATCATAAATTGATTCAAAAAACAATTTATAAAACTGTCCATACTGGGATTCGAACCCGTGACCTCCGTAACCGAAGCCAACGATTTTGACCACAGACGGCAATCGTATACAAATATATATTTTGTTCAAATATAGTTTACATAATAACGGCACTCAAAACAAGCAAACAGATTCAAATTCAAGTTTTTTCACTTCACTTTAAGTGAATATTTTTTTTGTTATTTTTTGACATTATTTAATAAATAACGTAATGTTCAGTATTAATAAAAACACAATATTCCTTTGTTCTTTATTTCACTTTATTTTATGACCTTCTAAATAAAGTGAAAAAAAGTACAAAGTAATATTGTGTTTTTATTAATATAATGCCTTTCCGCCAAGTATTGACAGTAAACACCCTAAAAGTAATGTTCAGTATTTTTCTAGCTGCGTGGACGAGTGATCAACGTCGTTGGCTTCGGCTACTCAGGTCACGGGTTAGAAACTTTGTGCGGACAGTTTTTATAAATTGATTTATGGATTTCTGTCCAAATGCAATACGTGATATCTTGAATTCTCTCCCACCCATCCTATCTTAAAAATAAGCATAGCGAAAGCGATTAGCTTACTTCTAGTTCTGACCTATTCTTATCTTCCTATTCTTACTCTTTATGAAAAAATAGAGATTGAACAACTGAGTAACACGCAATTTTTGTATAAATACTTCTTTTGAGATAAACTCAGCGGTGGACTGCCAATGTGTTAACAAGGGGCTCGTGTAATCTCGATGTAATTCTCAGTGTTCTGAGGAAGGAGTGAATTTTCTAATCACTCCTATGCAATTATATGCAATACTTAAATGAGCAATCGATTGTTACTTAATACACTTATAATATATAACAATATGCAATTTACCGTCAACTTATCAATGTAAATAGCTAAAAATGTACTTTTGTGTATACTGAATCTGTCGCAGATAATATAATATATAAATTAGAAATTGCAGTTATATACTAATTTGATCTGAGAATATTGTTTTCTCTTTTTAACAAGGGGCTCGCCGACCTTAGTAAAATTCAACAAGGGGCTCGCGCGAGCCCCTCCGAGCCCCCTCCACCCATCCCCTAGATAAACTCCAATAAAAGTATATATTCTCTACATTGGGAGCAGACTATGCTAATAAAATACGTACCAAGCGAATGTTCATAACTATTCTAACAGTTGGTGTGTATATATATATTATATTTGCTCATTTGGTGAAAAATTATGTCTTAAAAAATGTGCGCTTAAGTTAGGTTTGGTAAGGTGGGAATGTCAACATAAAACTGGCTTTGACAGCGAAAAATATGTTCTCATTGTGATTTTTTTCAGTGTAATTAAGTAATTTAATACACAAAGGGGTGACAAGCATAATGACAATGTGTGATATCTATTTTGTTATGACACAGTCACTCTGCCTTATATGTCATAATACGGTACTTCCATCACCCAGGTATTCCCCTTTCAGAAACACGTATGCTTTGTTGACTTGTCTTTCAGCTTAAATTTCCTTTACAAGATTATCTTCATCGAAAATAATCGAACATAAAAATTTCTTTGAGAAAGGGTCAGATTTGTTTAATTAGCTGTCGGTTTGTTATTATGCTGTTAGTTTTCTTTGTTACTATTAATTAAATACTGGTTAACGGCTTGTTTATAACTTTACTTCTTATTTACCGAACAATGGATTCATATCGACTGTGGAAAGGAAAAAGGACGTAACCCACACATATCAAATTTTACAGGAGGCGCAAAAAACGTGTTTTGATGATTTTGGACCATATGCAAATTATGAATTATACACAACCTTAAAGTGCACGGAGACTTCTAAACTGGGGTTTAATTGACATAATCTAATATTATTTAAAGAAATTGTCTGGTAAAAACTTTTAGTTCAGTCTATTTCGTTGGTTTTAACTTTTTACAAGGTCATTTTTTTCAAACTTAAAAGCTAAATTTAGAAAATTCGGCATTTGCAGCTTGCATCCTTTTGATAGAATGTGTATTAGGTTTGATACATTGTGATTATCTAAAAAAAAACCCCCTTTTGAAAAAACTGTGGGTTACGTCCTTTTTCCTTTCCACAGTCGATATATAATTTTCGAGTTCAATTTTCATTTGTAAATATATTAGAACCTTTTTTTGGCAATTATCTTACTCAAGTCTAAAGTGAATTGTTGATTGACAATTTTTGCCCGGAAAAACATATGACGCATATAAATTTTTATTTTTTGGAAGATCCTGATCATAAGAATTTTCAAGGGCTAATTAACAGGGTGTTAAAAACAATCAGCAATTATACTTCTTTTACCAATAATTTGTTACACTTTGTTGTAAGTCTTACTTCTGTGGCCATGTGACACAAGTTTCTAGTCCGTTTTTTTTTATTTGGTTTATTCTCACAATTTATATAAGATGTTCTTCAGCATTAGGTGATAAAATTTGATAATATAATAATTTACCCTATGAATATTAACACTGGTGAATTCATAATTTCTTCTATTTTTTAATAACTTGTTAAGGCGCATAGTTAGTCTTCTGTAAACTTGTGTGAAACTAACATTGCGTCACATATTTAATTTTGTATTGATTTCCTGTATAGGTTTATATTTTTATCATTCAATAATAATCCCGATGAGCAAAAACGGTTTTGATCTTCAATAAATAATGTGAAATAAGTACAAAAAAATGTTTCATTTTTAATTTAGTAAAAACACAATATTCCTTTGTACTTCATTCCACTTTATTTAATATGTCAGGACCGGTTTATTTTTAATACTGTCACTGTTCTAGCATAGTTCTGAGTGAACAGCAAATGTATATTTTCAGCTTTTAGAATAAAAAAAAGATATTTTATGATTATAATCAGTGACGGATTAAGCAAGCGAAAGGCCCCAGGCGCAATAAAATTTGAGGACCTGTTTTTCGGATACCATAAAAACGTTAAAAAATTGCATGTAAAATATTCAAAATATATGAAAATCTGAACAAAAAGTAATATGGGTTATATAATAAAAGCCATTTTTGAGGTCATTAAGATTCGGAGGCCTCAAGAGCGCCTCATTCGCTTATAGGATAATTCTCCATTGAATTTTTAATATCAAAATATAGATGCATTGATTTTTTTTTTGACAAAATAGTTTTGATTTATTCTATATAAAAACATTGTAAATATCTTCTGTTAACGTTTTTTGTGCAGTTGATATTATTTAATATTGCAAATAAATTGACACAGAATAACTTTTGATATTATCATATTTATTTTCTAAGTTTCTACGAGATAAATGTAAAAGAATACTGCAGCCCCATTGCAGAATCCCGCACACTTTGAAAAAAGAAAATTTGTATCCAAAGTATGTATGTTTACAAGATTTATCTTATCTAGGTACATTGATATGTATGTCGCACGAAGGCCGACATGATTTATTTATGGGGAAGCGAAAAAAAATGAAATATGTGGCTTAGAAACGTCTAGAAAGACCCCAAACTTCTCTCACCACAAGCTCGCATAACCTTATGTAATCTTATGTTTTTTTATCGCTGAATATCAGAAACAGATTTTAAGCACGCTTGTATTAATAATGTATTCACGGAAAGCAAGAATTTTGATTACTTCATTAAAGTCGTAACTTTTGATCACTGAGGTTTTCACATTTTTAATTTAGACAAATTCAAAATAAAAAAAAATTTACGATTATTTGAAATGGAATAGCTTTTACCACATTCAACTCAATGCGGACTTTTAGGACACATAGCTGTACACGTCTAAGACCAAATACCATTTATTCAACATTTGCATTTTACGGTAGCGAATTATGATACCTGGTGAAGACACAAAAACCTACTTTCGTTGGATAATAGGGATGAGATAGTTTGATTTCGTAAAGAACTCGGAGATTAGGGAAGGTACATGACAGGAACGACGTTGAAACTGGCTAGTTCAATGTTTCTGAACCGGTGGTCCGCGAAGATTTTTGGGTGGGCCGAAAAAAAATTCTGCAGTTCAAAAGTAGTTAGTATCTATTTTTAAAAGCTTATATTGATGGTCCGCACAACATTTTTTGATTTTTTTTGTGGTCCGCGTATGTAAAAAGGTTAAGATATATTGGGGGAAAATTGAATCCTGCCAGTCTCTCCTTCCAACCGATGAGATTTTAGCGTCTCGGACTAGGACTGTCAATAACTATTTATAGGATTTACTCGGCGTAACTGAGGGATCATGGGAGAAATCAAAGCAATTGGCGGGAGACAGTAAAACATGGAGGTGCCACGTGACAACCATTGCTTTACATAAGAAACGAATATGACCAAAGAAGAAGAAGAAATATTTTAAGAATATAAAATGAGTGATCATTCCAATATACTGTTGTCAAATTTAATCAATATTTTCCCATAAATCGTTGTTTTTCTTACGATTTCTGTCGTCTCCTTGGTAATTAACAGTAATTTAAATTACGTCAGGATATGTTACAGGAGGGATTAACCGTACCCTTTAAACGTAAATCTAGATCAAATTGATTGAAAAATCAATTTATGACTAACGGCACGCAGCGAGAGCAATTAGCTTACCATTAGCTTAGCTTCTTTGAACTTTTTTATTGGATATCAAATTTATGGAGTTTCAAGTACCAGAGCACGTTAGCATTAAAAGCTCTTCGAGTCTCCTTCATTACTAATGTTTTGAAAAATTGTATTCCCTAACCATCTTTGCAGACGGAAGGGCGTGATCGCTACAGAGGTAAGAAATCCTAAGTGAAACCAGTTCACGGGAACTCCATATGCATTAATTTGCAAATACTGCATTAGGAAAAAGAGAGATTGTTAAGCTTAGTAACAAATAAAGAAATATGATATGTAAAAATATATTTATATAAAGCTCTATTGTTAGAACTACACATAGAGCAAAGATACTATTGACTGAACTGAAATAAAAAGGTATCGATAAAAAATTTGAGAGTTTTCCCGTAATGGAAAATTTTCGATGTAGGAGCAGATGTTGGCAAACAATAAGTAAACACATCATATGCACAATGATATCTATGTTTAATAATTAATACACTGCACGTTTTTTCCAATAATGTTATTAGCTTTGCGAAGCGATATATGTACGTATCGCCAAAGGGTTGCCTCCTACTATCTGTTTCTCAAATAAAAGGTTGAATCACATGTACGTGAAGGTGGTTTATTGTGTTTTTTTATTCAACCCTTATAATGCCGGGAGCCGCAGCGTGCGTGCAACAAAGCAATGCGCTCCAGCCGAGATACGACTAAACGCGGCACAAAAGAAAAAAACGTGACGAAGCGTAGATATGAAGTGGTTGTTTGCAATACACAGCACTGAAACGCGATAAAAGATTTAATCTTTTACAATTCTACTTGTTATTTTACTATTTTTTTGTTAATCTGAAAGTTTAACACTTTCGACTGTAAAAGATTTATGTACAACACGTTTTTAAGCTTTGCCATAATGAGATTATATCAACAGTTAATATTTTAAAACAATTAATTCACGTGGTTTAGTATTATACCATTCTAAGAGAGGGACTTTTTTCTTTTACATCAAACAGTCGAATCGCATTTCTAAAAAAATGTATTCAATGGAAGTTTTACTCTCGAATATTTTCTGCGTGATACAATTTAAAGATTATAGTAAAAAGAGAAAAGTACTACTTTGGTATAAAATATCAATTCTTAGTGGAAAGGCATTATATTAAAAAAATAAAACCTTCCATATTGAATAAGCGTGTTTGGATATATTTGTGAATAATTGATAATGCTCGCACAGAATCGGTAGTATTTAAAAAATATATACAATTAATACAAAAAATAGTATGCTCTAATTCAGTGGTCGGCAATCTTTTTTTAGACTGGGTAAAAAAAAATGTTTTGAAAAATAAATTTGGTTAGTGGGTAAAAATTAAAAATAATTTTCTACCATTTATTCTTTCAAAGGATCATTTTTAGAAAATAATATATATACTTATATATAATACATTGTCTATATGTGTAAATACAAAACGCACATACACTATTGTTATTGGTGGCTGTCTTGGTCTTCTTAAATAAGTAATTTGATAAAAAAATATATTATCATAATTTCTTGGCGGGTAACTCAAAATGTGATGTGGGTAATTCAATTACCCGCGGGTAGTAGGTTGCCGACCACTGCTCTAATTTATACATTCATAATTAAGTTTATATGCATTGAATCAAGAAATCAATACAATACACATAACTACTAAACTAATAAATTTGAGGACTATAAATGCAAAGGCAACTTTCTACTACGGAAGTGGGTTTAGAGAAAAACGTCAAAAACTGATAAAAAGCTTATCACACTCATTTCATTTATGTGCGCCATACCTTTCAAAAGAATATTGTGATTGGGTGAAAATAGCAGCGTATTTAGTACACTAACTATTACAATAGAGTTCTACCAAATAAATGCCAATTCAATCAATAATATTGTGATTCACGCTGGAATCGCTAACAGTACGTCTTACTTGGACGAAATCAAAGCCAAAGGAAATCGACTCGGTGCGGCACAAAAATATCAAATGGTCTCCGCCGCTATACAGTGTCCACGTGACAAAACGCACGCTGCGATCAATTTGTTTGATATTTTGATTCGCTTTATGCCGTGTTCTAATCGCGTTCGCATTGACTTCGCCCATGTAAGACGTAGCGTTAATGTATTAAGCCGTGATTTTGTCACGTGACTTACGTAATTATACACGGTGAAGAAAATTGGTTTTGCTTCAGAAGCTAATTTTAAAAAACGATATTGTATGGATTAAAACAAGTTTGCTACTGTAAAGTCAGCTCACAGATTCCTTATTCATTCATTAAAAAAGTTTTTTTTATTAAAAAGCTACCTTTGCTTTTGATCTCTTCATTTGATATATCGTAAGAAAACTGTACGACGAATTTTCTCTCGAGGTTTGTGTATCACTTAACACAGCACATTTATTTTATTTTGTTCAAATGTCTTGGGAAATGTTTCGTATTCTTTTGTTAGTTTTGTGATGGACTACATTATGTCCGAATACCTTAAGTAGGAGGAGTGTTGATAAATGTTTTATGACATTCACTAGTCCGTATTCCGACATATCAACATTTATGGACATTGTATAAAACTTTGTCTTTTGGACTTAAATTTTTCTTGTTTCGTCTGTTTAACAATAAATATTTATATAACTTTGTAAGAAAACAAAAATAAATATAAATACTCCAGAGTGTTGCAAATAGTGCTTTTAGAATTACAGACTTTTGTAAAAAAGGGTAAATCCAATTTATTTTAAAACTCGCAAACACTCATGCCTTTAAAATAGAATTCGATAAATCGACTGAAAAAATACTGTTCGTGCTGGGACATTGAACCCGTTACATCCCTTATCTAAGCCAAAAATGTTGACCACTGCACCACGGACCCAACCCTAGTAATAATCTAGTCTACAAATAAATAACTTTTGACAAACTTTTAGTGGAGATCTAACACTGAAATAGATATTTTGAAAACTTGATTAGACTTTCACTGCAGGCAGTGACACATATTTTTCGCTCTTGACAATATAGGCTGGAGATACTACTTAATAATAATAAATAATAATAAACACCTGATTGGAAAATATTGAAAAATTGTCTGGGAAATCTTTGTACTGCAATAAATGTTGAAAACTATTTAGGTTTTCTCGAAAGTGTATTTATTTGACTAGCATTAAAGGAAAAACTGTTTTCGAAGATCGTCTACTTTGTATGATACATTTTGTTAGAGTTTTACATTTTTGTCTTGTTTTTTTTTTACCTTTTCATAGTTTTCTATAATGTAAAAAAATAATACACAACTTCGCATTGATGAGACTTTATTTCGAATGATTTTAAATTCATATATAATAAAATAAATACATGTACATTCCATCTAACCAAGTTCAATAAAAATTGCGTACCCTTGCACTGAGAAATGACTCTAATACAAAGTAACGACCGAGCATATCTTTTGAGATAGTTTTACATGTCATAAATCGGCCATCATACATTTTTACGTTTGATCTTAAAAGGAAATTTGGGAGCGTTATTTTACGTTTCGATCGGAAATTTATTCCATAAATATTTTATTATCAATCTTGAATCGATTTCACTGTATAAAATCGTATGAAATGATATTCGATGCTTTTATATAAAATACATTTCAACTCAATCGTAAGACATTAATAATGTAATGTGTTAACACCGAAAAACAGGCAGCTTTATATTAAGTGTTCAGTATACCATCATTATAAAACAATACAATAAATATTTTGGGGAGAAACCAAATCCTTCTTTGTTTGAAAACATTGTAAAATAATGGTAAAACAGATAACTGTTTTATCATAACAAACGTCGTTATTATTACAATACATTTTGATGATCAATCGAGGGCTAAAGATTCAGTGTCCAAGCACTTATATTTCATTATACCTTATCGTTTTAAACCAGTGATGCACAAACCGCATGCGGCCCTTTTTGATTTTTGTGGCGGCCCTTAAATCTCTGTCTCAAACATATTTTTTCCACGTAAAAAAAATATTTAATAAATGTAAGAAAGCTTTTTTTTCAACGAAGGAGAGTAAATCGGTTCATAGAAAGAGGCTTACAAATATTATGTCAAATTAAAAAAAAATAGTTAACTTATGAATTGTATATGAATGAAACATAAATATTTCACAATGAAACGATTTTTAATAAGCAAGTACTCATAATCTTTGCGTGGTTTATTTATTTTCAAAATAACACGATCAAAATAATATAATGAAACCTATTACGCATTGATCTAAATTCACTTTAGCTGTTTAACATGGAAAGTACATATGTTTTGTAGAACAAAGGATTGAGCGTACTTTAAATCATTTTTTTATTTGCGGCCTGAACCCAAGATAATTTGTTTTATGCGGCCCGCTAGAAGGTAAAGGTTGTGCATCACTGTTTTAAACTAAATCGCGGACAATCATGCAATCATACGGACATAATGATAATATATATATACGGATATTTAGATTGGTAATCTATACATAGATAGTTACATTACATATATACATTGTTGAGCGTGAACCATTCTTCGCCAACCCGCGATTTGAGTAGCACTGGAATAGAGTATTTAACAATAATACTTTTTTTTTTTTTTTTTTACCATGTCCGCTCCCAATATGGAGCATATGGACTCCTAATGGAGTTTATCTCAACAGAAATGTTTCTACGAGAACTGCTTGTTACTTAGTTGCTCAACCTCTCTTTTTCAAAGAGAGTAGGAATAGAAGGAGAGGGCTAGGACAGGACTAGTGGTTAGCTAATCGCTCTCGATAAGCCCCGTTCATAGGATAGGATGGGTGGGAGGGGGGAATTCAAGACATCACATACATCGATGCCTTTGAACAGAAATTCATAAATCGATTGAAAAATCAATTTATAAAACTGCCCGTACTGGGATTCGAACCCGTGCCCTCCGTACGGTAACCAACGATGTTGAGCACTCGACCACACAGGCCACCATGCTCATAAAATCCCGACACCATGCTCAGCATCGTTGGCTTGCATGCCGGACCTCAGAATTTTTGCAATCGATTATCGACTTCTGTTCGAAGGCATGGATGTTTGCGATGTTTAAAAAAATTTCCCTGCCATCATTTCAATCCTAAGATTGCGGAGTGTAGCTGGAGTGGTTAGCCAACCACATATCCTGTCCTAACTCTAGTATTTCTATCCCTTCTCTCTTCGAAAAAAGAGAGGTTGATCAAATGAGTATAAAAACTTATTTTGAGTGTGCTCCGCATTGGGAGTGGACATGTATGAAAAAATCCAAAGAATATTTACAGATTGTATCTTTTTGAAATGTTGATATTTCTTCGTTCATTTATTCACGACATTTTTATAAGTTTTCTTTTCACCTTTCTTGACCCGTCGCATCGTAAAGTTACTCTTTTATATAAGGTGCAATGACCTCTCACTGTCCAGTTGCAAAGGTTTTACGATGTCGACGTTAGGCTTTACAGAATAGTCACTTGTCCACGACAATGCAATTTCATGGTCGACTTACAGCTCATTCAAGAATCTGTCGGCCGAAGGTATTGGAAGTGATCTGTGGTCACAAGATTTGTTTTTACTACTGTTTACTATCTCACAAAACATACAATTTTAAGGATATTAGCAATTCAAACATTTTACTCAATTTTTAATAATAAAAACATCAACTCTGTAAGCTAATTTCTGTAATATCTGTCGATAAACATATCACATTTGAATATGTTCGTATAATTTCCGTTAACATCAAATACAAAATAAGTTTGATTTTAACACAACTGACGTCAAAGTGCTGAAATGTTGTTTACCTGAAAAAAAAGAAAAAAAAACTTTAGGAAAATTATTAAAGTTCTATTTATTCTTGCACTCACTTTGTTTTATTTTTAAAATATTTTTTTCGGAGAAAAAATCATACTTGAACAAATACGAGTTGTAGAATATATACAAAAGACATTTTAGATTCAATCGGCGGTAATTAATAAGTAAGTTTATTTTTAGTATAAATTAAAATTATGGTTTTGTAATTTTATCCAGTGGTAAAACAACGATTTGTTTATATCTTTATCTTTTAAGCACAACAGTGCATGGTTAACCCGTAACATGCCATCCTAAAAAATCACGTTCCCTGCCATGATGGCATCTCAGATTCACTGTTTATTGACAGTATTTAAACTTAAGTTAGAAGCTAAAAAATAATTTTAAAAATGTATATATGCTAGAATACCTAAAATGATAAATACTTATTGACAATATTAAGAGAAATATTGAATGATTTAATGGCTCAACTATTTACGATTGCATCATGGGCATGGCATATATTTTTAGTATCATATAAATGTAAGTTTATATATCGACTGTGGAAAGGAAAAAAGACGTATCCCACAGTTTTTTTAAAACAGGTTTTTTTCAATAATCACAGTGTATTCAACTTGATACACGTTCTATCTAAAAGATGTAAGCTGCAAATGCCGAATAAGTATCTAAATTTAGCTTTTATGTTTGAAAAAAGATGGGCCTGTAAAAATTGAAGTAAAAATACTGAAAAAAAGGTTTTAGGTTGTGTCAATTAAACACCAGTTCAGAAGTCTCCGTGCACTTCAAGGTTGTGTTTATTTAATAATTTGCATATGGTTCGGCCATCATCAAAACACGTTTTTTTGTATATCCTGTAAAATTTGCTATATGTGAGTCACGTATCTATATTCGTTAATCTTTTTTTTAAGAGCATTGATTACTTATTACTGTTTGCTTTATATTAGAACCATAAAGACAAAACCGATTAGAGTGCTAGTTACTTTATTACATATGTTCGTAATGAAATTATTTTAATGTATTTATTTATTCGTATACTGCAATACTTTATTGCTTACTATGATGACGCAAAAACCTTCACCGGTTTTCAGTTATATAACAACGCTAGTAAAATGCTTCATAAAACGCAACAATAAAACAACATGAACGGGAAAAAATTATTCTATCCACGTCCAGTCAAAGAAAAGCGAAAAAATATGATTGTATGAGCTAAAAGACACCAGTGTAAATATGCCACTTTGTACATCATAATTAGGCTCTCTAATTCTAGGATCCCGTCCAATTCTGTGATCCCGAAATCTCGGGATTGTGACAGTTTTTATCCCGGGATTTTGAGATTGAGAAAATTAGAGAAAGTCGATCGAGGACTTTTTGGTTTACTTTGACAATTCCGTAAATTTCTGGTAATTGAATCGAAGTTCTGAGAAGAGCAATTAAAGAAGGTCTCACAAATGTAAGACTTAAATATATACGATTTTATGTTGAATGTTCAATCCCGATTGTTAATAAACTAATACAACACTAATGTGTTATTTTAGATTACTTTGATGATCTTTGTAATTACATGTTAGAGGTGTTTAAAAATTTAATTTGTATTAGCTTAAAGCCATTTATTCATAATTTATACTGTAATTTGTTATTTTTTTTCAATGCCAATTGTTTATTACCCATTTTTATTTCAAATTGTTTTTGTATAAATAACAATATTAAATTCTATTTCTTATGAGTTGATAATGCTTGCCATGAGTGAAACCGGTCCTAATTTTGGTAAATAAGTACAAATAAATATTGTGTTTAGCTTAATGAGATTTTATACTTTGAATGTCACATATGTATTACAGATAAAAAAAGCAAAACTAAAAAATGGATATAAATGTTTATAATATTGATATTTTATATCAAGTCTTACCAACCTCGTTCCCGCGGGTGCCATAGCATCCGCCGACCGATTCCGGTGTGCCCGCCAACTAATTTGGGAAAATCATAAAATTCCTGGTATTTTGGATTTAAAAATTCTCAAGAGCTAAAAAAACGAGTCACGCTGATAATTTGGACAAACCAGCAAAATCCCTGTTTATAAATAACCTTGAAAAAATGTGGTGCTCACCGCCTTACCAATATTTTAGATTGCGCTCTAGGGTCCAAAAAGGTTGGTAACCCCTGTTTTATATGAAATTTAAAATACAATATTACATAAATTTTTACATGTTTAATCAACAATGATGATAGAAACATAAAATCATATCTTTCAAAGCTTTAATATTATAGTTGTCTGTATTTGTTATTTTATATAAATCAAATCGGAATCTAGTTGCTGCTTTATTTTAAGTTTTTTTTCACATAAGGAAAATCAAAATTCTGCGTATTTCTTAACGGGTAAATAAAGTGCTGACATTATATTATTAAATGATTCAAAACGTTTGCATATTTCGACTAAGACAGTTTTTGAGATACACTTGGTGGTCACAAAAATGTTCAGAATCCATTCCTAAAGACCCGCATAGTAACGCAGTGTGAAATGACGTCACAAAGCCTTTTTATGGGCACTAAAGCGGTTTTTATTTGGGGAGTCAACATATAACACAACCCATACTTCCACTTGCATGGGGAAACCAAAAATCGGATGTATTTAATGCTCCTCCGAGGGCGATTGAAATTAAATTTGGATTTAGTTGGTCTCACGTTGTTGACTTTCGACATTAATGACTGTACATTCGTTCACTATAAATGAATTGCAATATCTACGGTTTAGTTATTCTCTTTTAAAATACGCGCTTTTATTATGATTTGTAGACAACAAATCAAATCGTTAGATTAATAAATCTTTTTGGAAGACAACCAAATGAGTTCAATTCAATGATCAAATGATCCAGCCAGTGTTATCAAGGGATTGCAATCCATCACTGATTGTTGCGAACCAGCACAAATTGGCTTCTAAATACTTCACCCGTTAGACAAGGTGAAAAAGTTATGGTCACTAGCCGTTCTAACTGCTTGACACAGAGGGTGGTCAATGCCTCCTTTCCCATACATTATTTTTCGTCAAAATGCAAGTTGGTTCCTTCTAGCCAGATCACTGAACCTTCCAGTTTATCACTTAAAACGGTTCATTTAATACCAACCTACATAAGTTTAAAATTAAATGAATTCCAAATTTTCCTTGTAGTTAAAGTAATGGAGATTCGGAACATATTTTGTATGATTGTCCAATTATGTCCAGTGAAAGAGATGTTTTGTTTTTTTCGTGTAGACAGTAAGTCGCAATGATGATCATATCGGACGACCAAATCTCGTTTTGTTCCCAGAAGTTTTTATCAAAAGCTTACTCTCTTTCCGCTTTACTATAATTAAATATATTATTCAAAGTAATGTTATTACCACCATTATTAGATTATCTGCTTATTGGTCTTTTTTTTATTATTAACATATTATTCTAGTACTCAATATTGTAGATTGTAGATATCAATTTAACTCTCGCGGCTCGGAGACTAGAAAAATACTTCTCATCCGATGGGGGTCGTTTAGGGACTCCAGTGGTTTCCTCATTATTGGAACTTATTCTAATGAATTTCAAAAAAAATAGTCTTAGGGCTTTAAAATATCTCTCTGCATCATTCCTCATATATTTTTTTTATAAAAATCCGTGGTTTTTTTAATAAATAATCATATTTTAAGTTGCGCGTAAAAAAGACGTCATCCCAGCACACATATGAAATATCAACTGACGAGTTTAGCCCAGCTATCTTACGAACGATCGCTTATCGCGAGCGCTTATCGTGTTATCGCGTTACCGCGTATTTATATAACTACAAAAGGTCCAAAAAACTATGATATAAGAAAACCTTAATTATAAACATTGTATCACCCATATTAAAATAGATATTTAAGAAAATGTGGGTATTGGGGTCGCATTTCTTGAGCTTAGAACCGGAAAAGTTAACCTAATTGAAGATATATTTATCCAGCAGTATGATTCAACTCAAAAGTTATGGCATAAAAATTTAAAAATATTAATCTAACATTAAACACCTTCAAATTGTAAACAATTGAAGATTCAAATATACATTTACTACCGTCAACGTGGGTAACTTTGGCCCAGTTCTAAAAGTTTTTTGTATTTTGATAACTCGCCGTTTTTGTATGTGTGATATTATTTGATAAATACGAGTGTTTAAAGATTCAGTTTACAAAACGTTTTTGGAAATATTTCTATGCTCGATACATAAATTCAGATTAAACGATGTGGGCCAAAGTTTTCATCTCATATCTGGTAACTTTGGCCCATGCCACAAATATTCATAATAATTATCTACTATAAGCTTAAGAACTTTAAGGTATTCGCAACTTTCCTCTGCGATTTCGTGTATTTTGTACACAATAGTGAGTGGGCTAAAACATAGAACGCATTTTTTATAAAGTAGGAATACAAACTAAAAATATTGCGACCCAAGTTTTTAAAATATGATAAACATCCAACTGATATGCAAATTCCACAACATGGCAAATATGATGCATAAATAATTCATATGTGTACCTCCAACGTGCTACACAATAACATTGTTTAGCTAAGAAATATACATGTGGCAATGGAATGACCATAACATGATAACGGCATAATTTGAAACTTTTTTATTATAGTTAGATCGATGGCCAAAGTTACCCGTATTGACTGTACAACTTTCAACGTCTTTTAAATTAAGGTTTCAAAGTATGAATAATATAGTTATGACATTTGATTAATGTGATTGTCTCATGATTACTGTCCATTTTCACTTTGTATTATTTTATTTACGTGGCCTGTCCTTGATTCTTTAGAATTTATAAATAACTACTAAGTGACTTTTTCGCTCTACTTTTTAAAAAATAGGGTATTTTTTGTTTGCAATCCTCGAATATAATAATTCATATTTATTATTCTGTTTACGCGAGTAAAAATAGACTCTCGTAAACTTTTTCTTTTTCCGATATATTAAGGTACTTTTTATCAAAAAAATAAAAGCCTGAGGTCATAGTTTAATCAATGAAACGTGAACTATTAATATAGTAAAATATATCACTGAATGAAAATATTAATCACTTGCTTAGAACTAATTACATTCATTTGACACATACATCATTAATCACAAAATATTTACATACAGCTGAAATAATTTAACACATAACGGTTGCGACAAAAACATTTTTTACGTTAAATTAATTCTGTGCTTAATTTAACTAATAAGAAAATCCAACGAATATTTTTGATGTCGCTTTAATAAAATTAGCAATGATAGATAGGTTTAAGAGACTTAATTTATGTTATACATAATGATTTATTAATGACACCATATCCACTTAACTTGGTATATGACTTTGACAGACGTGAATGAGAAATATGCTTCATTTCTGCACATTTTTCATGCCATCACTTTTTTTCCTAACCAAAAACAAGATTTTGTTTTGACTGATATTATTTAAGCCCGTAAAATTTTTGACATTTCAGCGTATTTCGTTTCACAAATTTAAAATATTGCTTAAGAATTTTTCAGGATCAGAAAATAATCCATATTGGAAGATATGTTTTTTATCACTGCACACAATAATTCAATTTTTTTGTGTGAATTTACTACAACTAATAATCAAAAAACAAAATCCGTTAAATTATCACATGGCGTATTATTAAATTTATTAAACATTAGAATATTCAATTCCAATAAGTTTATTTATTTAATTCGTATAATGGACTTTCAAATCAAGTAACACAAATATTATTAAATAACTTTATCAAGCACGAAGTAATGGATAAAACAGTAGTCGTGAAGATAAGCTGAAACGAAAAATATTTGCTAACATTAATTACCTTAGTCATATTTTAAATTTTGTATTCTAGTAATGAAATGTACTAATAACAAGCAGGTATTTTAACTATATCAAGAAAATAACAAAATTTGCCTTCCTTGCTCAAAAATCATGTCAGAAGAAAATGCAGAACAAATACACAAATATTCTCAATTATCAATCAATAGTTCCAAGAGAATATTTAATATATTTAATTTTCAAGCAAAGGTTTTTTATTGTGACACAACATTAACTGTGCAATACTAAAAAAAATGTGAAACTATTTTTGTTCTTTTTTACACAAGGAAAAACGATTAGATAAACTTGGAAAAAGTGTAGAATACTCATCACATCTTTGTCTCAATTTCTTTACATTGTTTTTGAGCTCCACTTAGGTAATTCTGCATTCTTATATAAACATAATATTATTTGTACAACGCTCCTTTTTTGTAGAGAGGTGTATACTATATTCCTTGCGTAGAGCAATCGCTAAACTTTCCAAATAAATAAAAACGAAGCAACGAAATCTCTTAAAGTTTTGACTTCCAACATCTACTACTGCCCGCCATTCTATTTCTTTGGGGAAACAAAACAAAATGAAGTCACGTAAGCAATAAAAAACTTGCTTCGAGTGTTAAAAGCGCTAACTTGGATACCTTTACCCCTCCAGTCCCCTCAAGTGATTATACGTGCAGGATTACAGGCTACATCAACAAAAAAAACTAAATTATTGCTTCCGTGTGATACGTACTTTTAAATTAATTTTCCTTTTTGAACGTTTTTTGTTCATGAAACTGAAATAAGAAGAAAATGGCAACGCTGTAAAATTACATTAAACTACTTCGTATTACATTGACAGTCACTTGGCTCTTCTTCTGGTTATGCTTCCTTAAACTCCGTCAAATACAATTCATTATATTTTTTTATTATTTATAATATAATGATAATTCAACTTACGATAAAGATACTGTCGTAGAAGAATGTATCCAACTAACTGGTCACAGTCGGTTGGATTGTCGCCTGCAGTGGCTCAGTTGGTTAGAGCTTGCCCTACCAACCACGCAGGTCTAGTTTCAATTTCCGGTAAGATCAAAGTGAATTTGAGAATTATTCAATTCAAAGTTGTGATCTAAGATTAGATGTTTGTGATGTCAATTCACATTATTTCTTCTCCTCCCATCCTTCTGATCCTTTAATAACTGGATGTAGCAATAGCGATTAGTCAACCACCAGTCCTATTCTTACCTTATCCTTCTTTCCCTACTACTCATTTTTAAAGGAAGTTAGGTTGTGTGACTGAGTAACAAACAGTTCTCGTAGAAAAACTTCTGTTAAGATACCTTCATTAGGAGGCCATGTGCCCCACATTGTAAAAAAAACTGGTCACAGGGAATTCCAAGGATTCTAAAATCTTGGCTTTCTTCATGTCCCAGGATACTAGACATAAATTTATCATGTCTCGGGAAATTCTCGCATCCTGATAACGAAGTACTGTAGTATTTCACCGTGCGTAAAAAAAAACTCACTCGGCTAAGGTTGCCAATAATCCTACATTACTCAAAGCAAATGATTTCATATTCACAACTAAATTAATGCATGTTTTTTTCTACACTAAAACTGCTTGTTAATTAGTTATTTAACCTATTTTATCGAATAGAGTAGGGATAGAAAGATGGGGCTAAAACAGGACTAGTGGGTAGCTAACCGCTCTCATTAAACTCTGATTCAGGATCAAATAGTGGGTGAAAGGGAATTTAAGACTTCACAATTAACATGCCCCAAAAAAACGATTAAAAAATCTGTCTGTACTGGAATTCGAACTCATGAGTTCTACAACTGATACCAACGACGTTCACCACTCGACCTCGGACCCGGTTGATTTCAATATTCAATTTTTAAAACGAATAATTTTTAATTTTGATAAAAATTTACATATTTAGTTCTACAATAATTTCGTAATTGATAACAGTTACTTTGTCGAAACAACAAATAAAAAAATAAACATTAACGCTTTTCAAGCAAATACTCCTTAAAAATAAATTTTATAAAATATAAAAAAGAATGTATGTACATTTCATTTTTTTACCTTCTCTTTAATACATTATTTTATATAGATAAATACTCAAGTAAACCGGAAAACCATGCTCAGCTATTAAGGAATGAAAAATTTCCTAAGCGACAGGCAAGAGGAATTCCTGTCAAAGGAAAAGCTAGAAATTCCTCATGCTGTGGATATCACATATCTAGAGCTGCGATTTTTTTGTCGCCGAATTCCATTGCTTTTTCCAGCAGAAATTTATACAAATAAGTGTCTCAATGAAACACCATTGAGTTTGTTTTTTAAATACGAAATTCATTTTTATTTTATGTTGCCATTTAATCGTCGTTTAATTCGAACCATCATTTAGTGCGGCTTATTTATACTTAGTGCAACATATTTATACCACTGAAAAAAATATCTGAATTTTGTCCATGCTTTTATTTGCAGCAGGAAACTTTAAGACGTTACTACGTATAACACGTGTATCGTATTTAATAACATCTAGTATTTATTAAGTAATTCAGTACACTTTAATACAAGTCTTCTTTCTACTCATAACATTTGGAATCCTTATGAATGATATTATCAACATTGAATCTAACCATCAGTAAATTATTGCTTTTAGCGTTTCAACTGTCAATTATTGATGGAAATGCGTTTAGTTTTAGCACTGTAAGCACATTTTTTTTTATCCAAGACAAGCATTATCAGTTGACTAGTAGTTTGGTTTTAAAATATAGAATAAAAACATTAAACTTTTTTTATTATATTATAGTAGTTTAATTAATAAATTAGATCAATTTCGACATATAGGTTGTTTGCCAAGTAAGTTTACTGCTTTATTACTTTTTTGGTCGGCGATTTTGAAATCATGGGATTTTTCTAAGAATTTTATGTCGATTTCAAAAACCCAGAAATTTGTGTATTTCCCAAAATTACCAGCGTGAGATGTTTTTTTATCTTCTAAGAATTTTCGATTCTTAAATCGCAACAATTGACGGATTTACAAAAAAATAGCGGCAAGAGAACTTTTTTTAGCTCATCCGTGTTTCATTTTCTCAATTCCGAAATTCCGGGGTTGGTACTATCTCAATCCCGGGATTTCGGGATCCGGTATCCGATACCCTACTTCTGGTCAGTTGATAAATTTGTGGAATAAGTAAAAAAATAAGTCACAGTAAACGTGTGAAATCTCGTCAGTGTATACATATTTACTAGCAGTTTTAGTTAAGTATTATATAAATAATATAGTGCAGCGGTGGGCTGTCAATATGTTAACAAGGGGCTCGCTTAATCTCGATGTAATTCTTAGTGTTCTGAGGAAGAAGTAAATTTTCTAATCGCTCTTATGCAATTATATACAATAGTTAAATAAGCAATCGATTGTTACTTAATACACTTATAATATGTAACAATATGAAATTTAACGTAAACTTATCAATGTTAATAGCTAAAAATGTACTTTTGTGTATACTGAAGCTGTCGCAGATAATATATAAACTATAAATTGCAGTTATATACTAATTTGATCTGAGAATATTGTTTTCTCTTTTTAACAAAGAGCTCGCTCGAGCCCCTCCGAGCCCACTCCAGCCCACCCCTGATATTGTGGTTTGGGATAGGTTAGGTTAGTTATGTTAAATAGAAAGAGGGCGAGACTGGCAACAAGACATTGACATTTTTGAGGTTATGTGAAATATCAGAATTAGTTAAATTGCTCATTTCTCCTCTCGTGTATACTGTAACTGGTTAAATTATACAGTGTATACATAAACAACATAGTTCATAAATCAAATAAGGAAGAACCCTTTTTTACTCTGAAATTAATATAATTCTTTCCTACAAAGATTTGACAGTTACCAGGAAAAAGAAGTATTCATTTTAAAAAACTGTGCTAGTGACATAGAAACTATTCAAGCGAATAGGTACTCAAGTACAATAATACTTTGCTTTGCAAGCCGTCAGAAAATACCTGACATAGTTATCTACTACTTCGATGTTATTTTATCACAGAATGTCATGTCAAATGTCACCTCTACCTTTCTTTCCCTTCCGACTGAATAAAAAAAATATATACGCCATATTGAAAACTCAACGTCAGTCGTAATGAAAAAATGTTTTCCTTTTTCAAAAAAACATAAGAAATGGGCAAACTGCAAATATTGATACATATTTTTTACCATGTCCGCTCCCAATGTGGAGCATATGGACTCCTAATGGAGTTTATCTCAACAGAAGTGTTTCTACGAGAACTGCTTGTTATTCAGTTACTCAACCTCTCTTTTTCCAAAGAGAGTAGGAATAGAAGGAAAGGGCTAGGACAAGACTGGTGGTTAGCTAATCGCTCTCGATACGCCCCGTTCATGTGATGGGATGGGTGGGAGGGAGGAATTCAAGACATCACATACATCCATGCCTTTGAACAGAAATTCATAGACCGATTGAAAAATCAATTTATAAAACTGCCCGTACTGGGATTCGAACCCGTGACCTCTGTAGCGGTAGCCAACGACGTTGACCACTCGACCACACAGGCGGCACTACATATTACTTCAAAATAATCCTGCATTATATTTTCAAAATTTCTTATTTTAATATAAATAAAACAAAAACACACCAAATATAGTAGTAGTGTAAAAGAATAAATAATGAAAAAGAAATAATGACTGTGGTAAAAAACATTTTGGTTTCGTAGAGAAAATCAATCAAATCGAAATCCACTTTTGATTTTTAATTGTGTACTTTATTATAGCTGCTTTATCCGCCACAAATTCGTGAAACAATCAAACAGTTAAGTATTCGCAACAAATATTTGTTTTCGAGATGACCATGTAAATGCGCATAAATGCATTCCACACACATACAATCAATGTACAATTATCGACCATAATATCAAATGCACTTATTGGCAATTGTGCACAAAATAAGGATAAGTATATTCAATTTTAGAGTGCCGTGAAGAATATTATCATTTTCACCTGATATTGCTAAATTAATGTGGAAATAGTACAAAGGAATGTTGTGTTTTTTTTATATAAATAAATTCATTTATAAATAATTAAATTAAATTTATATACACAAAAAACGTGGTCAGCAGTTTGTGTCCGCACAAGTTATGGAACTCTTTTTATTTATTTTTGGATAGCAAATTTATGGAGCTTTACGTATCAGAACGCGTTAGCGTCAATACTCTTCTAGTCTCTTTCATCGCTAAGTTTATGAAAAAATTTATTCACTTACCAGACGGAAGGGCGTGATCGCTACAGAGATAAGAAGTTCACGGGAACTCCATATGCATTATTTTTCAGATTGAATTATATATGCTTCTTCCTATACTATATCCGTACATGTACACACACATGCGCATATATACATACAGTACACAAATAAGTCAACCAAAGAGAGTCATTTTCATGATGGTTCGTTCTTAAATTATATTTTTTTTAAGCTGACTAAATAGTTTACTACTTATTCGAGAGGCAATAAATCTCAACTGTAAATGAACACCCTCAGAATTCCCGCATTGAATAAGTTACATCTGTTTGCGATCGATTAGGTATTGCCGATCTTTCCATGCAGCGTTGAATTTGTAGAAAATCAAAAGAAAAGAGAATTGTTTACAACGACAATGAACTAAAAATATGCTTTAAAAAAGTAATGCAATATACACGAACAACATTTTATCTTGCTTGCACGTTGTAAACATGCCTTTAAAGTCTAGCACTACGAGTCTCGCAAGCAATCGATCATTCCTGAAGGTTTCTAATCTAAAGTCGCGATCTCATTCAGTCTTCACTTGAAGAGCGCTTTAAAGATTCCGGGTACGGTCGAAGATGGTGCATAAGTACGAGTAACATGGTTCTGTATCGACGTTGTAAATTCTTCAACGAATCGAAGTGCGCTTTGGAACTGTCAAGTGACTCAACATCGCTTTGTATGTCAAAACGTATTCCATATACAATTTTCTATTAAAACAAATGAGTTATGAACTATAAATTCCTAGAGACTCAAATTACTCGACATTTCAACTACTTGAGTATCGAGTTGTAAAATTTTAAAATACTCGAGTGTTCACTGTCAATACTTGGTGGAATGGCATTATAATAAAAATAATAAAAGATTTTTAGTACTTTTTCCACTTAAAATTTATTTGATCAGGACCGATTTTGCTCCTCACGAGCTGATATCAACTGATAAGGAAAATAAATTAAACAGTGCTATTTATATAAGTTAAATTGAAACAACAAGGTGTAAGCAATTACTAACAATTAAAAGGATTTACAAATTACATTATAATTACACAAAATTAAAATGCTTAACACCTATAACATAAAATTAAAAAATCATCAATAAATATATATATATAAGTGGCAAATGATTTCAATTATAAACACAATTAAAATTTGGGATTTTTTTTATTTTACTCGAGTAATTTCAGATGTACCAGAATATATATCATTAATTCAAATTTGTGTATATAAATAAATGATTAACAATAAATAAGCTTATTTAATTTCCTTAATACATTTATTTCAATTTCTAAAACATCAATTTCAAAAATAATAGAGAATTAAACATGACATTAAGCAAAGACAAGTAAAATTTTCTGAATTTATTATGCCACAGCTGCGCTGCATCCATTAGTCGGCAAATTAAAAAAGATTTTTTTTTTTCAATATTTTATTTTGTCTTTTGTCATCATAGATGTTTCATCATCATAAACTTATCATTAATAAATAATAATAAGACCCAAATCAAAAGTAATAAAAGAAATTCTCGCATAGTCAATGGCAAAATTGGGCAAAACCATTCAAAAAAATATATTACCTGATAGTAAAATCCTACGCTGAGCGCAACGGCTTAACATTATATAATATTTTTAAATAAATAAATAATATTAGAAAATAAATCTTCATTTATAAATTACGAGTATTACTCGAGTATTCGATACTCGAATTGGAGTCTCTAAAATTCCATAATTATTTTAATAAGCAGTGCTGAGAAGTTGCTGAAAAATTGTGACCTCAACTCTGATACATATTGATTGTTTGGAGAATTGACCAAACAATGGTTTTCATAAACACGTTTTGATAGATTGTAAAAAAAAAATGAAATATTCACTGTAAAGAATTCCACTAAAAGACGACAAAAATACAAAGATAGAAACACGCTGCCTCATAGATCTTAATTAACCCGTAACATGCCATCCTAAAAAATCACATTCCCTGCCACGATGGCATCTCAGTTTCAATGTTTATTGACAGTATTTAAACCTAAGTTAGAAGCTAAAAAATAATTTTAAAAATGTATATGTGCTAGAATACCTAAAATGATAAATACTTATTGATAATATTCAGAGAAATATTGAATGATTTAATGGCTCAACTATTTACGATTGTTTATTGATTTGGCATTTACTTGGTAGAACGTCATTTTAATAGGGTAAAAATGTCAACGTATTTCAGTTCTACAGTTTTTTTATATTTTATGCGTTGATAGCTATTTCGGCTTTCGCCATCGTCAGAACTATAATATCGAAATAGCTATCTACGCATAAAATATAAAAAACTGTAGAACTGAAATACGTTGATACTTTTACCCTATTATTTACGATTGCATCGTGGGGATGGAGGTATTAAAACATTCATTCTCGCCGCTGACGCAAGAACTTTACATGTTCATTTTTTATATGACACACATTTTTTTTAGTAATTAAAAAAACGACATACAAAACAAGAATCGAAGTCGATCGGTTTTTTACGACTATTTTATGCTTAACGCGAGAAGCAAACTTACTCTCAAAAGCAAGCTGCTTCTCTACGCAGCAATTACTCGACCAATCATGGTGTACGCTGCTCCAATATGGACGTATGCTCACCGTAAACATATGAAAACTCTCCAGATTGTCCAAAATAAATCACTGAGACAGATATGTAACGCCCCGTGGTACGTGCGTAACTCGCTGCTTCACAGAGACTTGAAAATACTTACCATCCTCGAGTTCGTTCGTGAAATATCTCAAAAGTTTCACAGCGAGGTAGGAAAACATTTTAACCCAACGATCTCTAATCTCCACAACTATGATGAGACACTGCCTGAGAATCGTTTTAGACCCAGAGCAGTCCTGCTCGACGACCCTCCATAGATCTTATGTCGTCTAAAATTGTCAATTTTAGAACGAACTTAGCATCACGAAAATGACTCTCTTTGTTTAAAAACAATTTGTGTACTGTATGTGTGTATGTATGTATGCGCATGTGTGTGTACATGTACGGATATAGTATGGAGGAAGCATATGGAATGTGATTTGCAAAATAATGCATATGGAGTTCCCGTGAACTTCTTATCTCTGTAGTGATCGCGCCCTTCCGTCTGCAAACGACGGTAAGGGGATGCAATTTACAATTTTTCAAAATCTTTATCGATGAAGGAGACTGGAAGAACTTTGGTGCGTCCTGGTACTTGAAGCTCCATAAATTTGATATCCAAAAAAAATCTCCAAAAAGACAAGTCGCATACTCCGACTACAGAGCCCTAGTATTTACCAATATAACGATCGTCTTATTATATTATGACATGTTTGAGGAACTGTAAGAGCCACGTGCGTCATTTAAGCTATGTTCTTTCTATTTTGATCAGTAATTACGCAGTCAAATTTTAGAGCACTCGGATTTGTAAAAATTTCAACCTAAACAAATATTGCAAAATCTTGACATAATGTATGCATAATAGATGTCACCACAAGGTGATCGGTTAATATTAAATAATTTCATTTTGATTTGAAATAATAATAGTCATTTAAAATTTAAATAATTTTCCGTAATTTGTAATTGCCGCCTGTGTGGTCGAGTGGTCAACGTCGTTGGCTTCGGTTACGGAGGTCCCGGGTTCGAATCCTGGTACGGACAGTTTTATAAATTGATTTTTCAATCTATTTATGAATTTCTGTTCGAAGGCATGGATGTATGTGATGTCTTGAATTCCCCCCTCCCACTCATCTTATCTTATGAACGGGGTATATCGAGAACGATTAGCTAACCACTAGTCTTGTCCTAGCCCTATCCTTCTATTCATACTCTCTTTGGAAAAAGAGAGGTTGAGCAACTGAGTAACAAACAGTTCTCTTAGAAACACATCTGTTGAGATAAACTCTATTAGGAGTCCATATGCTCCACATTGGGAGCGGACATGGTTAAAAAATGTTATCGTTGAATAAATAATGATGTTTTTTTTTCTAATACCTATTATTTTTCACTGTATATAGGTTGGTTTATTTACGATGTTTTGCTTGGAAAACAGTTACGCATGAAAATATTCGTGGTATGTAATTTAACCGTATTTTTAAATTATAGTTAGTTCTTATGAAAACGTTCTTTAATGATGTTGTCATATTAAATAATAAGTTGATGGATCGATATAAATAATACGAACAATTGATGTCAACAATAGTTTTTACGCGTTTAATAATATAATACTTACTAAAATAAATACAATGTGGCAGTGAGTTCAAAATCTGTACATCCAAAAAAAATCGCATACGTGAAGAAAATGTACGGAAATATGCCATACAAAAGACTTGAAATATTACGCGACATCCATTTTCGTTATCCTATTATTTATGCTTCTATTGTAAATAAACTGAAAGAAAAAATCTCTTATATTTCCAAGGATTATTTTGTTTGATCTAAAATGTTGTAAACTACAATAAATCATAAATATTTTGATACAGTGAACGAATAATGTCAACTGTTTTTAAAATAAGACTGAACGGTAAAAAAACAAGATTAAATTGTTTTTTATTGTAATATTTTCACTGAAAATAATTTACACAAACATACTGAAAATAATAAACGACAATCTTGGATTGCTTAATTCAATATTCACAATAAATCTTTGTTAATTTTAAATCACATTTCAATAAATTATTTGGAATGGTTACTTATAATAAATTGAGAAAGAAAACATATCAAATTCTCATGAATCATTATTTGAAATATAATATAAACGTATTGTATGTTTAAAAAACGGCAATTTTCAATCAGATTACAAGTGAGAGATCAAGCAATATTAATTAAGTTTCTTGTGCAGTGTTTTATTATATTCAAATCGACGGAGCTTTAGAGTCTTAGCTAACGATATACAAGTAAATTACAGTGGAACCTCTCATAACGAGTAATTCACATAACGAGCAAAACAGATTTTGAAAAAAATGCTCCCTTAACGAGCGATATTTCGCGTAACGAGTTTTGGAAAGATCACTTTCACATTGTTGCTTGCCTCAAGATGATTGACAAGGCGTGGGAAGGAGCTACCAAGAGAACCTTCACTTCAGTTTGGAAGAAGCTTTGCCAAGGAGCGTTGTCGAATGTGATTTTGAAGGGTTTGAAACAGTACCTGTGGAGTCTACAGTCAGCGAGATTGCATATCATGGGACTGAGGTGGATAACATCGATATTGATGAGCTTGTGAAAGAGTACAGTCAAAAGCTGACCACCGAAAAGTTTATGGAGTTGCATTGTTTTTCACAATAAGAAGTTATGGAGGAGAGTTTATTAGTGGAGGAAGAGGAAGTAGCAGAGAAACAATATTTTGGCGCAATAAGAGAAATGCTGAAAACATGTGGAACTGTTGTATCGTACATTAAGAATCATCACCCTAATAAAAATGTAGTTATGCGTTTTAGAAATTTATTCAATGATAATGCTGTCACATTTTAACCAAATTTAGAAGCGTCGGCAAAAACAAATGTCTGCTAGTAAAAAAGAATTAATTATTTGTCATAAATAATAAACTAGTCGATTTTTATCGTTCTTTGCAAATCGAAAACGCATTCCAGGTTTTTACGCTCTTTAACAATTTATAGGTTTGTAATTTTACTTGAATACACGTTAAAATATAAAAAAAAATATTTTTTCGGCATGGAACGCATTATTGTATTTACATTGTTTTATATGGGAAAAATTGTTTCGCATAACGAGTGTTTCACATAAAGAGTAAGATTCTGGAACGAATTAGACTCGTTATGAGAGGTTTTACTGTATTCATAACTTCATAAGGTGTTTACAATATACACATAAATCTTTGCAGTGTTTTACTAATAAACTATTGTATAATTTCTTATTAATTTAATTTACAAAAAAAAACATACTCATTTAATGATAAAAACCGGTTTGAGTTGTTCATTGAAATAAAAAAATAGCGTATCATAACGAGTACAAATATTATGATTATTAAATGTAATGAAACATAACAAACAGCTAGAAATTATTGCTATTTCGATAGATTAACTTCAGTAAGTTTATTTTTAATAAAAATTGATAACTTTGTTATTCTTTTTGTTTATTCGTAAAATGTTCTTCGAAGAGGTGAAACACGGTTCATATTTTCTAACACAGCAAAATAAATAAAAAAGTTTTCAAATTCAAACTCAAAATAATATGTTGTTTTTTACACCTTGTTATTAGTCTTTATTTTTTACAAATAACTTTATATCAGTTTTCATTTTCGACACTTGATAATGCTCACGAAAAGCAAAACCAGTCCTTTTATTTAAAAATAATGTGGAAATAGTAGTAATATATGTTTTATTTGTATAAATATAATGTATCTCAACCAAGTATCAAGAATAAAAAGATTGAACGTATTTTGTATTGGGTAACATCAATAGAAACTTAATATTTAAAAAACTTGATTAAAAGCTATGATAAAAATATTGTCGTTTTAATGCTTGAGGTAAAGTTAAATAATTTCACCTTAAGCGGATTTTTACCTCAGCTTCAAAATCATTGATGTGTATCACAAGTTCTTTTAAGAAAAGAAGAAATATTTGATTTTTTTTTACTGTAACATATTGTAGAACTTCTTTTATAATATGATACCTTTACGCCAGCCAGCGTCTATGAAATGTGCGGGCCATATTTTATACGAATGCCATTTTGTAAAAGAGGTTGACAGTTGTTTATGGTACATGTCATATCGAGAAACCTCTCTTGCCATTTTGTTATTAACAACTTTTTTTGGAAGCACAGAAAGGTTTCCATGCCATTTTATATGGCAACAATATGCAATATTCTTTCATAAGAAAAATAAATAACGTGTACGTCTGGAGTAAATTTACATTTTTATAATATATATCGCAAAGTGTTTTTTTTTACATTTTTTGAATAAAAAAAATAACCTTGTAAAAGTGAGCAGGTTGGCACCTCTAGCAACGGTGCGCCATCTGTCGGTGTACTTAGTATGTAATGCTTACTTCAATCGCTCAGGCTGATAACCACTAATTTTACAGTAATAATAATAAGCAAGTATAGACTTGCAATCAAAACTATTTAGAGATTGCGACACAGGAAAGGGATAATAAACAAAACAACATTTAAATATCACAACATCTGACGAAATATTAAATTGTTCAATGGCGAGTCTCTTTACTAAATTTAATAAATAATGACGTTACAATTTTGATCGCTATCCTGAAACCATGTACAACAAGGACTGGCGTGTGTCTGGACGAAAAGCAGTGTATTTTAGATGGACTCGGTGCAACAGTTGGGTACCCTCCGCGCACAATTTCCTGGTTGGCGCGCACTACAAGACAGTTATTCAATTAATATTTGATCGGTCCGCGCAGGCTTTGAAATTTACGCGCAGCTAACCTCTCGTCTTAGAGAGAGCATTGTATGGAAGTCCAAATTTTCTTGTTAATTTGATATTTGAATGTTTTTATTGGACGAAGAAGATATCAACCGTATATCACGCACCTTCGTACATATATATTAATAAATAAAAAAAACATACTACTCTTTTTCTTCTTTCTTGGTGAGAACCTTAGTTGCAGATACGAGAATATTAAAAAAATGCTAGAATTACTGAAACTGACAATTTATACGAACTATGAAATATTTACACGAATATTCGTCGCCATTTCCTCTGTGGCTTAAATCTAAGAAGTTTCATTTGACATGTTGTGTTGTTGACATCATTGTGATCGTATTTTGCATAAATTATCGGTTAATTGATTCTCATGTACGTCAATGTAGCATTTTTACATTTGAAATTAAATATCTTACTGATCTGCATGGTTATAAGTGTCATTTAGTTTATTTGCTAAAGAGAATTGGAAAAAGAGTAGCATGTTTCACAGCATATTAATCTAAAATTACATCATTTTTTTCTATATTATTGTAACAAAATATTTATGCTTGTATGAAGTCGTAATCCTAAAATAAAACACAGTGTCCTGATCCAATTTAATTTCTTTTCGCACAGTAATGACGTCACCAATTGTGTATGAATATAAACTAGGTATTCATTTGTTTTTCTATCATCGCTCGAAAGTCAATTCGCGGAATGTTGAATGAGAATTTGAAAGTTCGACACGCGAACATTCACTTAGTAAAGAACGAGTCACCGCCGACCCATTTATATTGTTACTCTGTCAACGAATTACTGAATCAACTAATTATTATTCAACGATTTAATATTATCCCCCATCTATTCTGTGTTTGTATTACTACATTAAGTTGCCTGCCTGTAAAACATCAGGCGTTCATTGTCTATGGGACATTTAACATTGATAATGTAAAATTGTCTATGATGTAAAACATCAGCATTAAAACACCGTTGCGTTAGCTTTAGTACTATAATGAAAACCAAAGCTTTAGTTATATATTAAACTATCAATTCGTTGATAGTGATTGCTTTCTATTAAATTTGGGCTAATAACTATATTATATCACATAATCATAAACATTGTGGAATTTATTCAAACGCTTAGAATTGTTTTTAATAAAAAATAATACAAATAGAATCAAAATATAACACTTTTCTAACATTTCATATTCGACAGACATATTTAATTTTATTATTTGTATGCTGTTTTTACTGTCAAGTTGGAATGACAATATTGTATTAATAAAAGTAATATTCATTCATTCCACATGTTGCAATCGTAACTGATATGTTTTTACTATTGTAGTATAATAAATATCTTATAAACTCAGTAAAAGTTTTGAATGTTATCAATAAACACGTAACCTTCCAAAGAGAGCAATATATATTACTCACATCTCGCTGTAGCTGAGTGGTAACACTCTCAGACTTTTATTATCAGTTTCATATACAGGTACTTGAGCCCCTGAAAACTATTTTCACACGGTCATATTTAATTATCATTATTATTTTTCTCTAATAGCCAATGCTTTGGCACAATTGGTTAGAGTGATTGGCTAATTAATAGTTATATCATTACCTTAGTTTTCAATGACTACCCTTATTCAAATGAGAGTTTTTTTGAGTGACTGATAATCAGTTCTTTATATTCAATATACTATATTCAAATTTGCAATCGGATTTTGTAAGCTACATACATATTATTAATATTACACACGGTTTTTAAAAATACATACCTGCGTGAATACACAAATATATATTTATGACCTTCTAATGGAGGTATCTTAACTAAACTTTTCTACTATCTTTCTATTCCCTTTGAGAGTGTTAGGACTGGACTAGTGATTAACCAGTCGCTCTCTCTACGCCCTGTTATTTTAGGATTAGAAAAGTGGGGAGGAATTACATAGGATAGACATTACAAACATGTATACCTTTGAATGGTTATCGATAAGCCGTTGATTGTTCAATTAAAAATGATGTCTACACTTGAATAATACTCGATTATACAAGATGATTCAAAATTTAAATTTAAATTTAAATACTCAAAAAAAAGAGTTATTGTTTTATATCTTTTCATATATTGTAGTTGAGAGCTTAGACATTTAATTTGTAAAATACTGATTAAATACAATACATTTTTTTAAATTTTGTGTTGAAAGCAAAGATTAGATTATGAAAATATCGGTATGCTAATATCGTTGCTTTTTGCTACGAATTCCGTAGACATGATAAAGCGACGGTGCGCTACAACGTGCCATCTACGCCGTAGCGACTTGCTGATTATTCAAAGAGATAAAGTCCCTCCCTCTCAATATATCGATTTGGCAATAATTTCATTGAATTATTAACATTCCAAATGCTTGTTGCGATAACCTGATGTCATGAATATGAAATGCTGTTTTTGTGAGGTTCCACGTAATATTATATCACATTGTATATATTCTGATTTAGGGCAATGCCAATTTAAGTATTTTATTGACCAATTCAATTTAAAAAGAATCAAGTTCAATTATTACATTTTTTATCTTTTTACATTAATTATGATTTAACATTTTCTATTAAAAAAATAGTTGTTTTGAAAAACAAATAAATAAATTTGTTATAGTATTCTACACACTAGAACCATGTTTAACAAACAATATTTCCGAAACTGTTCACCATTAACAAGAAGAAGCAACACCTCATGAACAGCGGAGGGTTGCCAATATTTTAACAAGGGGATCGCTTTATCTCTGTATTGTTTATCAATATTGTATTATTGTACGGGCAACATAACAAAAGCTTCAGTGGTGTAGAGCTAAATCAAAAATTCCCAGTCTTTATTTCGATAGGTTTTGATATTTAGGATTTTATTTTTCATAATACAAATAAACCATTAGTAAAAAGTACTGATTCGATTTGAGAAGATAAATTTTTCTTAATTAATAAGGGACTAGCTCGAGACCCTCCGAGCCCCTTCCAGCCCACCCTTGCTCATGAACTTTTATAGCTCACAAATTTGAATCCCGCAAACCACTTTGTTTTTGCAAAAAGTATAAAATAACTTACTTATTAAATAACACTTATTAACTTAACTTTTATTGGTTTTAATGATCTAATGCAGTGTCTGCCAAACTGTGTGCCGCAAAAAGTCTCAGGTGTGCCGCGGTGGAAGAATTTAAATTTTGTTCAATTTTAAATACATTCAACATCTACACATTCAAATAAATATTTTTCACATTCATACATAGTGGTCAACGCTACAAATTGTCCACATTTTCTTTTTTAAAGGTACGTTTCCTTTTTCAAACTATTTTTATTTAGTGTGCCGCGGTACTATTCCCATTCACCATTGTGCCGTGAAGTAAAAAAGTTTGGCAGACACTGATCTTATGCAACAACTCTGCGGACGCGGTTAGAGAACGTGTATACATATCTAATTGTTATACTATGCAATTCAATAAACACAATTAAAACACAAACACTGTCTTTCTTTGAGTGGTGTTGCAACACTTGCCGGGAACCGGCTAGTTATATTAGAAAATAAACATCAACAAATATATTTTTGTATAGATTTTTTTATGAGACAAATTAAAATTAATATAAAACATACTATTTTGTCATCAACCAAATACATGAGAATGTTGTTTTTGGTTCATTTGTTTCACACAATTAGTTTCTGTTCGTGCAATGTATGCAAAGCAATGCAAAATTTTCAAACGTTCAAACAAGAAGTTTATTGATTTATTTAATAATATAGGGCAAGTGCGATAATTTGCAACACCTAACCGGCAGGTTCACTGGGGCAAGGACGCGGGCATCGCGTGGCTTGTTGGTTGGCTCACAGGCCGACTCCAGTAAGCCAAGGTTCGATGTTATCCCGTCGCATCGCAAACAGTGCAAGGCACGCCAACTTTCGCTTTGTTTCATTTCTTTGCTCATTTTAGATACCTGCCGATGTGGGGCGTGTTATGGCAGTAATCAGCCGGCGGCCGAGAAATAAATCTAAGCTCGTTTTTAATAAACATGCAAATTTGTTACGAACACATCAAATTCGTAGAATTTGTTTTCTGCAAAGAATTAACTGTTTAAACTTTTCTTATGCGTCATTTAGCGAAGGGTAGTAAATCAGATTTACTTTCTTCTTAGAAAAGCTATTTTTTACATTACACGGACAGTCTTACGTTTTGTACGTATTTTTAAAGCGTCACAACGCTGATCAACATCTTTGCAAATTCACTACTATGAAAATCTAATTTAAGTCATTATTTGTAACGGATTTATTATAAATAGAGAACATGAACAAGATATTGAGCATGCTTCTAATTCGATACCGAAATTAAAATAAAAATCAGCAGATATTTTCACTTCAACAGACGATTAGTGTTTGAAAACTGTAAAAAAAGAGAAAAAAACAACTCTCTTACAAATCAGTGTTTAGGTCACACCTTGCTACGCATTTTAAATGATATGTGTTTTGTAGGTGGAATCAGTGGCGGCCGGTCAATGTGGCATTGGATCAAAGCACCCCTTGTATATGCTGGGGCGGTTATATTTCATGAAATAATATTCAAACATAACATTTATACCATTCACTCATTTTAAAATTCTTCTTGTATTTATTGTCTTAAATAAAATAAAATAAAATGTTCTTAAATATTTATTATAGACAATAAAATACAAATTTATTTTAAATTCATTATTATGTTAATCTGAACCATAAATGATTTTTTTTTATAAAATGTAATTTGATAACTTTGTTATACAGCTAATGTGTTATAAAATGTGACACTTGCTTTTGCTTCTTTCAGACAGAACATCGCAAATTTTACAAATAAACTAAAAGTATAGTTAATTTAATAGTCATTATCTCAAGCTTTTTTAACAATTGTATTAAAATTTCTTGCACATTCGAGAATATATTAAAATTATTGCGGCAAAATTAAGCATATTTCATTTTTTTAAGCATTTCTCGTGTGTCTGTAATATTTTTCCGTTTAAGCAGTTGTACACTTATAAATAAATAAACAATTATATCATTATTTAATACCTTAGATAACATCAAACGTTACTTTGTAAACAAATAGTAGAGTAGTCTTCCAATTATTATCCATAAATGGTCAAAGCAGACATAAACAAGATTAAAATCGTATTTCTACGTCAAAAGCTTTCTGAATGCAAAGGAACGCTAAAGCTTTAGTCACCCTTTTCATTCACACACAGTTCTTGACCTCTAGTTCAGTAGTTAGGTAAATATACCCTAATCGTTGGCTACACGTCTACAATTTTACATACAAATGCACGCTTGAACAACTTTGCGACGATATACACGAAAGGAAGTTTTCCTCATTGGTGACTTAAATATAATATCAGTTACTTGAGATAAACTTTTTACATTTTTTCTCAGTAGCTTACTAAAATGATTATAATTATCTAACAATTCTAATGTCCGAAATCTAATGTGAACGATTTATTTCTTTTTTGTAATCTTGTTACTAATCATCGATTACGTTTTCTAGAACTTTTTCATTGCTAAGTATTTACAGTGGATTACCGGTGTATCGTTTTGGACGTACACGTTTGAATATACAATTATTTTAGGAAGATGATGAATAAAGAGTAAAAACTTTGTTTAAACGTTTTTTATTTAAAAGATGGTCGTGTACGCTTAGAAACTTAGTTAATAACTTTACTCGTATTGTTTGCATCCAATAAAATCATATAACGTATGCAACACTGATCAACATAACCTCAACGGGTGACGTTTCTGTGACCTTTCGTGTGTTCAAGAAAATGTTCTGGTAGATTGCTCCCGATACATGAACGTATGTGTTCCGGGACATTTGTTCGCTGGTGAATGGGGGGCATAATGCCTTTTTAGTCAAAAAATATAATAACATTGTTGTGCTCGTAAATAATGAATACTCTTTGCCATTAACGATAGATTGACCAATAGCGTCACAGGATTTCACGGAGTGCTTAAACTAAATTTTCAATCTAAGACCACAAAACTATAGACCGTTAATGAAATGCACTCAAAGAATTTTCCGGTAAATAACCGATAAATATTTTTTAAATATATATATAATTTAGTATTTTTACCCAGGTTGTGTAACAAATCGTGACTCGTCTTTCCTCAACACATCCCCGAACACATTTTTTTTATTAGAAAGAGAAGCCGAAGCAGCGGCGGCCGGTCAATGTGGCATTGGATCAATGCAGTACTTGTATATGCAGGGGCGGCTATATTTCACGAAATATTATTCTATACCATTCACTCATTTTAAATTCTTCATGTTTTTATTGTCTTAAAAATAAAATAAAATAAAATTTTCTAAAATATTTATTATAGATAATAAGTACATGAAGAATTTAAAATGAGTGAATGGTCTAAATGTTATGTTTGAATAATATTTCATGAAATATAAGCGCCCCTGCATATGCAAGGGGTGTATTGATCAAATGCCACATTGACCGGCCGCCACTAAGCCGAAGTGTAAACAACAAAGCCTGGTAAGTTTGAGCATGAGTAAATTGTAGAAACATTTATAAAGAGTTTATTTTATATCATTATTTACATTGCTTAAATTATTCGAAGGCTGTGGAGTCGGGCTGTTTTGGTGGAGTATTCAAATCGCTAAAAACAAAAATGGCGCCACCGCATGCTACTGAGTTTTAAAAAAATGTCGTGTTTTAGCTACGGTTGGAGTCGTCTTATTTCTTTATGACTTTACAGCTCTGCATAATAAAATTATTCGATTGCATAAAATAAATTGATATCTGTGATATAATAAATACTATTTTCTTCCAAGATGGAAAATTTTTTTTGTAACTTTATCTTTAATAAATAAATCCGATTGTGTATGACTACCATTACGTAAAAAAATCATGTTTAAAACTCTTGTGTCGTGCAATTTGATTCATTTTCATATGCTTACAATTTCTTGAGGTTTCAGCGTTCACTACCTGTGTCTGAAATGTGCTGGCTTTCACCTTTTCAATGGCCTAGCAAATGTGGCGCTGGAGAATGAAATGCGGGCTGCAAGATTACGGTTAATGTTTAATTGAGATTTATGGATATAATAAATTAAAAATAAACTATTTTGGCGTAGCATTTTTGTGACAGTAATTGTGTTGTGAATGTTAAATTGTAACATATAGACGCTTTATTCATTGGCTTGCCATTTTTTTCCTATAAAAAAATTGAACTTAATGACAGAGCAAAATACTACTGCAGAATTGTTTTCGATTAGCTAGCACATTATTTTATTGAAACGAGAATTCGCAATAAGGAATTCTCTTTTATGAAAAAAATGGCAATAAATTTAATCCAAGTTTACAGATATTAGCCTCGCATTCGATATAAAAGTGTGCTTTTTTTTTTTAAACAGAAAGTGTTTTGTTTTTTTGAAATGGTGTTAATAATCATTAAGATTGATGAAAGATATGAAATCCACATATTAGGTAAGTAAAAGGGATTTGCTGATACAGTTTTTTAAGTTACATACAAACTTGAGCAACTAATTAACTAATTAATCATTATATTACAAAATAAATGACAGATTTGTGTATGTATAAAAAAATACTTTATACTTTTTAAACCCATTTTCCGGTCTATAGCGATTTCATACATCTTTTTGTTCCTGTTTTGTATCATTTTTTCGACCGGCTTGTTTTTGAGTCGAACTCTTCAAATTGAAAATCAATTAAATCAATAACAAGATAGCTGATCTAAGACGAACATAATTCAAATAAATTTTATGGAATCTGCCTGATAAAAGTTGTTTTATTGCACCTTACAAAGTCATTTGATTGAGTATTAATAGTAAACAATATTTAATGGATGTATTTTATGTTATAAATTTCCTTCCACCCTTCGTTTTCTCAAAACGAGCATAACAAGAGCGATTAGCTTACCACTAGTTCTGATCTTGCCTTATCCTTACATCCATTCTCTTTCCAGAAAAGAGAGGTTGAGCAACTGAGTAACAAACAGTTTTTTTTTGTTGAGATACCTCTATTAGGAGGCTATAATAAAGGGTCCGCCAAATAACTTTTTTTTTTTTGAAAATGCAATAAAAAAATACTACTGAATATTTTCTCAAATTTCTTTTTTTATTTGAAAGTACAATCCTTCCGGTTAATAATGAAAAATAATTTCATTCAAATGGCTGCCTCGGCTGGCCATGCAGTAGCCTACACGATCGGTCCAATTTTTAAGCACATTATCGATTGTGTGCAGCTGTATTTCACCAATGGCTTCACGAATATTGTCCTTTAAAGCGTCAATTGTCTCTGGCTTGTCGGCGTAACACTTATCTTTGACGGCACCCCACAAATAATAGTCCAGCGGTGTCAAATCACAGCTCCGAGGTGGCCAAACGACATCAGCTCTGCGGCTGATAATGCGATCTTCAAAAACAGGGCGCAAAACATCGAGTGTAGCTTCGGCTGTGTGGCACGTAGCGCCGTCCTGTTGAAACCAAATGTTGCCAATATCCTCCTCTTCAATTTTTGTGAACAAAAATTCGTTCAACATGGCCCGATAACGATCGCCATTGACTGTAACGGCCACTCCTTGCTCATTTTCGAAGAAAAATGGCCCAATTATGCCTCTGGACCAAAATCCGCACCAAACAGTGACTCGTTTTGGGTGTATCGGCTTTTCAATGTATGCGTAAATTTTGCTTGTTTACATACCCGCCAAGATCAAAATGAGCTTCATCTGAAAAGATGATTTTTTTGGCAAAATCGGCATCTTCTGTAAGTCGATCGCAGGCCCACTTAGCAAAGCGAAAACGCATTGGATGGTCAGTTGGCTTCAACTCCTGAGCCAATTGGACTTTGTATGGCGTCATACCAAGGTCTTTATGCAAAATTCGTCTCAATGATGTCTCCGAAATGTTCAATTCTTGAGAACGACGGTGAATTGATGTTGATGGCGCTTCACGCACACTTTCTGCCACAGCAGCAATATTCTCGGGTGTACGCACTGTTTTTGGCTTTTCACGCTTTGGTTTATCGATGAGGATGCCAGTTTCTTTCACTTTCTTCACAAGATAACGAACATACGGAGCTGACGGTGCTTCTTTTCTTCCAAAATCCGTACGCAATTTTCGCACACATTCTGCAACATTACCATGATTTTCAAAGTAATGTCGCAATATTTCCCAGCGTTGGTCAAGCGTATACACAACCATATTCGTTCAGCGGAAGGATAAAACTAATTATCTGTCAAATCAGACATGAGCTAAGTGTTACCATTCACGAAAAAAGCACTAGTTGAAAAAAAAAATGTTAGATGGCGGACCCTTTATATTTTTTTATATATGTATGTACAAAAAAAATGCTATAATTTTGAAATATCTTTTAGTTTGTTTTAGCAGAAAACAGTATTATATTCGCACAATATAACATACTCACAGAATCGTTTTGAAATCGTTTCATTACAATTATTAGAATTATAAAGATTCATATTTTATTTATATCATAAACAGTTAATGAATTCATACTTTAAGTTAGTCGTGAAATAGTCAAAATTGTAAATTAGACGTTACCAACCTTAAAAATAGAAAAGTCCATGAAAACAAATAAAGAGTAACATTTTTTTTATCTTACACGCCATGCCATTCAATCTTTTTGTTTGACGGTCAATGCGCTATAAAACCTATTGTTTAATGTTACCTCGCCAAAAGTTGTCAGTTACCTAATCACTAATCCAAACAATACTAAAAAGCGATTCTGTACAACGTGACCCTTCTTTGACGCTTCTGTGAAACAATCAAAACAAAGCTATGTGAAACTCATTACATACGTAATTGTGTACGAAAAAAGGAAAATCACTTGTAGATATTGCATAGTACAACATAAATGTACATGTATTAACATATTAAAATATTTCTTGCGTAAGTCCTCGAGTTACGTGAATTCGTATTTACATATTAAAATAAATATTATATTCACATGTGAGAGATGTGTCCATTGTTCGACAAATGAATCAAGGTGTTATACATATGTACATCTAAAAAGTATTTCCTACGAAATGCATTTAAGCATAATTCTAGGACGTTTATAAATCTCGGTGACGTCTGAAATGAAATTGAAATATCTTTCATGAGTAATAAATAATAAGTATGGAAGAAGTTGACAGTGTAATTAGCGAACTAGTCAAAATGATCAAAATCTAAAAAAAATAGGCGTTCGTTAATGTAATCGACAATAGTTATTTAACGGAAATTAGCAATGTAGTTTTTATAGAACTTATAGACCACAGAAATGTAGATTTTTTCAGAAAAAAACAGCAGAATCAATTTCAAACCAAGAAGTTGGCTGAAAAAATAATATGATAGAGATTGTATTAGTTGACTTAGAAGCTCAAGACCCCGATTTCAAACCATTTTCGAAAGTGTCAAAAGAAGTGAATGATGGTATTGCATGCTGTACAGAAAAGAAAAAAAGGTAGATGGTAAACACTACAAGACCAGTAATTGAATAAGAATGATAGTTTGTTTTTAAATGTATGTACGTATCTGAATTAATAAGAAATTCTTTTACATTTTTTATGTATGTATGAATGTTTACTTTATTTTCCACTATCCACTGAAACTAGCAAATTTTATTTCAAAACTTACTTGATTTTAAGCTTTATTCGACCCACGCGATTTTCCGAATTAATATAGTTCTTTTTGAATATGTTTTAAAATACATATTTAGCCTTTAACAGTATAACACCAAAATAGTATTTATACGATATACTTTTTAAACTTCTATCATCGGGAAAATACTTACAAATCAATATATAAAAAAATCAAATGAAATATTTTCATTTTTATGTTCTTCCACGTTAGCAGAGTCAATTGAAAAAGTATGCTAGATAGAAAATATATGGAGTTAACACTTTGGGCTTGCGTAATTTTTCAAAAATGGTGGGACTCTCACCCTTCAAATCATAAAATTAACAAGGCAAAGTGATTGGCTAACTACTAATCCTATTTCTCCATCTATACTGTCTTCTAAAATAGAGAAGTACTCAGTGAACTCATTCATACTCAAATGCTCACAACTGACTAACAAGCAGTTTTCATAAAAAAAAACTTATATTGAAATACCTCATGCCATGTGCTCTAGATTGATAAAGGACATGGATTAGAAAAAAAAACTTGAAAAGAAGTGAGTTCTGGCACCTTATTTTTTTTTAAAAGCACTGCAAATAGCTATTATAATATGTTCAATCTATCACTAATGCCGGAGTGGACCTCTTCTACTTCTATCTAAATTTCTCCTTCCTAAACTGTTTAGTTTTCTCTTTTTTCGATTGCTGGCACTCAGAATTTATTAGTTCTTCTCGCCCGCCTTCAAAATACGGTGACTTAGCACAAACTTTCAACCATTTTTACGAACCAGAATCTTCCATGCGAACTTAAATATTTAACCCAACTCTGTGTTTTTTTAATGATTGAAAATACCGTCATTTTTGTTTTTGATTTATCTATTTTTTTAACATCTAATAAATAATGACACATGATTTTATTGTAGCATGTAGCAAGCTCTATGACTTACGTCCCAATGCCACTTAGCAATTAAGGGTTTTGAACTTCTGAATAGACATTTTTAATATTTATAATACAGCTATTCATAGATAAACGTATTTTTTATTATTTATTCTTTAAGTTAACAACTAATCTGATGACAATCTAAATACCGTTAAATTCTCTGATAAGACATATTGACTAACCAGTTTACGACTAGACTTACTGTATTACAATCATTGTTAAAGAATTATACGAACTGCAAGTTGAAAGCCGATATGGCTTGTTTACAATTAACACATTAAGTTTCTTGATTGTGATGAAAATATTTAAGTAGTTTTTTTTTATTTAATCAGTTATTTTTTTATTTGAAATTTTACAGAATGGTTTGTTACTCTTCTGTAAAAAAAAACCTAAAAGTGTTGGACAATACATTTTCAATCAACAAATATCGATAAAACACCATCTTCAAACTTTTTGTCCAATTTACAATTCAATTTCGAAAAATTTTACTAGGTTTCAATTTAAAAAACTACTCGTTTGCCGAAAATTGGTTGGAACTTTGTCACATTTGATACATTATTTGGAGAAACCTGTAAATAAATATTTGACATGCGGTAATTGATAAAATTCTCTCGTGTTTTAAAAATAGCCGCCACTACACCAACTACCGCCACTGTAAGAATGTTCTCGAAATAACAAGAAAACCGTTAAAATTTTCTCAAAAAAATATATTGAACGGTAAATACGAATGCATAGTGATCACGTGTCATTTGTTGTTTTGTAGCTAACTGTATTTATTCTATCGAAAATCTCAGTCTTCTGCAAGGGCTCGGCGGTAAAGTTGTGATTTGGCTTTTCGTTAAGCACTTTGTTAAGAAATGGTTAAATTTTATTTTTCGATTAAAAACAAAATTAATTGAATATGCATGAAAGTTACGTTTAGTTTGTAATAAATAACATATTTGGAACACTTTAAAGTAAGTTTAAATCTTTAATTAATATTTTTTAAGTGATAAAAATAGAAAATATTGCGTGGCGGTGATTGGACCCATTAATTATTATATGGGAACCAAATACCGCCACCCCTGGCGGTAATAGAGTTTGAAAACATTGAATTTTTTAATGTAAATTATAAGTATTTAATACATTTTTCAAATATTAAAGTGAACAACACAAGTTATATTTGTGTTGGTCCAATCACCGCCACTTCTACTGTACATTGCTCATCCCGTAAAAGCATCAGCAAAAATATAGTGGCGGTAATAGGGCATTGGCCATGGCGGTGATAGGCTCCACATAAACACATACAAAAATGCAAATTTAAGCTTGATAAACTTAAATATTGCAATATTTTTCATATAATTTATAAAGAAAATGATTAAATAAGCATAATTTGTTTCAAAAATACCAATGCCGTAATAATGTAATTGATAAAATACAGCTTTAATTTAATTGGCGGTAAAAGGAACCATAATCGGTAATTGGGTCATTATTTTACCTTAATTTTCAGATATTAAAAATTTATGAAATATGGTTGGCACAAAAAAATGTTTATACTCTGTGGGAGTTCCGTACTGGCAATAAGTAAAAAATATAGTATGCCACGTACCACATTGCGTGATAAGATTAGTGGTAAGTATAGGGAATGAGCTAAGTCAGGATTTCCAATAATGAAGCCTCAGTTACAGGACTCTGTCGCAGAACTCACCAAAACTCTAAGCAGAGAAAATCCATTTACTGGTGGAAGACCTGGAAAGAAATGGTTTAGCTGTTTTTTAAAAAGACATCCGGAATTGGTGCAAAGAGTTTCACAGAACCTTACTTCGGCCCGATCAAAATTAACAGAGAGAAACATCAAGAATTGGTTTCAAAAAATTAGGACCTACTGCCGGTATATAAGCACCCACGACTTACATTAAGTAGTTTGATATTTGATTACTTATAATAAATACTTAAATATTTAATTTTTATTTTAGACGAGACATTCTTCGATATTTTAGAAAGCAAAATAGTGCCTTTCTTATTAACAGAATTTCAAAGTTCTTCTTCGGATTGGGACGGTGATCTTCAGCACAAAAGTTTATTTGAATTGTGGCACAAAATAAGCATCAATAAGGATCCGCTTTCTCGTATGACCAACGATGTAACCAATCTGGACGAAAGTTTTCGGTTCAAAGAAGGTGACGTTATTGACCTGAACGTTTTAAATGATGGTACAGTCTTAATAGCTGATGACAAAAAAATGAAAAAACTGGCAACCCCACAGAAGCAGCTTACACCTAATCCGGTACCTCACCAGGAAAATTCAAATGATACAATGTACCCAACGCCGTTTAAGAATGCATTGTATTAGCCAGAAGCTGCGCCACAGTCTAAAAAGTTAATAAATTTGAAGGTCACTCCTGTTGTAGCAACTTCAAAAGAATTCCTTGCACATCTTCGAAATCAAAAATTGGACAAAGACATGAAAGAAAAGGATATAGCTGAGAGACGGCTGAAAAGAAAATTAAGATTCGATGAAAAGGCAGCAAAACAACAGAATTCTGCAAAAGTGGCTAAAATACACAAAGAAATTATGGCATCATTTGATACTGGCGATTACGTTGTTGTGACCTATGAAGGCGAATTGTTTCCCGGTCTCGTTATAGGTAGCAATACAACCGATAATGAAGTGCAAGTTAAGACCATGACAATGGCAGGGTCAAACTGGAAGTGGCCTGCGATCGACGATATTTTAAATTACCCTGTTGCAGATATTGTAAAAATTTCTACGCCAACGTTGACTAATATTAGGGGCTTTTATTCCGTCCCAGAAGTGGTATCTTTAAAAAAGAAGTAATACTTAACCTACTTGCCTAATTTCATCATAGTATGTACTTATTTATGTAAGTACCTATTATTTATGTGAATGCCAATGAAGGTGCAATTTTTTATTTACAAGAATGTGATTTTGATTTTTTTTTTGTATTAGGAATGTGTTTTTTTGTATAAATAATTTAAGTACATACCTAGGTATAATAGGAAACATTTAAACATAAGTACATAAATAAAATGAATTTAATTCGAACAAACATTATCTTTAAACATGTTTAAAATGGCTTTAAATTCATATGGCGGTAGTTGGTTCCTGCTTTGGCGGTAATTGGATAAAAAAAATAATTGGGTGGCGGTAATAGGGAACAATTCTTCAATGAAAAAACTTTAGTTAATTAATTATATATAAAGCTCATCCTCACTATTGCTTTATACTTAAATAGGCGATAAATAACAGTATAGAATTAAACAAGAAGTTTATGTTTTCGTTAAGAAATATAAGAAATACACACAAATTTCTTAAATCAAGCTACTAATGTGGCGGTAGATGGTGCCTTACCTATATAAAAAAAAACTTTACTTGTGTTAAAAAATAATTTAACACACATTTTAGCTCGGTTAACAGAATATGTTTTTTCGAACAATAAAAGGTCACCAAAAATGTAGATATTTTGCCTTAAATTTGTACCAGGTTAACCTGAATCAAAATCCGTATTAAGCTCATATTTTTTCAACAGCGACTTGATCCAAACCGATTCTTTTATGAAGTATTGTCCGTTATAATACCTACTCTATTGAATAAGTAAGGTATGAAAGATGTGGGTGCAATATCAAATGTAACAGTTTTTCAAATGGATTTTCATCCAATTTTCTCGACAAGTCGTATGTAAATTCACCCTTGGTCGTTGAATATAGACTTTATTATATATTTATATAAGAAGAAGCGTATAATCGGTTCTTTAGATAAGGGTTGACAGGTGTCCGCATGACCACGCCATTTTGGCAGTGGATACAGCGTTCGTCATTCGGCAAAATAATCGAATTCAGAATACATATTCGCACAAAAAGTAAACAATTCATGAGGGGAAGGGTTATATAGTGCTTTAAATAATTCAAGCGTTCCGTTAAATTTATATACAACAGTCGCACAACAAATGTGGTACGAATTTTATTAGCGTTGCAAGAAATCTCTTTTCAAAAATAAGCTATAATTTTATCTGTCATTCTAGTAAACAATTGAATATCGATTATTCTAAGCATAGGCGAAAACAACATAGACATTCTTTATTCAAACTATTGGAAAACTATCTCTTTATTGATATTTTTTTTCTTTATGATACTTAAGTTATCATTGAGCTGTCTAATAAAAGCATGGACAAAGCCTATTCTAGATGTAAGACTTTGTCACAAAAATCAAGAGTGGATTTTGAAACATTTTGATTACTTTGTAGTTCTTATTGCTTGGCTTAAAAGAAGTATATTTTTTTAAGATTGCCTGATCGAATTGGCACATCCTAATTCATATTTTAAAATTATTTATTAGAATAACACGATTTTTAAAACAATAAAAAGTACAATTAAATCTGCTCTAGGTTGATCTTGTATTTTTCAAACTTTTTTTACTAGTTGTATGATTTTTTTTTAATATTTATGTTTTTAAACTAAAAATAACAAATAATGATTTTCTTTTGATTGTATGTACATTATGTGAATTACATTATAGCTGATATGAATGATTTTTTATTTTATTTTAACAAGCTCACATTTTAGGTAGTCGTTATAAATGACAAAAACATTTCAATTAATATTCACCCAACAATCTTTTATTTATAAAACATTTCTACTTTTTAATGTCACCAAATTTCCTAGTCGTGCTCACTTTATGCAGAGAAATTACTAAACTTACACAGCTTTATTCAAATATTATTTTATGTCAAGATACGAAACTAAATTTATTGAAATCCGGGAACGTTATCGAATCAAAATCGATTTATTGTTCGAAAACTTAATAACCACTCCTTGCCACTTCGTTTATCTGAGAATCCATTTTAGAATAAATTAATTATTGATATTCAGAGAGACTGGTATTACCAACCAGTGGTTTAAGTTTTGTTTTGCTTCTCTGTGTGACATATCGTCGTCAATTTTCTACAAACATGTAAATCAACTTATGTCAGTATTGAATGTTTATATATAATGAATTCAGAATTCAGAACATTCCTTTAACTCGTATTCCAGAAAAAAAGTATGTCATGCTTTATTTAACCAATGTAACACAAAAACGTTGGCAAAAAATAATATGGTCATGTGCTATGTTTAGCATGAAGGAGAGGATGGCATGAATGGAATCGTCTTTGCTTCTTTCCTTATTAAATTCCTCAAAGAAATTTAGGAAAAAACTTTTACAGTGGTGATATATAGCGAAAGAAAGCGATAACGTTAGAATAAAGTACATTTATTACATGTGTATCCTGAAAGCTTGTAATTTTTAAAATACGAAGTTGAATAAAATTAACGACGATATGTGTTTGTGATATTTTTATTATTTGCTTGTATTTCAACAAAACTTTCATTAATTATGTCACCACTTTTTTAATGATACACAAAATTTATCAGTTGAAAAAATTTACTTATAAAATTTAAACAAAAATTAATTTGTTTTTTTCGATAGATTCGGTGGTAACTTTGTGGAAGCTAATTTTTAATTTCAAATAAAATTTGATCATTTTATTTCACTTGTTGTATTGCAAAATTGTATACGTATTTCGTCTCTTTGAGAAGCATCATCAGGCATAACATCGCAAAGTTAACGAATAAACGAAACATTAAAGAACAGTAGCAGTTTTGTTGTGCCTTTTCAAAGTATTTTATACGAAGTTTCGTCATAAATGTCATAAAATCTGATTTAATAATTATAAAATATTTACTATCTATTTATTACTTCGTAAATTGTACAAAGATATTTTTTTCATCGATTTCTGTATGATAAATGATTCTTTTGTAGGGTATATTATTCTGATATTAACTTTTTACCCCTGCCTGATGTAGACCAAGTTAGGTAACTGAATTATAAAGTCGTCGGCCAGATATGGAAAGCAGTGCATAATAATTAGGATTATATAGAAGGCAGTGAAATGGTTTATTTCACTCTCGCTTTGCAGAGCTTTAAACGGATTTGATTATAAAATAAGCTTCAATAACATCAAGAAAATAATAAAATTAAAAACAGTAGGAAATATTTAATTTGATATAACCACCAATTCAAATAAAACCAAGAAGTTAAGATGTTGTCGAAAACTTGTTTTAATATTTAAAAAAAATAACAACATAGTGGTAAAAACTCAGTTCAATGATTATAAGTTATCAAGGTTTATTAATTAGACAATTTTTGCAAAGGTACTAATATCAGATGATGATTTTTCATTGTACATTTTTTGTTATGTGTTTCCTTTCAAGTTGACTGTAGAATGTATCGTCTATTTTGTGTTCATAAGCACAACGCTGTAATAAAAAATAGATATTTTGCTACACAATTCATTTTTTTAATGATACATATATAATAGTAGAGATTAGGGCATATAATCCCGGACCTTTTTTGTGATCCCGGGATACCGGTATTGATGATTGTTATGTCCATGTCCGCTCCCAATGTGAAGCATATGGCCTGTTAATGGAGGTATCTCAACAAAAGTTTTTCTACTAGAACTTTTTGTTACTCAGTCACACAGCCTCTCTGTTTCTAAAGAAAGAAGTATGAACAGAAGAATAAGGCTAGGACAGGACTAGCGGTTAACTAATCGCTACGCACAATAATTGAAAGTTCGGAAGGTTCGGAGGGAATTTTTAGACATCACACCCATGCCTTGGAACAGAAATCGATAAATCGATCAAAAAAATGCTGTTCGTACTGTTACTTGCACCCGTGAGATCCGGTACAGAAACCAACTACGCTAACCGCTGCGCCATAAGATTCAACAAATTTACCATAAATTTAATTTTTTTACATATTACTAATTTTAATACAAAAAAATAATTGGCGTTACAGCTGGTGACATTTTTTTACATAAGCCACAGCTTTTTGTGAGCATTGCCAAAAAAAGTATTAACAGATTCCAGAATTATCCTCAACTCAAAGACCTTTTTTATTAGGTCCATCATTTGAAAAACTTTCAAGTTTCATTCATTGATAAAGATTTTCGAGACAAATTTCATATTCTGAACTCAGATACCTCTTTTTTAAGCTACATCCTATCAAAAAGTTACGTCTGCCAGTGAGTGAAGTGTTCCAGCTCTGTTGAGCTATATATAGTTCTGTTATAGTGAATTCCTAAATCCCGGGATCAGGGACTCCTGATCCCCGTATTGGAAGCCTTAGTAGACACTATGCGAATATTTTTTTACATAAAAACTGTTTCGGTTATCTGCTTTTATTTTCTCAAATGTAACTGCGCTCGACACGACAAACTTGCATTACCCCCACAAAAAAAACAATTTGTCTATATTGTTCAATGCTCACCATACTGCCATAACCATATTAATGTAAAATATCTATTTTTCAACTGGAATGATTCGGCTATAATAACCTTAAATTTCAAAAGCTTTTATTCATTATGCGCAGCAAAGAAAAAACATACTGCAGTAAAATTCCGTGAGGTAATTGTATTGAAAAACTAAAGTATACAGACTTCAATTTTCCGGTTCTCTATAAGTAAAAAAAAACTAACCAAACTTTCCACTGGCGTACAGAACGATTTTTCATACACTTATACATTGAAGTATTTTCATATAAAATATTGAAAAAAAAAAAAATTGTAATACTTTGTGGCATTCTTTTGTGCACTTGATAGACCTCAACAATATGGACTGTGCGGCTTTGCTATTATTTTAATCTTTTGCGAAATGAACATTATAGACATAATCAAGTGAGTAAACAAAAACACCTCTAAACGATAAAAAAAACTAATGCTGATAATTAATAACCAAATTGTGATATTAGTACCAAAAAACCATACTTTTTAAAAAACAAAAAATGTATGTGTATAATTTACATTGATAGTTTCAAATAATTTAAATATTTTATTTATAAAAATCATAACCAGTTGACAGTGCCACCTTTCAACATATGCTTAGTTTGCTTGGTGCGAACGATGCGCCTACCAAGGAAAAGACAGTGTGTGCGTGTGTGCTGCGTTGAGGACAGATACATCAAGACTTATAAACATTTATTATTACAATATAATAATATGCCCAGTTGTTTATTATATCTTTAAAACTCATGGATGACATATTTTAATGGTATGTATACAAATTAAGGAAGAATTATTATTATAGTAAAAGAGTAATTAAAATAGATTTTTTTTTAAATAAAGATACGCTTCTGAGTACAAATCGATTATTAAACATTTTTTTAATCAACGTTCGACAGTTTTAAGACGAGGATATAATATTCTTATAAATATAAATAATAAAATACGTACTAAAGAATATTTTTTTTATCATCGATAATTTTTGGAATTGTTTCTTTTAGTTATGCTTTACAATATCATCCCTCGTAATAATTTGAAGCGAAGAATTCGTTAGTCTCTGAAAATATTTGCTTAATTTAAACTGCCATGCCTTCGTGCCCCAGTTAAGCGAAGAAAATACCCACCACCTAACGAGAAAACGAGGAAAGAAGAGGAAAAAAATGAATACACACTCTTGTATTAAAAGAATGGAATGCCGTCTTCTAAGACATACTTACAACTTTTCTCTTGTACTTTCGAGCAAGACACAATGCAATGCACTGCTGTAATGCTTCTGAAATTAAATTCTTAGTCAAGATTTTTTGAGCTTTAACTGTGTAGTATATATACGTGACAGAGATAAAAAAAAATACTTTTTACAGTGCCACAATTATTATGGAAGTTGATCATTTTATTAATTAGCTACATGAACAACACTAGTAATCATTATAGACAGCTAATAAGGTTCCGTTAAAGCAGAAAATTACGGATTTATACTGATTTTTGTCGATTTATTTCATTTTCATCATTATTGGCTTTAAGTTGATTTCTATATTCTTTTTTTTAGATTAGTGTTGTTTTTACCTTATTGAATCCATTTTATCACAGTAAAATTATCCGGAAACTTTTGGCAAATTACATTGAATATATTGCAAACTAAATATTTCTAACAATAAGTGTCAAGTGTGGAATAACTCTAATACACGAAATGAGCGCATTTCACAGTTGAAAAAAAGACTACAACATTGCAATGGCACAACGTAAGAACAAACTACGTTTATTATCAATTCTTCGGAAACCCAACTTTTCTGCAGCCGAGATGTAAATTTTTGCCAAGCTTTGATTGAAGATAATGCAAGAGAAAAATATAAATGAATAAGCAAAATTCTTTAACAATTTTGTTTCACTGTTGATGAAAAATAATATAAATTGCCATGTAATATAGAATATTTCCAATAGTAACAATATTAAAGTAAATAGTATAAAAGGGAAAATATAGGGACTTCAAATACATTTTTTGCAGCAGTTATTAAGTGTGTATGTTGTTTTTAATTGGTACATTGATATAATAACAGCATATTATAAAACACAACAATTATAAATACCAATTCCAAGATACGGATTTCATCAAATAAGATTTGTAATTGAATAACTAAGATACAAGTTTTGGAAAAACTCAAGTTTTATAGTTATTTATCAAATACAAACAATGATAGCGGAAAACAAAAAGAAGGCTGAAAAGCAAACAATTAATAGAAGCATTTTCTTAAAAGGATTAAGAAATAATTTTCTACGAATATTGTAAGAAGTGTTCAATATTTATTCAACTTTTTTTGTTTATCCATCAACATTGCTTTTTATATCGCTATTTATCGAATAGTGATGAGATAAATACCGGATAATTTTGAAAGACCATTACAGAAAAGTTATGTGTTAAAAAACACATTGGTTTGAAAAAAAACAATTATTATTTGACATAGGCTAAGGCAGGCGTTTAATAAACAAAATGTTACTTTACGTTACGTCTTACGAAATCAAAGCGGCTCGCTGCAGCGTGTTTTTCGCAGGCGGAATCCGAGACGAAAAAGCCAGAAAAAATAATTTAAACATACTAAAAAATGCTTAGTCTCTTTATTATATTGATTGGTAATATCTACTAGCTAGAATGATCTGATGGTATACAGATATGTTAAACGGAAATATTTGAAAAAAAACAACTCGTAGTCGGAGTCGCCTTTTTTTACCCGACTCCACAGCCTTGCAAAATACTTCTAAGCAAGACCAATGCAAAATAATTATGCACCAGAGAATTATTGATAGAAGTTGAATCTTACACTAGGTGGACATTGAAATAAATGCGTGCATCTTTCAATTAAAATAATTTTACATGTAAATTAAACTACTAGTGAGAAAGAAGCAAAGTTGGTATCAGTTTCCTATGCTAGCTACTTTCTGATTCAATCTAATGATAAAATGAGAGACATAAACCTTGGGGTTATAACTTCAATTAGTGTTTTTGACGCTGAAACTTATCCAAGTCGAAAATTCGGGTGGAAAATTTTCAAAGAGGCATTAAAATATTGCGTAACAGTATCCCCTTTACCAGTGGTGTAACCAATTACAAGCGTAGGGTGGATTGCCTTGTGAAGATCAACAAACCACGACTGTTTGATATTTTATAAAATTGACCCAGAACTAAACTAGCCTTTATAACGGTTACATGAAATTTAGATATTTACGGTGGATTCACAACCAATTTTTTGTACATTCATTTTCAATATGAAATATTGTAATTAATTAACATTATATGTGAGTGTGACACGTATATTTTTATTTGATAATGGTATATGAGCTTAATACAGATGAATTTAATAAATCATTGAGTTTTAATGGAAACAACTTCAGAATAATATTTACCAGTATTTTGGTATCTATTTTTACTTTTATCAATTGATTATTAATCATCGTCTGTAAAGAAAAAAAATAGTATACATTTCACTGTGTTGAAGCATTAATTTATATTTAAATAAAATAAAATGATTTCTTGAATTATATGTCGACTTTTTCTAAGTTCATCAAAAATATATTAGATCAATTTGAGATAAATGACATTTTAGTGGCGGTTGATAAATCTTAATCAATCCAGAAGCTTAGAATCTAGTCACATATTATTTAACACTAGATAAAACATGATTTATAATTTATTTATATTCTATTATTTATCGTAGATTAACCACTTCAAAAAACAAAAATCTAAAGATGAGGAGCAAACATTCAAAAAGTGTTTTGTTACACAAATACAGAGCTTGGAAAATGATGATTCGAGTGTTGGGGACATCACGGTTTGCTTGAGTGTGTCAACTTTATGATTTCATTTTATATGAAAAAAAACCGGTTTTGAAAACTAATTGAGATTACCATTCATAGATTTTATATATTGCCTATCAGAACTGATATTAAACGAAATTTTTCAAAATTTGTGACAAATCACTTTTTGAATGTTTGCTCCTCATTAGTATGAGCCTCCATTATTATTTGGATCTGGACGACAGATTGATTAAACGGTACAATTTACGACATTTAAAATTATAAATATCAATACTGGTATTGCCAACACCTGGACCCCGATATTACGACTAGGGCATCCAATCCCGGGATTCGGGATCCCGTTCAATTATCTGATCCCGAAATCTCGGGATTGATACGGTCGCGATCCCGGGATGTCGGGATTGAATAGAATTCGGTAAATAAATAGAATTTGGTAAATAGTTTTATAATTCTTCGTATGATATAATTATTATACAATATTTTTAATTATAAAAATATATTTTTGGATCACTACAATCTGTCAGCATATTAAATGAAGCTACCTAAGGTCAATTTTAGAAGAAAGTATATCAAAAAAATTCACGTGTTATGTCTTAAAAACATTTTGATACATGAGACATTCTGGTCGCTTAGAAGAGCTTTTACTGATAGACTGACTTTTCACCACCGTTGAGTCTTAATGTCGTATCTACTTTTCTCGTTTTCCCGTAACTTTTAATTATATTGAATATTAGGATTTAATTTTATTAAGTATTTCTCGCAAATGCTTGTAGTACAAAAATTACCTGTTTTTCCCACCTAATATCTCGTGAATATATCAAATGTTTGATAATTTATAAATATATAGTTATAAATTATATAATTCATCTTTTGGGATAATTTTGACGCCCTGGCATCCGTCTGCCACTGCTTATAACGTCATCCTTCAACAGAAAGTTAAGTTCGGTTGTAAAGTATTAATTACTTTTGAGTAAAGATGGCCCTAGGATAACTCTATAAAGTTTTAACCAAATCGCTAAACTTACCCAAGTATGGAATACATTGTGATATCATGGCAACGTAAAATTAATACAGCATGTAAGTGCATATTACAATGTATAAAATCTTCAACCCTGGTATTGGATATTATTAATATTAACCCCTAGATTTAGCAACGGACCCCTTGTAAAGCAAATAAGTAAATTATTATGATTCTCAGTTTTTTTTTAATTGGCGTAGTGAGTGACCGGGATACGAGCTTGAATATAATGATTGCATCTTGAAATGTTACATTTTTCACATAAAAATACATATTTTCAATTACATATATCGACTGTTGAAAGGAAAAGGGACATGACCCATAGTTTTTTTCAGAACCGTTTTTTTCGATAATCATAATGTTCATCACACGTTCTATCAAAAGGATGTAAGCTGTAAATGCCAAATTAGTATCTAAATTTAGCTTTTTAGTTTGAAAAAAGGTGGGCTTGTGAAAATTAAAACCAAGAAAAAAGGCTAAAAAAAAGGTTTATCTTAAATTAATATTAGATTTTTTCAATTAAACACCAGTTTAGAAGTCTTCGTGCACTTCAAGGTTGTGTTTATTTCATAATTTGGATATGGCCCAAAATCATCAAAACACGTTTTTATACCTCCTGTAAAATTTACTGTGTGTGGGTTACGTCCTTTTTCCTTTCCACAGTCAATATGATAAAAAATATGACATTATTTTAGAGAGTTTTTACCGGGTTTTATAGCATTTTTTCTTGCTAATGTAAGACACTGCATATTTTAAGGAAATTTCAGAAAACTGTATTACAAATAAGAATAAAATATGACATAGAAATATAATTCTAAATATAATTTTAAATTATATCGTAATTTATTTAATGAAAAGTATATTTGGTTAACAGGACAGTAAAATAATCTTTTACTTAGATTTGTTTCCATTATGGCTGCGATTGGAGCCTCAAAATGTGCCCCCCTTGGTGACGGAGAGCGGCTCTCTCAAGAATCATCCCTACAGCTTTTAATCCCTAAAGTAAACATTACAGAAATGGCTTTCTTGTGAATATAGCTTCCCACCATTTCAATTGAAAGGAATGTCTCAATTTCGGTTTAATTACTTCGCTCGACTTATAGACCTAAACATTGTGGTACGTCTGTATTACATAAGATATGTTAGACAAGACAGAGGAAATGAAGAAACTCGACTGTTGTGTTCTCGTATTTTCTTTATTAATGTTGCCGTACAGCTTTTAAATTTAAGGCTACATGAAAATATGACAGTCGTATTTAGATATTGCAATACCAGACGAATATAGCAATGCCGATATTTCGTTATTTCATATTAAATACAGGTATTGCAAATATCAATACCTTTCTTTAAAAAAATGTTTAAATAAAGAAAAAATGTACAGCTAACTGTAAACACAATACTGGAAGAGAAAATCAAAACGGTACCTATTTCAATAGTTCATATAAAATACTATTATAATAATTTACGGGTGAGTTTTATACTATAAATAACTGTTTCTTAAAATGATTTTATATCATTGAATGGCTCAACAATCCTAGAAGCTGTCAATATTGATACAACTCTTATCAAATTCAAAATAGTTTAATCGCGAAAAGGTTTATTAAAATATTTGATGATGTCTATAAATTCAAAATTCAATTTTTGTTGATTTTCAACACTGAAACACTGGTATTTTTTACATTTCAAAACCGGTATTTCGGTTATTTTAATAACAGCGTGATTTTCGGATTCGTTTATACCGGCAATGCAATCTTCAGTCAGCGTGGATGTGTTTTTAGTAATACGTTATTTATACTCATAATTAATTTACAGTTCCCTTATTTTTAAGGGACATATGTACATTGAAAGTAACGAAATAAATTATATCAGGATACAATGCGACGGCGATTGGTATATTTTGTTTTCTTAGTATGTAGTTTGATATACAATAATATGATGGAGGAATTGAATATTACATATTACGAATAGACATTGGAATATAAATAAAGAGGAGAATATATTCGAATATTCGTTTCGAATTCCTAGTATCAATCGACCGCCATCTATTAGGCTTATAGTTAATGTATGTAAATAAAATTATATACAATTTCATCTAGCTTTGATGAGTCGACCCTGCAAATCAACCCTTAAAGGTTATCTTTCCGCACCAGTTATCAACTCGTATCTTTTGGTTGCACACGACTTTACTTATCGCGCTAGGGCAGTAGGTAATTTCTCTTAAGTGCCACGATAACGTTTGTGCATAAACCAATCCTAAAAATAAATGGGGGTAAAATACTAAGAACAATATTTATACTGACAACATTGTTACAAATTTGTATTTTCGATAAACTCAAAGGTTGTTTTGTGGAAATTATTTATAGTATGAGATTAAAATTGATAACTTTATTTTTCAAATGTTTGTATTCCTGGGTGCGACACGTGCTTTGATACCAGTGGCGGTTCCTGACCTAAAATCTTGGGTGGGCTAGAGAAAAGCATATTTCCACTTCACCTTATACATTAATCTACAAGCAAATTAACAAATACTACGACACTACTGCAATGCATAAATTATTATATAATAAAATCAATGCTAATGTAAGTAAGAAATATTAAAAAATTCATACGGGATCTTAAATCTCTCTCTTAAGTCTCTTTTAAAGTGAAAAAACAAGTACTAACAGCAATACAGAGCTAGCTGTCAGTGAGAGTCAATACCTGTCACTTTCATACAATACATCGATATTGGTATTTGTGTTTCAATGCATAAGTATGCGTCATGGGCTAAATCAGTTCAGCCCCCAACGAAGACAGAAACTTGTTAAGTTAAAGAAAAATCGCGTGTATTAGGTGACGTTTCCGTACATACAAATACAATAAAAATCTAATCGTGCTTGATTGCGCCCCAGTGTAAAGAAATATTGTCTGTGGTTACGGGCTAGCCGTTGCTAGCCCTTGAGTGGTGTTGCCAGAGTGACGTAACGTCGCCTCTTCCCTGTGAAGTATTTATAGGGTTATTGTTTTTTTATGCCGGCTCAGTTTAAAATTGTAATACAAAACACAATCGGGAATATGATTGTAGGTAGACGTAACATTGTTTTATATTGACAGAGGAAAATTAAAACATAGATATTATATTCATTTGGGAAAGGTTAGTTACGCTTATAAATGTATTTATTTTGTTCAGCGGCCGAATTGCTGTTCATTTTTATTCAGCCATCTAAAGTTTTGGGTGAAAAATGCAGGTCGGGCTTAGCCCACCTAGCCCAGTACCTAGAACCGCCACTGTTTGATACTTATATAAACAAAAACTTTTACAATTTTCATAAAATAAATAGGTTATATCAGTGATCGCCAAACGGTAGCTCGCCGAGGCTTTTTCGGTAGCTCGCGTATGATATTTTATCATATTTATAAATTTTCCTATAAAACTCGGAAAATAAAAATAAAAATGAGCTAAATTTCAACGAAATGCTTAAAAGGTAACCATTGTAATATTATTTTTTCAGCTGTATCGTCGAAAATTTTCAAGATGATGGCCCTTCATCGGAAATGGAATTGATAGAATTTGTCATTTGTTGCTTAATAGTGTTGCCTCAACTATAGAACCTTTATGGCCTTTCGTCCCAAAAGAAAAGTATCAAATTTTAGTTCGAATTGCGCTCAAACTTAAAGCATTATTTTGTTCTACCTACTTATGTGAAAGTGGTTAAGAGTAAACATAAAAACATACTCACAGATGTTCATCTTGATGCATTCGGATAGGAGTGACAATCTACTCACCGAAAATTGAAAACATTTTGGAGGAAAGCGAATGCCATTTTTTTCACTAATTATTTTTACTCGTTATTTTTATTTTTATATTTATTTTTGCACACACTTATTTTTTAACTATTATTTTGTTTGTAAATAAATAATTAAAGTACGCATTTCATGTTTTATTAGAAAATCCGATGTTCTAATTTATTTTTAGTAATATAATAATATTATATATGGTACGATAAGGGCCGATGATAAAAAAAAAAATTAAGAAGGAATATGTATAGATAGCTTACCAGACAATATCAATTTCTGAAAGTAGCTACTTCCTTATTGAGTTTGGAGACCACTGGGTTAGATACTATTATAAAATGAATAAACATAGAAATGCTTTATCGAGCATATCAAAGGAGGCTTTAAAATGAATAGCTTAGGTTTCGAAAACTATTAAGAGACCTATTGTTAGTAAATGCAATTTTAGATATTGATACACGCTATAAAATTAATTTCTCATGGTATTTCCCCTCCAAACATAAGTAATCATTAATATTATAATTAGTACAGTTATTATTTGTGTATTAGCCCTTCCCGACATTCATAGAGAAAAATCTCACTTTTTTTTATTATTTAAAAAATACGAATTTAAATCAATGTCTACGTTATAAATAAAAATAAATGGCGATAGAGTGAGTAAGCAGATGATTTTTTAAATCAAAACATGTGCCACACTTAGCAATACAACCAGGATAACAATAAAAAATTAAAATATTTGCATACATTCCATATAATATATGGTTATTTAAAGACATATTATGCTTTATTTTATTGTAACTCTTAAAAATCGTAGATTTCTTTTATTTCATTACTAAACATCTAATGTAAAAATATTTTCTTCATTTTTTTAAGAGGCAAGTTTTATTAAGAGTAATCTGAATTATTTATTCAAAGTTCATTATTAAATCAATGGGTACATCAGCTGAAATAAAGTATTGCATTAGGGAATTCGGAAAGTTTGTTTCGGTGCTTTACAAATCAAACCATGATTTCAATGGTATAAATGTTAAAACAAATACATTAAAAATTCGTTAAAAAATCATTGAGTAAATGTTTTGGAGTGAATGTATACAAAACACGATTTATAAAATTGCTGATACACTTGTCACGAGTCAAGTTATTTTATTTCACGCGTCATATTTTTGGAGAATTTAGTGATCGACTTCAATGTTCGACTGGGCTTAAATTCTTTTTGAATGAAATGATATGAATTTGAATATCTTCGGTAATTCTATTTTAATAATACTAAATTTCACATACAAATAATAAGCTTAGTGACTATTTACAAAGTAATACGATTAAAAATCACATTTTAAAAATGGAATATTTGAGATACAAAATTAAAATAGCATCTAGGAATCGATGCTATCAAAATTTCTAGTCAGCTTTTACTTACCTGCTACATAAATTTAGTGCGATAATATGTATTAATTGATTAACTTATAAATGAACGGAATAGTTAGAATAAATGTATCGATTGCTTTTGATAATCAAAGATTAAACAATATATTTATGACAATAATTGATTGGTTTATTTGTATATGGCTCTATTTAAAGTTACTCGTCAAATGAAAGCTTTTTTATATGTCATAAGTAGTAAAATTGGTAATGTAATTCAGATAATAATGCAATTAAATATGACGCGAATTACTAAAATGATATAAAATAATAACTCATAATATTTGAAATTAATATAAAATCTACATATAAATGGTGTATGTTTTATCTTTAATTCAAATCATAATATAACAATTTTATACACTTCGAATTATCAGTATCTACCTAATCTTATATATAATTTATTTTTGTATGTTGGTCAATCTTATTAAAAAACTGTGGATAAAAAATCTTATAATTAGTATAATATATTGTAATGAAAGTATAAAAAATATATATGTTTTATAATTCAGTTCAAAAAAATATTTTCTTGGTAAAGTCACAAGAAAAAATGTAATTTTTTTCTCAAGCATGTCTTTTTGGCTCAATTCTTTCAAAATGAAAGTAAACCTACAGTGAAAAAAAAATTTGGTGATTTTTTTGTTTTATTCGTGATATTCTGGTCCTAAGCGTAACTCTGCTTATGCTAGCATCCTTTTTCTCCCCACTCATTCTGATAGACTTGATAAGGTGTTATAAATACACGATTAATTCATTGCTAAATTTATTTACAGATATAAATCTTATATTTATAAATATCAGTTTTTTAATATTCAGTCGTCGACTATTGAAATCATTTTATTTTGTTTTAACTATGGTTTTTTCATTATTCTTGTTTTGAGTGTTATTATATAATTTTGAAAGTATTTCATTTAAAAGTTCATTTTCCCTAAATGGTTAGCAACTTTCAATTGTATTGTTGAATTGTTATTTGTAAAACGATCATTAACTGAATGCCACTTTCTCTCTCTTTATAAATATGTAGTATTTACTATAAATTTTCAGTTAAAGAATAGTATTTTTGCGAACTCGGCTCCTTTTCATTAAATAAAAATATGAATTATATAAACACACATTTATATAATCCAATACATATTTGTATCTCAACATCGTACATTTTGCGTATGTACCTTTGCTTTTAACTATTTAACGTGTGTCTACTATTTACTTCAGTAATCATATTATTCGTATATATGTATGCAAAATCAATCAAACAAAACTTAAGTATTTTTTTAGTGTGTAGAAAATAATTTGTACAGTATTAAATTAAATGAGATGCAAAAAATAGTTTAGTTTATTTAGGTGTAGGCAATACCCCTAATATAAAGATGTTAGTAAGTCGCTTTAATTTCATATTTATTAATGATAACGGTTTATTGTTAATAAAAAAATAAATGTTTTAAAATTCGAATGTTGTGAAATTTCTAAAATTCAGAATGTATAGTATTGAAAACTTTTCTCGCTAGTTTCTAAAAGAAACAAACTGTAGTTTTTCTATTTACATTGTATGAGTTGTACGCCGCTGAAGGGTAGTGAATAAATAAAGAATGGTAAGTATGTCTTTAATAGAGGAAAATCCATTTTTGCGTATAGCAACACAGAGCCCGGGCACACAACGACGGCGACGCGGGGTTATGTGGGACAACGAATAAATGGCTCACTTACCCGTCTCATAATAGCACCCGCTGGTCGGGAACACGCCACGCACAACCCCACCAACAAAAATATCGATTCAAAATTCAAACCTCCATTTTGCGGCACGAAAACGTCAGTCGGCCAGTTAGCACGATCACACGCTTGCCGCCATAAACAATAAAAAAAAATCTTAATAACTCTGTTCAATTTTTTAAAAAATACACACCGCGCGCGAGATTTTCGTCTCACTGATACCGGGGGAAAGTATGGCAGCGGCTTTTTTTTATTTTATTTTATGGCAACTGAAGCGAACGATTTGTTTCGAGCTGCAAAGCGAGCGACGGACCTCTACACCGTTGAGGCCGCTCTAGCTGACTGACCGGATCGCGCCCTCACAGCCTCCACTCGCGCATGGTGTTCGATAAGACCACCCGCTTGGGGGTGCGTGTCCGGAAAAGCGGTGGAAAAGCGCTTTTCTTTGAATCCATGTACTTGCGATGTGACGTCAGAGAAAAAGAGCTTTTTCAGCGGCAACGTCAAAAAACCCCTTTAGAGTGAAAATTTATGTTGCCATGTACATAGCAATGCTTTAATTATCTGTGATACATCAACTCAATCAGTTTTTAACCTATATACTTTAATATTTAAATATTTTTTAATTCATATTCTATATTACATACTTATAAATTAAACTATTTTGTTGATGAATTTTGACCTAAAATCATTTTAAATAGAAATAGATTTTCTTTACTCATTAAAATATTATAATATTACCTATTAGACACGTCACGATAATATATTCATAACTACCTAGTCATATAAAAATCATTTAATTGGTCCGGTATGTTGGCATTAAAACATTAAGTATTAACAGTTGTAATATTTTCACAGATGTATAAGTTGTAAAACTTGTATTTTTTTAACATTTTTTCATTCTAAATATATTATTAAAATGACAGTACAATTTTCAACCATGATGAATTGTGTATCGAGTTTTTCAGCTTACCCATTTATTTTAATAAATATTTTGCAAATATATTCCGACATTTTAACAATTACGCTCATGTTCTGGCAACATATTGCAATGCTTCGCGTGTTCACTTTCGTTTGTTTCGGTTGGTTCCCATGACAGTTAGTAGTCGGTTGCAGTATTTTGACTTTTGACGTTTTTCTTTCGTAAACAATTGGAATCTTGTTAGGTCCTTATAAACCACTCGAGTAAATGAATCCATACAGTGCGCAACGATGTCTCAAGAGGAATATGTCGAGCTGAAAGATCTGGTGACTGAAGCGCTCGAGAAGAATGGAGTTCTTGCCAAAATCAGAGCTCAACTTAGAGCAAACATTTTTATGGCTCTGGAAACAGAACACGATCAAAACCACCAGAATCCTCACATTAAAGATTGTCTCTCGTCTCAAGATGGAGTTTTATCATTCTTACTCGTACAGGAGTTCTTAGAATTTTGCGAACTGCGGAAGACGTGTTCAATATATAAAGCCGAAACGGGTCAAGGTAAGACATATTTCTACGAAGGACGACAAGCCCTGATTCGCAATTTAGAATTTACCAGTGTAGATGACAAGTGTAATTCACCGGTTTTAATTCAACTAGTGAAAATATTACATAAACTTCTAAAATCTAGTCGTATGGACAACCTAGGCAATGTTTCAGCGAGTAACAACATTGATTCTTCGAATGACAAATCATTCAACGAAAGTGAAACCAGTCCGAAGGTTGGAACGCAAAATAGCACGTTTGTTGTGAACAGTGGAAGATCCGACATGTATAACTTATCTTTTGCTTCAGACTCTGAGAGTTCCATTGTTTCCGAAGATAAAAGTCGTATAGCTCTTCATCTGAATTTAAATAATTCCACAGATACCAATAGTTCTTCATCGAAAGAATCGGAGGGTACAGAATCGCCCCACCACATTTCTGACAGGTCCAAACATTCTAATATGGAACAAGGATCAGTGAAGGATACAAATAATGTTGGCGACACTGCTAGAAGTGTTACATCGGAAATTGAATTTAATCAAGAGTCAAAAGAAATCAGCCTATCTTTTGGTGAACTGTCTCCCAAAGCAGACCCTATTGTAGAATCTATGAAAGGTTTCAATGATCATTCATCAAATATGTTCGAAAATGCTTCAGCTCGTCCGTCCAATAGCCAAACTTTCTCTAGCTTACACCACAATAACAATGTCAGCAAAAGAAATGGTTCTACTCTCAATGAAAACAGATCATTTCTACCGGTAAATGATTCTCAAGTAAAATCACCACAACAAAAAAAAACTGCAAAGAATGTATCGAATCATCAATCTAGTCAAGGAGTTAGTAATAAATCGAGTGATTCTTCATCTGATAGTATATCTGAAGAAATAATGTCCGTGGATAGCAGGTCTATCAACAGCATACAAGATGAAATACTGCAGACGATCAATGCAAATGTTGATGAGCATCAATCTAAAACTCCAGAAAAGCTTGTCAAATACAATACGTTTGGATCTCCACCTCCTAATTTGCTTGATCAAAGCATACAAGAGTCCCCAGTCACTAAGTTGCGAGTGAAAGAACAAATCAGCTCATTAAAATATAGCTTATGGGGTAGAGAGGAGTCTGGCAATAATACAACAAAAAAGCCGAATTCCGAAAAAGAACTGCATACTGAAAGAGTGATGGATACTAAAAATCGTAATGAAAAGCAGAATAAAGCTAATACAAAACCTCGGCCACAAAAAGAACAGAATAGTCATGAAACAGGATTTAAAACTCCTTTGAGTTCTTTAGTTGATCTTCCTGCCTTGGTTGTTAGTAAAAATGTAAAAATTTTACCTTCCTACAAGGGTCCTCCAGATAAAATTTCTCCTTCTATCTCCAAAAATATGCATGTCGACAGCATCAATTGTTTAGACCACAGCGCCACCAGAGATTGGACTGATAGTTAAATTTCATTACAACCCAACTTGTATAAATACTCTTTATTCGGAGATGGTTTATTTCTAAATCTTCGTTTAAAATCTGTGCAACATTCAAATTTGATGCATGTCTAATCCAATTACAAAAATTTTGATGAAAATTTGAACTCACGTTTTGAAATCCAAGTAGCTATTTACATAATTGACACTTTCCGTGGATAATTCATGATTACAGGTAACATGACCAAATTGACTGAATTGACGTTTAATAAATTTAAATGCACTGTTAAAATGTTTATTCTTTGTCGATGCATGTATGTATGATTATAATTTTCGTGATCATTTCAATAATCGTTTACTGATATATTAGCTAAGATATAATGAAAACAGCCGGTATTTTAAATTACTCCACATTTAGTTCCCAAAGCTTTACCTGGTTTGCTCAGCTAGTTAGTATTTTCAACAGATTAAATGATAAATCAAACAAGACCACATATCGTCTTTATACTAGCAGTAGGTGATAGGTAACAAATTTACGAGAGAAAAAAAGATTCTTTTTTTCTTTTTGGATAAAACCTCTAGCTTCGATATGTTTTACTACATAGATGACTATCGCCTATGGCGAACAGACTCGAAAGTTAAGGATGAATAGACGGAGATAATTGCTCGCCAATAATCAGTATTTTTGTGTTAACTGATTAAATAGATTGTTGTTTTTTGCCAAACTGGTGTAATAAATACACCTATTTAGTTATTCCAAACAAACTATTGATATCTATGAATCGCATTGTGCGCTACCCCATCTTTAAAAAAAAAATATTGCTAACCAACTTTTGCCAGCGAGGTGAACATATGTCGTACTCACTAGGGATGGAATCGATGTTAACTGAATGGAAATTAGTTTATTTTTTTAATAAATCATTTTCTCCATATTAAATAATATTAGGCTTCATTTTTATGAATTTCACTTGTGTAGAAAATGTTATGCAAAACAGATATTAGATTGAAAATAATGTAGAAAAGGAATATAGCGATGAAATAAAAATAAAAAGTTATATCTTGTTTTACAGTCCAGAAAAGTCGATGGGAAATTTATATATAGTAAAATAGGTGTTCCGTATACATGTTTTCATTATATCTTATGTCATTCCACCAAGAATTTACTATACAAATATTAAGTTTTTTCACAATACCATTGTTTACATTATTGTAACTTTGTATTTAGTATATATTTCATACCATTATTCCTTGAAGGTATGCTTTAATAACAAATAGTATTCAATTTAAACTGAAGTATTTATAGAAATTACTTCCGTCCATTTTATACAAAATACAAATATTTTTGTACTCTTTACACTGTTGTAAATGTTATCTTATTGCATTATAACAATACTACTGTACTGTCCATTTTGTATTTATTCACAGTTATAGATTGTTTCACAGCCAGTGATTTAGGCATGTAACAATTTGACATTAGTACATGATCATCATATCGACTGTGGAACGGAAAAAGGACCTAACCCACACATGTCAAATTTTACAGGAGGTGCAAAAAACGTGTTTTGATGATTTTGAGCCGTATGCAAATTATGAATTATACACAACCTTGAAGTGCACGGAGACTTCTAAAGTGGTGTTTAATTGACATAATCTAATATTTATTAAAGAAATTGTCTAAGAAAAACCTTTATTTCAGTATTTTTTGTTGGTGTTCATTTTTTACAAGGTCATCTTTTTCAAATATAAAAGCTAAATTTAGATACTAATTCGGCATTTGCAGCTTGCATCCTTTTGATAGAACGTGTATCAAGTTTGATACATTGTGATTATCGAAAAAAACCTGTTTTGATAAAACTGTGGGTTACGTCCTTTTTCCTTTCCACAGTCGATATGATTTTAGAGAAATATAATTGTCGCGTTATTTCTCAATTAGGTTTCAACTGTAAAAAGTAAATATCTTGTTAATAATAATTCTAACATTTTTTAATTTTATCACTGTAAAGACAACATACTATATTTTTGCAAGTTTTTACAACAAAATAAATAGTTTTAGTGCTGGTACTACACCACAAATATTTTTCAATAAATATATTACAGTACACCTAAATTGGGATGTGTAAAAAAATCCAAAAGACTTATTGAATACTTCAAACAGCAAGCTGATGGCACACTCACCAGGCAAACTATTGAATGTGTATGAAGATAATCACAGTGATAATTACAAATTTTCACAGCAATCAATTCAGATACTTGCGTAGTGACTTTACTAGCCCTCTACATCCATAGATCTATCTTCTAAATATGGCAACAATGTGCAGGGTGATCACATCCATGGGGAAGCAAAATATACTTTAAACCTACTTTTAAACTTATGAGTAACTTAACTTGTTTTTTTTTCCATTTATCCCGCTTAAGCAAATGTGTAATGTTATTAACCCTTTGTGGAGTATTGCTATTTTCATTTTTTTTTATTTCATCAAATTTGAATACTACACATCTATCAGTGTTTTTTTTTTGCAGTCACATTATTTTTATTAGTTGGTGCAAATGAATGAAAGACTTTTTTAAAAATGTTAATATTTGTAAACAAATTGGTCATATAATATTGAGCGTAAAATTCCATTTTCGCTCGACTTCCTTCCTGGAATCAACATCAGTAAAGCATCACATGCCCATATATAAAAGCCAAAAAATGTCTAGGTCTAAATTTAAAGTAATAACTTATTAAAATTATTATGAAGTTATTATGAATTAGTTTACTTAACACTTAGCTATGCATATTATAATATTTACTTCTTGAAATAATAATTAATATTCTTTACAGATTGATCTGTGTCCAAAAAAAATGTTTTTGTATTTTTGTGTTTACAAATAATTAAAATATACGAAATAATCTAATTTAGTAATAAATAAGTCACTACTCAAAGGGTTAAAGCAGATTTGTGCTTTTTAAAACTATATATTTCAATTTTGTTCAAAATTTTATATAGTATTATGATCTTATCCGCCTACTTGTAGATTAGTAAGGCAACTGCCATTAATCATTGGCTATATGTTCAGTAAAAATTGAAAATTAATTTTAACATTTAATTATCTTTTTGAAAATGAATACACTCTCTAAAAATATTTTCACTATTACTCACTTCCTTTTGATTCTATTGATAAGTTAGCATGGAAGTTTGGATGGCTTTCTTAACACTCAAGTACCGAAACTTCGAAAAAAGGATAAAGTAGAGGTGGGGTACAAAGTGACCCTAAAACAAATTTGCGTAATATTTGCATTGCATTGATTGAGGTATCATTGTATATCTAATAAATATCAGCTAGATATTATTGGTATTTAGCAAAAAGTTGAAATGCGAATGTACCCCATAGGAACCCAGAGGATAATAGCATTATTTCTTATATGAGACCCTCTGCATTTGAATGAATTAATGATTTACACTATTTTTATTAATAAATTGATAATCTTTCCTGTATAACCAGGCAGCCATAGTTCTAAGACTATTTATATATCGTATTTTGAATAGGACCAAGTCATTTAATCATTCATAAAATATATATAATAAAAAATCATTCAATATGATTCTCTAGATATATCTTACATAACGAATATTCTGGTATTTTCTGAATAGTTTTAAAAATATACATTTGCGTGTTGTGATCAGGGCCGGCTCGTGGTTTGTGCAAATATTGCGGCTTACACAGGCAGCGCACTATCCGCTCGTTTAGAACTAGTTTTTCGAGGCGCCGAAGGCACACATGCGCAGAAATCCTCAAGCCGGCCGTGATGGTGATATCCCTGCAATGATTTTCAAAAATCTTTTAAACTCACCATGTAGCAGTTTAGTTTAAATTATAATTAATCGGATAACCATAAAATTTGGCATGAAGAAGATAGTTATGAGTACCAATCATTTTAGGGAAGAATCTTATATAAACTTCTACTCACCTATACCTTACTCTAATAAGTATATCGATTTGATAAATCTCTTATGATACATGATTATAAATTACTTAGAAGTTTGATATTTCTGAAATATAAATACTATTGTTTAATCACACTCATTCAATGTGACATATTAACGGAATTGCTTGTCTTTACTATAATAATATCTGGAAACTTACCATCTCATAACACAAAATAATTTCTTACAATGTCTATTTACTAAAAATTGTTTTGCCATGTATAATGTTCCTGTAATTATAAATATATACTACTATTTGCCTGTTTTGATAGTATTAGTAATAGTAGATTTCTGTATACAATGATTATTTTTCCGTCCCATACAAAATGTTAATTTACTTGTTAATAATTCCATAGTATTAGCGATTAACTAATAGTGCCTGAATTGAAAAAATGATTAATTTTTTTGCAAGCTTAATATTATGTATCATTATGAATTTTATATAAGAATGTCGATCGATACAACTAATAAACGGTTTTTTTCATAACTATTAAATGTTAGGTTAAATTATGCTATTCCATCTTCTCTCAGATTAGGGAGAAAAAAGTATTGAAACAAGCATATCAGGGGATAAATTCTAAAAATTAAAAAATGTTTTTGTATATTTTGTGTTTTGTCACCATTTTTATGCTAGGGCTAAGATATTTTTGAATTAAAAATGAACCATTATTAATAGGAACAAAAATATTTTTTAAAAACGTAGCTGGTCTCAAATTGTATTGTGTCACCATTCGAAATTTTAATTTTAGATTTTACTATCATCACTTGCAACAATGAAATTTCATAATAAGCTTAAAATTAAACTACGATAGATAGTTATGGAGCCGAACATTTAAGTGTTGTTTTTTTAAATGTTCATAAATAACTAATAATCACTGGATAAACATTATCATCCTAATATAAAATGTTTAAATATTGACCAGATGTTATACAACTAATTTTCAAGACCTACTGAAGTGTTCAATTGTTTTGTTTTTACCTTTACAATGAATGTAAACTCGCTTTTTAATCCCATGAATTATTTTATATGAATCTTTCAGTGCTGATGGTGCACTAGATGTGCATATTCTTTTTCCGTACTGTGACAAAACAAACTGATTTTTTTTTCATGAAATCATAGAAAAATAAAATGAAAATACAGAATTGACTATGTACATCTAAAAGTTTTATCAGTATCAATTCTTTGACGCTTTGTTGTCAATCGTAGCACTTTTCACCGCTGTGTTTACATAAGATTGTGAAATTTGTATTGAGTCGAGTTTAATTACACCATTTAGCTAAAATACGTTTGAGGTAGCATTTTTCTTAAAAGAACAGCAAGCTCTTTTCACACTATATAAAGTCGAACATCAACGGTAATTTTCGTCATTATTGATGTGTGTTAATATTATGTAATGTATTCTTTATGTTTATACAATTGACTCAATATCTGAAACTTTTTCATATTTATTTGATAGCAATACATATTGTGTAATTTTTTTCAGTGTGTACTTATTGTTTTTAAGATTATACTTACTAATAAAATTGCCATGTTTTATTGGAAATACCTTTCTATTAAGCATTTTTAATCATTTTATTATTTACCATCAATTACTGATTTAGTTCATTCAATTAGTATTCATTTTATAATAGAATGTAACGGTGAAGGAGAAGAAAATGGGTAAAAAATGTAATTGTCAGCATTCAGTCATTCATGTAAAAGATTAGCTTTCTTTTTGTTGTTTTTCTTATAAACCCTTCGTTTTTACATAATTTAATTGCAACTCGACGAGTAAAAGCAAATTCTTTAACCTGATACTAATTTATTTTATTAATGATGCCTATTAGTTGACGTTAACGGTCTCGCCTTTCTTTATTAAAACATGTTGAACACAAGGATTCAACATTCAAAGATTTGAAACATATGCTCAGGTATTGTCTAAATAAAATAATAAAAGAATTTTTAATACATTACTTGATATAAAAAAATATAACGTAAAATTTTCAGTACAGTATGTCTGCAATATTCAATTCTTGAAACAATCTGAGATGTTTTCTTTTTTCCCAATTTGATGGAACATTTATTCCAAATTCTTCTGTAACTCAATTCTTAACACTCGAGTACCAAAAACATCGAAAATAGGATCGAGAAGCGATGGCGTACAAAGTGACGCCAGATAAATTTGTACTGCATTTGTAGAGGTTTTTATTGAAGATTACAATAAAAATCAGCTAGATATTTTTAATATTTCGCGAATGGTTGAGTAATGAATAAGAAAATTTTGCAATGCGAATGTACCCCACCAGGAACTCAAAGGTTAATTAACAATATACCAGGGCTGTGGAGTTGGAGTCGCGATATTTCGGACGGAATCAGAGTTGTGAAAGATGAGCAGCTCGATTTTTTTTTTTAAATATATTTAATTGTGTGTATTCAAACAAAATAATCGAAAGTGTTGACAACACATGCTTGGCTACCTAAAGATAATCCTGATGGTATACATATATATGTGTTAAAATGAAATTATTGAAAAAATTCTTCAGAGTCGGAGTCGTTAATTATTTTAAAGCTGGAGTCTGAGTCGTCTTTTTTTTACACGACTCCACAGCCCTGCAATATACTGAATTATTGACCAACTGTCTTTATAATTCAAGATATGAATAAAATAATTGTTAATTTATTGGTAACATAATATTTATTACTTTATATATATATATATAATACACATAATTGCATGCATAAAAAATCCATCATTAACATATGAATGATAAAATCAAGGGAAAAAACATAGTATACTTTTCCACTTTAAAAAATTATTATTATTGTTAAACTAGACATCTGCCATTAACTAAGGTCCATTCATGATCGACAAGTAATTTTATTTTTGTAATGTAAAATGAACCATTTTCTTGCTATGTATCTTACTTAGTAATACTTTCGGAACCTTTTCTGTCCATAGTAAACTCAGTAATATTCATTTCGTTGTAAAACTCATCAAGTGGTTGCTCCCATCGTTTTTCAAAATAAACTCCTTGTAAAAAATTTGCTGTGGCGCCAGTTTTCAAAGCCCATGGTAGATAATATTTAACATACAGCTCTCTATGCTTAGGTTTTAATCTCACCGCCCCAAAGATGGCACCACCAATGCACATTGGCAATTTAGTCTGAAGGGCTTCAACCCATTTGATCGTTACTTCACCTAGCATTGTGGTCTTCATTTTCAATGAGGCATGAACCAAATCATGGACCTCTCTGTATCTTTGCATGACATAACCAAGTTCAACATCATGTATAAACTGTACAGGCAGTCGAGAATCGGCAGTAACTCCATTACTTATTAAAAAATTGTAATAATGTTTCCCTATCGTATTATCTGGCAGTTTTTTAAGACTTTCGTAGTCTAACGTCTTTGAATTTATGCGAGGCTTGTCGCGGAGAATGTCATTGCCTTCTTGAGTTCTACACATTTGTTCTTTCATAAAGATGAGTGCATTTTCTCCCGTCGTTTCCCCAAGGCATGCTATCATATCACCTCTGTGTGGATCTATCAAAGATACGGCAGCCGAGCCGACCGCGAGCAAGCCTCGTTGAAAATCATTGATTTCGATGTGATTCGATCGAAATTCGGTTTCAAATTCCGAACGTGGCTTTTGTGGCGGCTCTTCGATTGTAGATATAGCTGATATTTGACGAGATGTATTGCTGACAAATTTGGATAAATCACGCATACGCAAATTGAAAAATCTACGTCGTAACATTCTAAGCGTTAAATAATACTCACCTACTACTCTAATTTGACATTGACATGTTTACCTTCGGTGTTTTGTAAGGTGGCAACTTTATGGCAGTACATATATACTAGTCTATGGCAGTATATTAGTCTTATTGGCTATTGACTAAAAGATAGACAAAGTTATGACTAAACTCACGAGATTATAATTTATAACTATAATATTTTTTTATATAATAAAAGTACATATTTTCACCGTTCTTTAGAATCAAAACCTTAGATAACCATCCGCATAAACTTATTGAAGGCAGAGTGTACAAAAAACTTATTTTGCAATATTGAGCAGCAGTTGGCAATCTTGTAATGACGGACACTTGGATTCTTTGCATATTGAGTGTATCTTCCACAAGAATATGTTAATTAATGCTTGTTGCTTACATGTTACCTCGCACCAATTAAAATTCAGTTACTTCAAAGGTAGTGCAACAAACATTCAGCCAAAAGCTATACTTCATATCATTTTTAGGGTGTTCAGTGAACTGTCGCTGATATTACTTGGTGGAAAGGCATTCATTTTTTGCATTTGTACTAATTTCACCTATTTTATATGATCAGGACTGGTTTTGCTCATGAAGAGCATTATCAACTGATAAGAGAGTACAATATTATGTAATAATCCTATAATATTGTATTTCTTACCAGTTGATAATGCTTGTTATAAGCGGAACCGGTTCTGATCATATTAAATAAAGGTGAAATTCGTATAAATGGTCATTTTATTTTTTGGATAAACCTTATTATATATTTTTAGCCTAAAAGTAAATGGTAACTTATATTGCCACCCCTTACAATTAGTGTTTCATCATGAATGTTCTTTTGCTTAATTTGAATGATTTAAATACGTTTGATATGATACACGATATTTAAGTATGTAGTATACTGTTTTTTAAATATATAATAATATTCAATCATTTGTAAGATATGCAAAAAAAAAAAATCTCATATTACAATAATTACAAACAACAAGAAGCTTGGCTATTTTTATTACGAAAATTTTTAATTATGATAAAAATTGGAGTTTATAAAGACAGAAAAATAATCTGAATTTATTCATTTATCAATAATTATGGCGAAAGTAAAATATCATTTTTTAATTCTTTATTTGATTCGAATAACAAAGTTATAAATTTTAAAAATAAGTCTTATTATTGCTGTATTTTTTAAAAACTTTTCATTGTGTCAATTTTTATCTACTTATTTTTAATTATTGATAAACATTAAAGCTTAAAAACTATTTTATTTTTCAATAATTATCTAGGTGAATACCTACATAGTACATACATAAAATTTTTGTATCGAATTTCATATTTTATTGGTAATCGACAAAATTGCAAAAGCTATATTATTATTATCTCGAATTCGTTGAGCCATCATCTAATTTTAGTCGATGGTGTTGGGAAATGTCAAAACAAAGTATTATTTCATGATGTCGACTCCGTCGTTTGAATATAATTTACGTATTTAAAATGAACTATACATCGTTTAAAAAATCATGAATACAACTCTCAAAACAGTTGTAGTTATATCTATACATATTCCGTACTGCTAACCATTGATCATCGAGACTTTATCAAGGATCTTTTGGTGCAAACGCAATGGAAAAACCCGTGCTGGATTCTGTGAGTATTTCTTTCGCTAACTCGACCAAGATAACAGTGATATCTTGTAGATAATACATCAATTGAATGTTATAATCAATTTTAACGCCATGTGTTGCTTAATTTTGGTTATATATCCGGAAATATTCCATTCCTTAGTAATAGTTAAGTCTCGTGTGCACAAATATATTTTTAGACTAGGAGATGCATCTTCACTCTTTTTGACGAATTCCTCCGGTCAAAAAGTGGCTTGGCTAATATTTTGTATTATTGACATCTCAAAATACTATGTATACGTGCATTAACTCGATAAATCAGCTATCGGCTACTGTCATTCTGGAAACCTTCAACATTTTTACGCGGATATTTTCAGAAATATTTTCGGAATTTTCCTTTCCTTACCCCGCACATATTTATTTTTTTCAAACACCACTGTTAATATAGCAAGAAATATACAGTCTGAAGTTATACAAATTCTTTTTTACTTACTTCTGTGAATCATGTTCCTATTTCGAAATTATTTCTTGTACCTACTGAGACATATTCAAATACCCACATAGTAAATTGTTCTTTATTTTAGATATGTAGTTTTTTGTTTATACGTGTTTTAATGTCTGCAGTTCAATTTAAAAATAGTTTATTTTAATTCAGGAGTTTAAGCATTTTCTGATTACCGAAAACTTTATTTTCAAAATAAATAAGATATTGTAATATTAATATGTCAGTTTTTTTCTTCATTGATAGTCTTCCAAAGTAAAGGACGCATTTTCTTCTAGCTTGTCAGTGCAATCTAAATGCGTTGGTTATTTGATTATCTTTAATTTCATCTTAAGTTTCTGACTGACTGACTGGTGTCTTTCATCTTTTTCATATAGAAGAGCTCTTGCTCTATTTTTCTTTCTTCTCATGTATTTTGATGTTGTTTTTTGATAGTTTTATTTTTTTTCTTTTCCCTTTTTCCCCTTCTAGAAGAACTTCTTTTTGCCATACTTCATTATGTTTTGTATGACGTGAAAAAACTATGTTCCATTGTATTACATCCATGTGTATCTCAATAAATCTCTAAAAAACAAATTATTGCTAAAATAAATGATACTATAAGATGTGGACATTTCATAAAAGAAGAAAAAAACTGAGTGGTAAACTGGTGGAATATATTAAATTTACTTGTCTCCTGAAAACTCTTACTTTTATTGATAGCAGGTTGTGGAAAATGACTGATAAATTATTTGAATGAGATGCATGAAATTAGACTTACGACCAAAGTTCAGGAACGTACCTCAGTCGCAAGTCGAGGACTACCTGTATTCATATTAGATATTTTAATGTGATTTTTATTTTTAGTTCAGCCTCGAGGGTCTCAAACAGCTGGGAGCTCGTCTCCAGTCAGGCCGACGGGTGGGGTCTTCCCCTCAGCAGTATTTAGAGAGTATTACGGCTTGCGGACCAGCTACCAAACATGTGCTCTACGTGGAAGTTGTACCAGCACGCTACCTTAAGCTTGAGCACGTCTCGGAGAGTGAGGATGACCTCGGTGAGGTTAGTAGCTAAAAATGATTATATTGATTGTTTTAATATTTCAATCATTTATTTTTATTTAAACAATGGGTAACTCGAAGATTACATCAAAATCAAAAAATCCATTGCTCTGGTGGTGTTTCGCAATATTGCTTATGGCTCTCTCTGATATCTTCGACTATTCAAGCATTGAAGAGTACAGCTTTAAATATTTCAGTTCCAGAAGTAAGAAAATAATATAAAAAACATTTTGTATTCTTTAAATATTCAACAGTATTTTGACTTTAAAAATCTACATCTTGCATGTTATACATTATTATTATTTAACCATTTAAATAGGAAATATTCCAAAATAGTTTGAACATATTTCTACATTGACTATTCAGATAGGAATCTATATCGCTTGATTAATTATTCCTTAGCTACCAATGAATAATGTCAAACTTGAATGAATACTAATTAACTCTCGCTTGACCATGGGTGCTCAATCTATTCAACATATTTAAATCATTCAAATGTTTAATAACACATTTTTCCATAATTATTCATGCTTTATACAATATAATACATTTTAAGAACCATTGCTATTATTATATATTATTGATTGCGTTTATTACACCAAACAACTGCTTTTACATAGTAAATACTTTTACCCTCACTTTTAATCAACATAATTCAAAAATTATTTTGTGGTATTATATATTCATAAAATATTCTATTAAGAAACACAGATACACATTGCTTATTCAGTAATAAATATATTTAAGAAATAATAATTTTTGATAACAATGGTAGATGGCCCGGAGACGTGGCCATTACGGAATCAGATCGGAGTGTAGAAGTGGAAAGGAAAGGAGTTATTGTATGTTGTCAATAGCATGACGATCGTTTGGACGGAGAAGGCGCTTACATGACAGATGTCGGTGATGATGTGGTGTTATGTACTCTCTGTGAGTAGAATTGGCGGTAGTATTATCAACCCAGATATTTACATATTTTCACTGTGCTAATTCAATTGTGACTACTATTCTATTGAAAAGTTATTGTTTCATTACGAATTGTATCAGTGGTAAAAAATATTCTTCTGTCCTGCTATAACGTATCAGTCATTATACTTTTGTCATGTCATGATATGGCATATCAAAAAAATCTTACCATTTACAGTTTCCTGTTGTAAAATATATTCCAAATGAATAATCATAGCTCTGAATAACAGGTGTGAAAATCTGTTTATAAAAATTCTATTATTGAGTGCAATAGGTTTTTGGCAACTTTACAGTAAAGCTTTTACTTATAAAGGTTGATTTAGTAATTTTTGGTGTCCAGACCAACACAATCTTTGACACTATCAAAAAGCTTAAACATAATATATACGATAACCTATTTTTCCCTGTGTATTCTTGTTGAAATATTCAGTTTCTTTTGTTTCCACTCGTTTATATTTATTATCCAATATAAATTGAGATTGCATCAGTCAACAGCTACCAATTGTCAGGAGTGTCTAATGCAGTATTCTTTCATGTTTGAACCTGTTGGATTGAGTTATGTTTTTTTTTTATCAGCATTACGATCAACAGAACATTTTTATGTGACAAAATCCGACCGAAAAAGTGGCTTAAAACCTTTCTACCTACCTATTTCAGCAAAAATCAGTCTCAGACAGAAACGTCGATCGAACAATTAGTCTGATGTCGACAATATCTTTTGAGAAGTATTTATTTGTGTTTATAATTTTTGTTTAATCCGCCATAAGCAGAATTGTCAAACCTACATAGATATTGGTCCCTGGAGACGATAGCTGAATCATTTCAGAAAGTATGTCTTGTTACCGAAATAATACCCACCCATTTCTATGCCGGTAAATTATTGAGAACTGTTGTGAATTGAGAATATATAGTATCCATAAATAATAGGATATACTATGCTCTGGTGTCGTTTATCATTTTAACATTTTCCAATAATTATAATTTACATTCACTGCAAGATTTTCTGTAAAATATTATCCATTATTATTTATATAAAATTATATTTTTGGCTTAGACAATAAAATCAAAATTGTCAGTGATTTTCATGCTTTCAGTGTACCCAAGACCCCCTTATGGAAAGGCCCCCGTCTTCGCAGCACAATCCGATAAAGAAAAAAAAGTCCAAGGACAAAGATAGAGACAGGGTCCGCGACAGGGACAAACACAGACAACGAAAACTACGTAAAGAGAGAGAACGGGAATTGAAAAAAGAATTGGAAATAAAAAAAGAAATCGAAAAGCTAGAAAGAGAACAAGAAAGATCGTCTCCGTCTTCAACGCTTCCTTCTCTTCCGTCGCCCCCGAGATCGAGGTCGGCTAGTCCTATTATCTGGTCTCCCAAGAAGAAGAGAGTGAAAAAAAAGCGTTCCAAAAATTTTGTCAACAATTTTCCATGCAATAGGTCTAATTGTGATTATGAAGCTAGCGATATTAATACTTTGAATTCACACAAAAAATCAGAGCATAGAGGGAAGGATTTTCAATGTGATCAGTGTATCTATAGAGGATCTACAGCTTCTGATCTAAGGTAGTTATTATTACATTGTATAAATGATTTTGTTTATAATAAATGTCATGTTTGTTCGTCCTGACCACTTGTATATATTAGAGGTCAGCACGGGCCCAGGTTTGGCCCAAGCTCGGGCGAGTAAGGATGGTCGAGATTCGGGCTCAGGGGCCCGGGTAAAGAATTTATTGTGTAGAAAAATATTTCTGTGACTGTTTGTCACATAACAAAAAAAATGATAGATTGAAAAATTTCTCCCACATTAACACAAAATTACTATCATTTCTTATAAAACAATTTCTACTGAGATACTTACTCAATTAGCGAGCGGGCATAATAAAAATAAAGTATTTTGTAAATGTTTTCATCTGATACCAACCTATTATAAATTATCAAAGCTAATATTTCAAAGATTCATTAAAATAAAATAATACTTTGAAGCATCAAAGAATTCACTTTGCAGTCTACTGGCAGAAACAATGATTTCCTATTTATTAAAATTTTCTAATTATAAGTTTGTTATTTTTTTAGGAAACATTATAGGCAACATTCTGGCGAAATACCGTACACCTGCAAAATGATAGGTTGTGAGTTTCGAGCAAAGCACAACAACAGTCTTGTTTATCACACTAAAAAGGTTTGAAACAGTTCTGTAAATTATGTGGTATCGTAAAAAATATAAGTGTTTTAATTCAATACTCTGCACGTTGTAAGAAAGTGGTCATTACATTGCTAACTGGAGTAGATCTAGGCAATTTTGGTTTCTATTTGTCAATACCCACTGAAGTACGCATAAAATATTATATTTTTGACATCTGTCTGTTTCAATTCAGTATCATCCGACTGGCGAGCCAATGAAATGTGACGCAAGCGACGCGTGCATCTTTACTACGTACTTAAAGGCAGCTCTGAAACATCACAAAATGATGGCGCATGGAGGAGGAAAGACCCTAGCTTGTGAAACATGTCCTTATAAGTTAGTATTCTTCTCTTACAATCATCACATTTAAATAGATTTGTATAACTGAAATTTTTTAAGGATACTGTATACCAGTGTTTCTTAACGGTATTGAAAGAATCGCCCCTTTTAGAAGAAATAAATTATCCAAAATTATCTAACGGCCCCCTCTCCCCAAAAAAAACCAAATTATGAAATTACACAATTATCTATGTATGCACTATTATTTCATGCAATGGATTTCCTACTACAAATAAAGCACATATTATAATAATATAGTGTTGCAATATCTCAGTGGGCCCCCCTGACTAAGTGCATCACCCCCTCGCATTCCTGCAGTGCCCCCCAAATACTGATAAATTAAAAACGCCCCCCCCCAGACTTCTAAACGCCCACCAGGGGGGTGGTACCGCCCCCGTTAAGAACCACTGCTGTATACCAACATTCCCAAAGGCCATACAGATGGATGATTTAAAGTATTTCCACATTTGTGTGTCAATAAAATATCATACGGTTATAATAAGTATGAAGACAATGTATACTAATCATTCGTTACGCAATAAAATTTCAAAATGAATGAATGAAATTGGTCCTTTCTGATCATTAACTTCATATTAAATTCACTATCTTATTATGTTCAGCTTGTATTTGCTTATTTTGTAAATATTTGCAATAAGGTAAAATCACATGGATAAAATATCTGTAAAAACATATCACTCTGTCTATGCTGCATTTAATGTGTAAAGCAACTTTTGCTGTATTATTTTTCTTCCTTTATTAATTAATACACCATGCAAATGAAACAAGTTTGCTTTGAAATTATGACAATTTATAAACTATATAATATTTTTAGATGTTACCTTATGGCAGACCTTCGAAAGCATCACCGTGTGCACACTGGAGAGAATCCGTACTCTTGTGACTTTGAGGGTTGCCGTTATGCATGCAAAATATCCTCAAACTTAAAAAAGCACAAGCGAATACATACAGAGGAAAAGCCATATGCTTGTGATGTGTGCGAATTTAGGTAAGTCAGTTTGTACACTTCTTTTTATCAGAAATCTTGAATATAATGCTGTCTTTGAAATACAGTAAACCCCAATCCATCATTTTACCCATAAGTGTTGTTGTTTTTTTTTTTATAGTTTTTGTCAAACATTTGTCATCCTGCTTGGAAAGATATGTGACATCTAGTCATTTATAGGTATCCTGTTCGTACAATAATGGAGACTATATAAACCCTTGTGTTGATATGATACCATGTTTCCGCTACTTACTTGCTCACTGAGCACACTACTGATTGGTTGCATGACTCACATCGTAAATTAGATTAACTCTGAACTAAGTCTCTTATGAAGAAAAAACTAGAACTCTAGCCTTATAGTGAAAATAATTCAAGAAGTTAATAGAAATTCAGCAGAAAAGCATTCTGGGACTAACATTCAACTCTCAACTCAATTATTTCAAACAAGTTTCAGCAAGTTTTTATCACTCACCTGCTGGCGCGACTTGCTAACATACTTAACAATGGATCCAATATAAAAATGTCTTGGTAAAAAAAGTAAATTTTCGTTACTCTTTTCTTCGCAGAACGAACTTCATAAATTCTCTTAAGGTCCACAAGCGCACTCACACTAATGAACGTCCATATTGCTGTGATCAATGTGGATATCGCTGCAATCACACTTCAAATCTGAAAAAGCACGTCTCCCGTTTACATCCGGGAGCCATTTACAATATCGTCAAGAGGCCAAACGTCGACACAACTTCTATGGGAATACAGACCGACGGAAATGTTCCTTAACACTATCATAATATTTGAAAACTCTTGTATATATATCGCCCCTGTTTCTTGATCATGTAATTAAACTCGTACTTAGTTGACTGGGATTTTAAACATATTCTGTTTCCTTACACCATTTTATTGATTCCTTCAGTGTATTTTTATTTTGAATAAATCAGTCATCAAACTGGAGATAGGAAGATGGTTTATTTCTGTTTGAGACCAGTTTATATTTTACTTGCAAGATCATCATATAATAAAGTGGTAGACATATTTAAAATACATTTTCTTAAATACAATAGAAAAAAATCAAGTTTTAATGAAGTTTTGGTATTTATAAAGCAAATCTCTTTACATTCTGATTCATTTTGTAATTTTAATTTAATGAATTCTGCAGGAAATTCTAATTTTAACAAATTATTATACGTCACAAAAAATGATCACTTCCTTCCCAAATAATTAATATTTCATTCTCATCCTTTGGCTCAAACATTTGAAAACATTGAGCAAATCTTTTTGTAAACTTTTAGCAATTATATTTGTACACTTCCATATCGTTCGTACTGATAAAAGTTTGTAAGTAACATGGGTGTCAAAAATTAGGTAAGTGCACAAGAAGATTTTTGTACATCACTCACTTCTTTGTCTGAATATCTCAGTTGGTGCATTGTACCAGTTTGACTTTATGGTCAAATTTTTCATTTTCGTTTTACTCTGAATTATCAATTTGTTGCTTACCAACTTCTATCAGTACAGTGGTGAATTATGTTTTATCACTCATGATGTGGCCATGCATAGGCTTTTCAGATTAAACCGATTGACACTTCAATTAAAATTGTCAACCTCTGTGGTCTAATTTCTTTAAATTTGATAACTTACACAAGGATTTGTGATATCTTTCCTCCTCGAGTTGATCTCGAGTGACTATAATAAATTCTCATTTGAGTTGATCTCGTGAGATTTCAAAATATCTAAAAATTCGATAATTTGCTTACAAGAAAGATAAACTAGTGAAATAGTCATTTAGCTGTTCCAAATGGTACCTCCGGGATACCAGAACAAAAATCCTAAAACTGGAACAATCCTGTAATACCGAAACGCTTGGCAACCCTAATTTAGCATGTCATCATCGAATTTGAAGGCCTGTGCATATTGAACCATTATAAAATGAATGACTCAGGTGTAATATCGGTGTCTTCAGTCAATAATACTATTTAATAGATTTATTTTATCTCTATTTTGCCACTCAATATTACATAACCCATCGTGAAACGTGTCATAATAAAAGGCAGCATTCAAGCTGTTTTGGGATGAACTTGGCTTAAATCATATACTCATTTATATATTGGATCAATTGTCAAGAAACATTAAGTTTAAAACCTCTCTCTATCTTTCTATTTTCATCAGTTTTGTGGAAATGTTTCATATTTTATAAAATGCTGATATTATCGCCATATTAATAACTTTAATCATACTGATATACCACCGAAGTTTTAATTGTTTATATAATAATATATTTTAAAATGAATCATAGTGCAATACTGTAATTTTGTGCATTTTCCTACGTACATAGTTCTTATGAATCTGTTTATATTTTTATGAAGCATTTGTATTTTCCCTTTGTATAATGGAAATTTTATAGGCTCAAATTGATCCAAATTGTTGTTTTTTTTCTTCCGAGACATATGCATAAATTTATAACTTTGGAATCCTTGAACCTTTTCATTTTTCGCCAACGAGGAAAATAATCGGTGAATATGAGCTAATTTTGTAGTATTCCTACTGGTATTTGATGGATCAGCATGAATGTATAGGTGCAAATAAAAAGTATGATTATTCATACACAAACACAAATTAATTAATGTTGGTACCACCTAAAATACCATAAATCACAACCCCCAACTCCATAGCCTTTCTAAAATTTCAATTATCAAAAGCAGCTAACTCCATGGTTGTAATTTATTTACCAGCATATCAATTAATTTTTTGGTGCTTGTCTGTATATTTTCAAACCATCAAGTGGATAATATTACACCGTTAAGTTGTATAGTAAAAATATTAATTGTAAACTACTGTGTCGTAAAAGAAAATTGTGCTGTCATATTAAAATAGACAATTTTGTGTAGTATTTTTTTTATTGCTTAAAGCTCCTGTAAATAAATAAATTATACCGTGAAGTCAATATTTTTGTATTTATTGCTTTTATCCCCTTCAAATATTTAATTCAATTCAAGGAGATTACCTTGTCTGCTTGTTCTTCTATACCAGTGATGTACAACCTTTACCTTCTAGCGGGCCGCAAAGAAAAAAATAATTTAAAGTACGCTAAATCCATTTTTATTCAGAAAATATGTACGTTCAATGTAAAACAGCCTTAAAACCATGTAAAAAGGATTGTGAATTAAGATAAATGAGTAATAGGTTCCATTATATTATGTTGACCGTGTTATTTCGAAAACGTGAACATATGTAAATAAGCCATGCAAAAAAGGATTATGGGTTAAAAATTATTAAAAATCGTTTCAATGTGAAATATTTGTGTTTCATATTTATGCAACTCATAAGTTATTGCATTCTTAGTCTTTGTTAATTTTTAACTTTTTTTTTTAATTTGACATAATATTTGTAAGCCTGTTTTTATGAACCGATTTATTCTCCTTCATCAAAGAAAAAGCTTGCTTACATTTATTAAATAAATGTTTTACGTGAAAAAAATATGTTTGAGAAAAATATTAAAGGGCCGCATGCGGCCCGCGGGCCGCGGTTTGTGCATCATTGTTCTATATGGACGGTGACACAGATTTGCACTGTGAAAATCTATTTTCTTTTTTTTGTTTGAATACAGCATTACTAATCGTGTGATCTCAAAAGAAGTTAAGAAGGTTATTGATATATAATTCTTGGTGTATCGCATGGTTACATGGCTGCTGATTTGAATTGTAGATGTGATGTACAGAACTCAGAGATTAGGAGACTTACAATACATCGTCCTATCACATCAGTGATCATGGAGAAATAATGGAACTGGCTGGGTCGCATGCTGCGGATGACTCTGGAAAGTCTTAATCCTACCTGCTTTTTCTCCCGACTGATGGGATTTCAGCGTCCTGGACGACCGTCGGGTACTATCCATAGAATGTCCTCGACTGAATTGAGGGATGCTGGCATGTCATGGTAGGAAGCAAAACAATCGGCAGTATTCAAAGAATCATAGAGGTTTCACATGGTGGAGAGAGCAAATATGGGCAACACATAAAAAAAAAAATTGATTATAATAAAAATTATAGAATGCTGCCATATCGTAAAATAAAGAATAAGAAGATATAAAATAACATTTGCACAATTAGTGTTACCATATATTACAACAATTTTATAAAATAATTGATTTCATTGAATAGGCTTAGTTATTTAAGACTAAGTGGAAATTGATTCTTTCCAACCAATATTATGGTCAGGCATTTGTATAATTTTATATATTTACCACGTCTGTTCTAAATGTAATGTTTATTTTTCGTCTTAAACTTAGCATCATGAAAATGACTCTCTTTGGTTGACTGCCATGTGTATCGTATGTGTATATGTATGTATGTGCATGTGTGTGTACATGCATCGATATAGTATGTGGGGAGGTATATACCTTCAATAAGGTGTCCCCGTGTACTGGCTTTAGGAGGCTTCATCCGTGAAAGGATTGTACACCTCTGTAGCGATCACTCCCTTCCATCCGAAACAATGGTAAAGGGATGCAAATGACCAAAACATTAGCAATGAATAAAACTTGAAGAACTTTCATGCGATAACGCACTCTAGGACGCTCCATAAATTTAATATCCAAAAAAAGGTCTCTATAGAATGTTTTTCTATGAGGTCTGCTTGTTACTCAGTTGCTCAAACTTTCTTTTTTTGAAAGAGTAGGGCTAGGACAACCAGTGGTCAGCTAATTTTATTTCTCTTTCTACATCCCATTTATAAGAGTGAGGGAATTTTCGACATCTACGCCTTCAAGCAGAAATCCTTAAATCAATTTATTAAGCTACCCATACTTACTTTGATTTAAACCTGTAAGCACTGCAACAAAACCCAGTTACTTTCACCACTTGACTTATAAGCAGTTGGGGCTTGTCCACATACATTGCGAAACTGAAACACCCTAAGCAAATTGAGGAAAAACATAATTTCATATTAAATTTGTACATTCACACCAGTCTTGTCCCTAACGACCTGGGTTTCACCTTTCGGCATTTTCAGGATTATTTAATATTGAATTCCACCGAGCACCTTTAGTCGAAATTTTAAATCATATATTTAATACATTATGATTACGCTCGTCCATGCACATCTCGGAGTTGCATATTTGAACAGCATGCACTTCGCTTATAGAATATTGTCACATTGTGCGGGGAGGAAAGGCCTCACTGTTTATATGAGGTACTGCATCGTCACTCAGTGTAGAATTATTGGTTGTTCTTTGTTTTAAAATCAATATGGTTGTATAATCACAATGTTACTTTTTGATAAAATCTCTCGTTTTAATGAAGCTTCCTTTCTTTCCTACTGAAATTATGAACAATTTATTTTTCTTTTTTTAATCTACCATAAAATCACTGAATATTTTAACCAGAAGCCGCCACTGCTTATAAGTACATGATCCTTACTTGCTGTTCAATATTATGTTGAAAGTAGCTGTAGTTTCAGTTCTTATGTAGTTTTGTCCTGGATTTTTATCAATATACTTACTTACATAAATAAAGTACACATATATATTTTTTAAATGTGTCTAAATAAATTACTAAAATAAAATTTGATAATATTGTTACAAAATGTAATACGTTTTTTGCCTCTTTCATCCAGACATGTCTAATAATGCTTTGCAAAAAGGGAACACATGTCAGATTTTGTAACACAAGTGGAAAGACAGTTATCAAATTTAATTTTGTATCAAAAATGAACTTTCAGAGTTACCGCTGAATCAATCTAAAATATTTTCATTTCAATCTTTCAATTTATTACTAGGGTAGATTTTATTTACAAAATGTATCATTTTGACCAAATAGGAAACTTTTCAAAGTATAAAATTATATTATATTTTTTTCAATTTATTGGGACATTCAATAAACGCAACCTGGCAATCTTGATCTAGTTTCTGAGCGCTCCAGTAATAATTTAATTTCTAGTACTGTCACTTTTTATCTGTCGTTGTGAGGTGAAAGGATTTTCCAATCTTTTATTCATTCACAGTGCGTTGTCAGTTAAAGTGGTACGTATGTTTTTCATCCCGTCAATGAAATACATTGATCCAAAAAGTTAAATTATAAAACTGTCAAGTGCAAATCGTATTATATAACCTTAAAAGTGTCAATTATCGTTCACTACATATCTTAAGGTAAGCGATATCGATAGTTGTAGCTTTAAAAAATAAATATGCCTCTGTATTTGAGTCATTTTTACACTGCCAAAACAATTATAGATCATTGGAGTTTATGTTATTTCTGATGATTCCAATACACCATAGTCAATATGGAAAGTAGCAACTATGGTGGTTGATTGCTGTTCTGTGATAATTGTTGGAAATAAAATACTATATTATTGTATTTCACAATTCAGAAGGTGTCATTATTGCTCATGGAATCATCGATTGCTCTTTCTTTTATTCACAGGGTACCATATTTACAATTCGTTTGACAATTAAACGCTCTGATGTAATGTGCAACCAATACACTCAAATATTCATTAAAACAGAAAATCTATAGATGGGTTTTTTCGATTGAAACACAATGACATTTGTTCTTGTAAATTGTACATATGTGAAATCACAAATGCATTAAATTTAATGTGTCGATACTATCCAGCGGTGGGCTGCCAATACGTTAACAAGGGGCTTGCTTAATCTCAAAGTAATTCTCGGTGTTCTAGGGAAGGAGCTATGTTTGTTAATCACTCTTTAGCAATTATATGCAATACTTAAATAAGCAATCGATTATTACTTAATACACTTATTATATGTAACAATGTGCAATTTACCGTAAATTAATCGAAGTAAATGGCTAAAAATTTTCTACTGTGTATACTGAAGCTGTCGTAGATAATATAAAAGTCAGAAATTGCAGTTATGAACTAGTTTGATTTGAGAATATTTTTTTCTCTTAAATTAACAACGGGCTCGCCGGCCTTAGTCAAATTTAACAAGGGGATCGCGCGAACCCCCCCGAGCCCCCTCCAGCCCACCCCTGATACTATATATTTTTAATTCACCATATTACTCAGCGATTACACTTTTTATGGGAAGAATCAGTGGGATAGTCACGTCATAGCAGTCATACAATGCACGAGGGTCCAGCGAAAAGGGGGGCTCAAATTTCTAAATATTTATGATCTTTTAAAAATTCGTGGGGTGGGGGGTTGCGTGACGACTGCACGGGGGCCTGGAATTTCTAGCTTCGCCACTCGACAAGCCAGGAGGAAGTAGTCTTTATTTAAATATCCCGCAGCCAAAAAAGATTTCCGAGGCCTGGTCTACACCTACACGCATATAGGTTTGTTTTAGCGATTCAATCCATTTGCACATGCGTTTCGTTCGATTCAACAACACTCGTCAAAAGCCTGTTTTGAGGCGTCAAAAACGTGGTATCCTCTTGGCCGAGGAATTAAAAACGATTTCTATTCACTCGCTCACTTAAAATCACTCGTCAGATCGCTCGGCCAAATCCCGTTTGATATACAAGATTGTTTTGCATTCGCCCGAGATCACTCTCTTGGTCTCGTAGTCGGTTGGTGTAAAATAAGCTTAATTTGCGTCTCTGAACGCGCGGGTACTAGCCAACCCAAATATGAATTACAAGTTATTGCTTACTTTGAATTAAATACCATACTGCAGCGTTTCCCAAACTTTTTCCCCCGCGACCCAGTTATTTTAATATTTCTCCTTCGTGACCCACTTAATTTGTTATGGCCCATACTACCGGCCTATAGGTAAAATAAAACAGTATATTTATTTCCATACAGTCTTTATATGTTATAATACAAAATATACAGATTTATTTTAGGAAATTGGCGACCCGGCATTTTGCTTTCTGCGACCCGGTACCGGGTCGCGACCCATCATTTGGGAAACGCTGCCATACTGGAATAAAACGTGGTGAAACAGCAATCATTTATTTAACATCGTTTGATTCCATTCCTTATGTTCCTTATCTCTAGTTTACCGGTTTGTTTTATCAAAAAAAAAAAACATGTGAAGACAGATAGTATTGTTTTGAATGTTCCAACTACGAAATGATAATGAAAACAAATAGTGCAATCAAGCATAGGTAGATTACCTACCTATCAACTTGTTTCTGTTAATTGATTTATCAACTGAGTGGATAGTACGCAAGTCGACCTTTCTGTTATAATGGTAATAAATGAGTGTTCATCTTTAAAAAAAAAACAAATCTATAATAGTTAAATAATAAGGTAAAAAATGTACATTCCACGCTATAAAAATACAATGAGGGACACTTTATCCCTGTAAATTATTGTAACTGTGAAGTAGCAATTTCGGAACATATTATAGACTCCTAACTCATTCGCATCGGGGCATTGTTGCGAAATTTTGCAAAAAATTAGGTATTTTTGAAAAAAGGGTATAACTTAAAAACTATTTGACATTTTTAAAAATAAATTGGACACCAGTTGTGCAACACTTTTTTGCATAATACTTTATATATTTTAGCGTGCTTTTATTAGCGATACTCAACTTTTGTATTTTTTAATATAGAAAATCGGGTATTTGACGTAGAATTATATATTTCATCGAAAACGTAATAAATAACAAGCCAAATATATATACATTTGCTCCTGTTTATTTTATTTCAAAAGAAAATTAGAAAACATAAAAGTTTATTTTTCACCTACAATTGCTTATATTTTGTTGGCATATTTTTAAAAGTTATATTTTAACTGTCTGCTGATTTTTCATCACCGAAATCACCGAATAAAAAAAATATTTGTGCATATATTTTAATATTTTATTTTTTAAATGATGCATCAAACATTTGTTAAACCATCTCCGTAGAGAATCTAAAACATTTGTCGCATTGGATGTATATATTTCAACGCGCCTGTCAGACCGGCGATGAGACTCGTATACGAGTCATCCGTAACCAATGTGTTAAAAACGTCGAATCAAAAGTTTATTTTTAAAAAATTGTAGACATGTTATTATATAAAGTCTATATTCTGAATTATTTTGCGACTCCATGAGGTTTTCCGCCACTGAGTCGGAGTAAGGATAGAAGGATGTGCCTACGATAGGACTAGCAAGACTAGTTGACGTCATATTATGTATCTTCATCATATTTGACACAAATATTTGAATCGATCTTTTATAAATCGTTGTAAAAAAAATGAAAAATTGGGTTCTCACTCGAGTACAGAGACGAAAACGACAAATAAGCGACAGATTTACGTTTAGTTACTGAGTCGAATTACAAAATATTAACTAACCAATCGTGTACAGTTGTACAAAAATAGTAATAACTACAATTAGCCTACCCTTAATTAAAATAGAAATAATCCTATTTTAAGAAAGACATTCACACATCAGAAATAATTTATTTTATCTTTTCATTTGTATAACATATAAATGAATAGGTACTGTATAGACGGATATTCAATTTGCAAACCATTCAATGCGATGGCGTCAATATTGTTCATTAATTTAATTGACATGTTTAATTCTATCGGTCGCCATTTTCAATGTAGTGTGTAATCAGTTATCGAATTAAATCAATATCATACATTATTATTATCATCATGCCAACACTGTGCCCAGTCTAAATACTCTAAATGTATATTTATTAGAAACAATTGATGCCCAAACGAACCAATACTGGAAATTTTAATTATTTGTTTATTAAGCTCCGTATACACGAGACGTGTAAAGAATACTATGACTAAATAATGATGCTAGCTACTATCATTCGATATCTTTAGTTTATGATTGCAATACCGGTTTTTGAAAATGAAAAAAATTCATACCTCCGATTCTTCTTATATTTCTAATATATTGATCATCTTCAAATTTGGTCGAAATAATTATCACATTTTGGGTCACTAATATGGCATTCAAACAGTGGTGTATTGGGGCCGGGACACTTACTTTTCGAAACTTTTTTACATACCAAAAAGTATTCACTCGCATTCCCAAAAGAATGTATCGTTATTTGGCGCAGCGGTTAGCCTTGTTGGCTTTCGTACCGGATCTCACAGGTTCCCAGTACGAACAGCATTTTTTCGATTCATTTATCAATTTCTGTTCGAAAGCGTGGGTGTCTGTCATGTCTTAATTTCCCTCCCCCTTGCCCGTCCTTCAATAACTGGGCGTAGTGACAGCGATTAGTTAACTACTAGTTCTGTCCTGGCCTTATCCTTCTATACCTACAACTCTCTTTGGAAAATAGAGTTTTTGCGACTGAGTAACAAACAGTTCTTGTAGAAAAACTAATGTTAAGATACCTCCATTAGGAGGTCATATGCTCCATATTGGGAGCGGACATGGATTAAAAATATTTCACCCCTGAATGGTTGAATAAATTTACTATGCAATCTTGCAGTTCAGTGTGTCATTTTAAAACGCATTGAGTTGTATGTAAATCTTGGAAAATCGGTTGTCAATCATGTTACATTAAAATGTGAAGTCTCTTCGCTTAACCGTTTGAATACAGCGCAAATAAATCATTAATATCTGCCAGAGATACTGCGTGTTTTTGATAAAAATAATTTTGCCTAATATACACTCGAATGCGATATTTTAAAAACCTATATTGGCTCAGTATAGATGGCACTACACATATTCATCAAATTATTGCTTATATTCTATTAGAATACCAAGTATTTGATTTTTTTTAAATATCTTTGACATCCGTGTTCGCTTGCACATGTTCCGGGCACCGGTGTCCGCTTGGTATCCAAGTGGTTAAAATCTCAACATACTAGTATTTCTAAAAAAAATAAGTTCAATCACAATCTTGTTAACGAACACATTTTAATTGAAATCTGTTTGAAAAAAACTCTTCATCACATTCACACGTTTATGTAGAAAAAATAGGCAAATGTGAGGATACAATCACGGAATTTTGTTATTTTTTTTATTTTCTTACTTCTTAATTTGCCAGTTTCGGGAACCATAGAAATTAATATATTTGTGGGTCAGGGGCAGTCAAAATAAGCAGCAACACCGCAGCACTTTTTGATTTATCACTACTGCATTCAAAGCGTAAAATAGTATATACCTAACAACGTATAAAAAATATTTAACAGTCGATTCAAAATTTCATGGTCAATCGTGTATGGTGTCTATTGTGTGGAGATATTGATGAAAATACGTTAATTCTGGTTTTAATTTTTCCAAACAGCTGCGCAAGTTTAATTGCTAATTATGTTTTCCGCTCACGTTGCTATGACGTCATTTGAGATTATACCGTGGTAGGTTGTTTCATTCTGGAAATCCCCATGTAGATAAATACTTCGTTTATAATAGGTCTGTCAAAATACCAGATTTTTAACATAATAACATTGTTTATTTACATACCAATACGAAAATAATGTTAAAAATAACTGTTCTTAATTGCTTTGCACAGCAAGAAAACCACAGCAGGCTTTTTTCGATAATCATAATGTATCAAACTTGATACACGTTCTATCAAAAGGATGCAAGTTACAAATGCCGAATTAGTATCTAAATTTAGCTTTTAAATTTGAAAAAAATGACCTTGTAAAAAATTAAAGCCATGAAAAAAGGTTGAAGTAAATGTTTTTCCTAGACAATTTCTTTAATTAATATTATATAACATCGATTAAAAACCAGTTTAGAAGTCTCCGTGCACTTCAAGGTTGTGTATAATTCATAATTTGCAAATGTCACACAATCATCAAAACACGTTTTTAGCACCTCCTGTAAAATTTGATATGTGTGGGTTACTTCCTTTTTCCTTTCCACGGTCGATATGTTAAAGCATACATTGCACCTTCAAAACAATGAAGTATAAATTATATTTTCGAGTTATGGATACGGTGAACTATTGATAATGATAACGTAATCGGCAGAACAGCGTTAGCGACATTTCATATTTTTTACAAGAATGGTCAAGTTTTTATCATAACAGAAGGTTTTATTAACCTTTTCAGTACCGCGATGTTTTAAGCTAAAAAAACATTCACTCACATACCTACCGCATGTTTTTAATAATTTTTGAAGTTTTAATAAATAGGACTGAATTTATGAATATTAAAAGTTTACTTATAAAATGATATATATAGTTTAATATTTTCAAGTTACGTTCGTGGTCTTCAGTGGCCTTACGGTATTCACGCCGTTCGTATGTAGCGGCCACCAGTGGGCCTTACGGTACTGAACTGGTTAACTTCCTCTCTTAATAAATTAGCAAAAATAATTCCTTAAATACGGTTAGTAATATTTGGTTAATTAAAGTTTCTTTTTTGCGAGCTTATTACGAGGGGAAGATAAAAAAAAACAACGATCTCCTGTAAAATAAGAATTGTCACTTAAGTTTTTCTGCCAATTACGAATCGATATCTTTATAGTATGAACATTTTTTTAAATTAAAATATAACTATAATTTAGTTTGCATTCACCTTTCTTGTATGAACCAACATATTACGAAAATGTAAAAGAATTCATGAAAATTAATATAGTATCATATTTTTTATTATCATTATTTGACACATGTTTCAAATTGTAAGTTTGTACATGTTCAGCTTTCACCATTGTACTATTTATAACAACATTTTATTGTGGTGGGAAAAAATCATTCGATTTACGAAACATTTTCTACCGACGTGTCAAATATCAATATGTAGAACAGATGTGTTCTAAAAATCACCTAGTATTATGTTTTCAATCCGATTTATTTTGCCTCAGTGAGTTAAATCAGACACGTGCAGAAATGACAATTTTACCAAAGCGCATGTTTGTGTCAACTCCTATTCAAATACGAAATCTTTAAAAAAAAATCATAACCATTAATGTGAATAAAAAGTTTTTCTATTGCTGTATCGTGCTTTATCATGTAATACAAATCTTATTTCATGAGAGAACTGACATTCAGGGATTCAGATATCAAAAATATTATTTTTGCAAGTTTCACACTATGACGCTGCCATTTTTATTTTGTGAATATACACGCAGAAAAATAACAATAACTCTTTACACAGTTGTTTTAGATATTATAATATATTTATTCCGGTTATTTGCAGGAAATTGACTTCCTTATTTACCAGTTATTACTAGAGTTTTTTTTTTAAGTTGTCATCGTTTATTAAGACCATTATTTGTTCGACTGTATCAATAATAAAAATGATTTTTTCTGTTATTATTTTTTTCACACGGTTTTTTTTCTCGTTTAATTTCAATTTATACGCGATTTTATGTTGAGTGTTCAATCCCGGGATCCCGATTGTCATGGGGACATGGGATTCCGGGAATGAAAATTAGTCAATTCCAAAATCACGGGATCACAACAAGGGTCCAGTATTGGATACCCTAGTATTGAACGCAAAATAAAAACAGTTACACAACATAGTAATAAGTCCGTCAAAAATAGTCTGATAACCTTGCTCAACATTTAAATTATTGTATTTTTCCCTCAGCGAAACACGTCTAAGATAATGTCACTAATTTTAGAAGCATATATGCAAACAAATCTGAAGAGTTCTAAAAACATTTCGGTTAATCGTCACACCTCATGAGATATCGTCAAATCTCGTATGGTGACGAAACGGAGGCTCGGCTTCCGGCGTCAGATATCGCTTAAGAGATTTATGTACATATTGCATTATCTACTCAGGAAAATATTTTCAAACTAGTAATTTTAATTGTCGAACATTCCGAACGAGATGTAATTTCGGTCAAAATCGTTTTTTTACATGCAATCTTAGAAGAAAAAAAACTACCTTTGTTGAGTTTCCACGTTGAACCATAAATGCGTGAAAAATCTAAAAAAAAAAAATTGCGCTGGAATCACCGACAGTCGTAACACTGTGAAAGAATTAAGTTTAAAAAGAAGCTCTCACGCTTCTGAATAATTGTACAATTTCTCAATTCGCAACTTTTCTGAGGAAGGACCTAAGAAAAAACTTCCCTCATAATCCCGGGATCTCGAAAGCCTACATCCCGATATAATTGTCATTTGTGCATGTGCAGAAGTTGTGGCATGATATTGCGTTGAATGATTAATCGCAGGATCAAAAAAATGTGAATTCCGAAATCCCGGGATCGCAAAAGGGGTCCGGGATTGGATGCCCTAGTAACAATCAGACTTCACAAGTGTCAAATTGAAATAAACCTAATTTGTGATCCGTACTATCTATCGTCTTATTTAAAAAAATATTATTAAACTATGACCTATTATTGAATATATTAGTCATGGACTAATAGAAATCAATTTCTATTAATCCATGAATAATAAATTTCACCAAAACTACATTGTAATTTTACTAAATTCACTATAATTTGTAAACCAATTGAGATATCTTTTCCAAATTTAATTTTCTTAGCTTCCAGATACTTCGCCTATACGCATATATGAGTTCGCCGGCCAGCAACCTTTGTTTTTTAAAGACTCAAATAAGCGTCCGCGGTCGTTAAGCTGTTAAAATACACTATTCTGCATATCTACAACACAGTGCATCTAAGATTCTTAGTAATAAGCTGTTTTCTTTGTAATATAAATTCATTTTATAATCACCCAACTCAGACATTGACTTGTCATTTCCGACAATTTGTATCCGGCTTATAATTTTTGTTGGTATATTGGATCGTTGACCATTCTGCAGTGGCAAAAACATGGTTTTTAGATATAACCTCTTTGCAGAATTTTTGAAATAGGTTACGTAAGTTTAACGTTTAAACTGAAATGATAAACGAAAGGCACCATCAGGGAATTCCGAAGACAATGCGGTGCCCGCTGGTACTGGTGTTTGATTTTATTTTCTCTTACAAGTATGTCTACAGTCCGTTAGATGGTTTCGTTTAGTTGCCAAGCTCAGATTGAAAATGCACACCTTCAATGTTGAAAAATTTGGTCCCTATAATTTGAGGATCATTGCAGCCAGTACCGGCTCGCGGATTTCAGCGCCTGTGTTATGATTATGTGTTGTGGCATAGCAGTCTTAAGTTCTAGGGGGCTTTGGTTGTGGCCATAGTAACGAGCATTATCATTATTAGTATATTATATCTATGTTAACGAGTAACTCATGTTTTTTTTTATCACTTTTTCGTCACATTTATTTGGTAGATTATTCAACTACAATATTGAGATCAAAGTGGGCGTTGCTATTTCATGTTTATATAATCAATAATGTCATTCTACCTTCATTAAAAAAAACTTATTTTTATTAATTCCCTTTGCTCGTTACTCCAGAGAACAAATAATCTTTTTTTCTCCATATGGCCCTAGTCAGAGCTTATGGCCACCACATAGCTGCTTCAAGATCCTCTGTCCCTTGTCAATCTTCTTGCTTCCTCCCATGTCATCCCAGCTAGGGCCTCCAATCCCGAGATTTCTGTTTTGAAAAAATTTGGGATAGTTGCTTGAGGGCTAAAAAAGTCCCAATTTTTTTCATTTTTGCAACTGCAAATTCC